>JASGCC010000042.1:0-600000 GCA_030067915.1 Hydractinia echinata | reverse complement strand
GACTTCAAAGTCTATTTGTGACCTTTTGTTTTGAATTTTGGAGTGCAATTCTTTAATAAAATTTTGATGATTTACCATTCCACGTTTGATGTGCTGTTGGAAAGTCTCGTCATCTTTAAAAGTCATATCGTTATTCTCATCTATGTGCGTAAGATATGCTTTGAAATGCTCCTCAGTTTTTGCTTTTGTCCATTTCATTACTGTAGAAAACAAGCATATAATAGCGTCCGGGAGTAAAACCTTTATGATGTAATCTCTAATGTAACCGTTTTCATAATGTTCTCCAAGACTCTGCCTTATTTGCTTCTCTATCATGGACATGATCTCTTCAGGTACCAATTCCAATGATTTTGTGTCATCAAGATCCTTCTGAGTTTTACCACCATTGGCAAATGCCAAGTGCCTCCAACAGTCTTCATTGCCCTCAATAGTACCTTTGACATAGCCACGACTTATAACAGTTTTAATTAATTCTGCGTTAAACATGCTGATTCCTTTAATGGTACAATTTTCAGTTATTTCGATTTCATTCCTTTTATTGACATTACTGATCACCCGATCCAAGCTAGCGTAATTAGTTCCATCAGATATATATGATGTGTGTTGCTCAGTTGATCGATAAATCTCGAGATCTTCGAAATGTACTGCGCATATTTCACAATAACCATTTTCCTTTTTAGTCGCGTCTTTAAAGTTCGAATCCAATTGAATTTGCGTATTATCTCTTAATTCCTTTGGTAAAGGTTTTGACGGAGATACAAAAGCTGGTCCCTGATCGAGGTAGTTAATAATAGGTAAAGAAAGTTCTTTACACACAACGGGTTTATATTGCTTGTCTTTGTCTTCGAATTTTATGTATCTACCGTCCAGTATTTCAACTTTATTAACCATTCTTTTCAATTGCTTGGCCTCCTTCACTATCGTCTTACTTTCCAATGCTTCTTTTTTGGCGCTTGATTTTGTCACATTAACTAATTGCAAAGTCATCTCTTGGTTGGTATCCTTGTCTTTGCTCTCTCTGAATTTGCTCTTTGACGCTAAAATATTTCTTAAAAGTTCCGTTGCCGTTGATGGGTTCTTTTCTTTTGTTTCATCTTTGCTCATCCCACTCTACGAAAGAGATTACCCGCCTTTTAGACATAATTATTATAATTTAAAAATTTCTGAGAAAACATGTTGTATTTACACGGCAAAACATGTTTAAACATTAGATCAACGCCGCCGGCAAAAACTATATAGCACTAACAGAAAGGTCGTGTAATTTACATAAAAACTGGTTGGAAATTTTATGCATTCATATTAGTATTAAGCCTCAAAATGACTAACCATCCTCTTTATTTGGGTTCTATTGTGTCTCATTGAAAAACCATTTAAAATTATAACCAACCTTTTTCTCTATATCCGTATTCCTCTCCGTTGTCTGATTCTTTACGCCCGTTGTACCCTCCATTACCTTCAAACCTATTGTGAAATTAAAAAAGTAGCAAAAAGTAACCGGTTGTACATATTAAAAATTAAATACCATAAAGATCCGAATAAGCGCCCAGTATTTATTAAGCGCCCCCTTCGAATAAGCGGCCAGGTAATTTCCTCAAAGTTCAATAAGCGCCCAGCACTTATTAAGCGCCCCCTCGAATAAGCGCCCACCTGATAAAAGGGAGCGCTTAATCGAAAACTACCTTGAGAAACTGGGCGCTTATTTGAAAATTTGACTTTCTTATATTGGGAATAAAAAAACACAAATTTTTTGTTTTGAACATCTTTTCTATATACCATAAATAGGGAATTTTCTATACAATCTTTTCTAATAGAACCCTAGAAAGACTAAACTTTATTTTGTTACATCTTTTGTTCAGTTTTATTTTTCAGGAAAAAAGCAAAATTGAAAATTACAGGCCCGGCGCAGCAATTTTGAATGTGGGGGGGCTAAATTATTGAGTATCGAAGGAGGCCCGACCATGGTTGGGGCCGACGGGCTAAGAAAATTTTTTAACTTTCGGCCCCCTAGATTGGCTAAAACATACTTCAAATTCCGAAATATTGCGCTCGAAAGCCTTCACAAAATGCAGGAGATTACATATATAGAAATATAGAAACGCCATATTTTATGTAAGATATATTTTCAAAATAAGCAATGTAACATCGAAGCAATGCAGAAAACGGTAATAGTATATGACAACTACCAGTCCCCCTTTGTAAATTTTCCGAATACTCGCTTTCTGTTGTCTTCCGATTGAACAAATGCGTTGGCAATTTTGATCAGGTATTTAGAAACAATCTTAGATAGAATAGTGTATGGATTATATAAGGCGGTTGCAGATGAAACTGATAAATGGAGTATTACTGTAATCTTTCAAAAAATGTATTAATGGTCCTCTCGTCTAAACGCCCCCATTTTTCTGATCCTTTTAATTTAAAAGCTGCCTTTAATAGACACCCGGCTGGAATAGCGCACTTCCAGCGGGGGCGTTTATTCGAAACATGTAAGGAAAACTCTCTTGCCTCGTTATTCGTAATAAGAAAATATCTATGTACACTTTTTTCTCAACTTTAACTTTGACGTGGGAAACGTTTTTTCCTCTTGGCAAGCAACCTCGTTCCCAGGGCATTTTGCCTTGTTGATAAGTTGGGCCACTCCGTAATAACGGCTCAGGGGCCACAAGACCCTGGGGACGAGGTTGCTTGGCAAGTTCATTTTCAAAAACCTCAGAAACTAGTCGATACTACTAACTAGTTCAACTTTTATTTTTAAAATGGTAGCATACATATGTCCAATAAGAACATCTCTTTTGTAAAGGCTTATCGAATGTTTGTCGTATTTCCTGGCTTCTTTCCTTTCATCCGTAATTAAAAAAAATATTAAGCTCTCCCTCGCAAAATTTAATAAACGCCCTGGGCGTTTATTCGAAGCATTACGATATGGATTATTAGAGACTGAAAACAAGAGGTAAAATAACAATCACCGTAATTTCCTCAAAAATGGTGTATGGATTATCCCAGAGAAATAGAAACAAAAGTGGTAAAAAGAGAATCAGCGTCGGTTATTCAATGTTTTATCTATACGTAATCCAGCTTTTAGTCCCTGGCGCCTTTTTTCTTATTATGGTCCAGAGTGTTTATTATCAGAGAGTGACTTCAATACTAGTATAGTATATGGGAGAAAGACAGTTTTCGTTTTAAAATGCATAATTAGCAATACCTTTATCAAGCTGTATCCTAACCAAAATTCTTCTATTTAACTTTAAATCTTGTGTATACAAAATCGTTTTCCAAATCAGTGATCCAATTCGTTATCTTTACTCTCAAATTTAAATCCAAATTAAATCGCATAAAAGTGAAACTATTAAAGAGCCCAGTTATACGTCTTCTTCTCGACGCTACATTCATTTGTCGGAACAGAAGTGCGAATGGTTAAGGTGAAATGCATAGCAGGTGTTATGTTTTGTTAAACACTTAAAACAAAAAGATGTCACCAGTGTATTCAAATTAAAACTGTAAGATATCTTTATCTTTGATCCCTGTACCCTTTGTCATTTCGATATCGTAAAGCAAAAGGATCTGGGAACGAGTTTGTAATAGCTTAGGATTGAATATTGAAAAATCTGGCAATCTTGCAAGTGAGGTACAGGAATTTATTAGTCGCAGCAAAGTCGATCAAAATATATTGCACTTTTTTTAATTGTAGCTTAAAGATTTCGAGCGCGGTTTAGGAATCGCTGACGAACCAAGCCAGACCTCGCAGACAGGCAGTAGTAATGCGTTTTGTTAATTAGCGTACGTTTGAGAGGGGCGTTTGTTTTTAATGCGAGCCTTTTTCATAATCGAAGGATGTTTACTAGTTTCTTAAATTTGTTATTGCTATTGGTTATCGTTAGGATTTTCGGGCTATTTTGTGTAAAAAACAAAAAATATGTTATTTTGGCTGTCAGAAACTTCGAACATAATGTAAAAATTCGCCCTAAAACTTAAGTAATTGATTTTTAGACAGATAGTTGTATTTTGGACAAATTTCCAGCTTCCGGTGACGTCACAGTAAAAATCCTGACAGAGTAAAATTTGTTGCCCTCT
Organism: Hydractinia echinata; assembly: GCA_030067915.1. Lineage (NCBI taxonomy): Eukaryota > Metazoa > Cnidaria > Hydrozoa > Anthoathecata > Hydractiniidae > Hydractinia > Hydractinia echinata. The sequence continues at coordinate 595,932 of JASGCC010000042.1, read as the reverse complement.
GTTTCTTATATATGACGTAAAATAAGTGTGCCAAATTTTATTTATTTTGTATAAACCTATCAAAAGTCATGCATAAGGCGGAATCCGCCCCCACCCCTCCCCCTGTCAATAAAACCCTCGGGTCGAATAGGGTTATTAACACTTGCGCTGAAATTAAGCAATATTCTACTAATGCTTGACTCTGGTTGCTTATAGATCAGATCCTCAACTCTAATACTTCATCAAGACCCCGTTTATTTGAACATTAAGCCAAAGCGAGTTCAAGTTTATTTTACCGTTGTTTAGGAAGAGTAAGAAGAGTAGTAAAAAAGAAGAATATATATTATTATATATCTGTCAACTCTTTTTATATACAATAAATCTAAATGTTCCGTACAACCGTGCAATAACTGACGCGATATTCCACGCTTGTTTTGGTATTTTCAATTTACAATGCAATGACTTCCGTAAAATGCAATGACTTCCGTAAACAAAAACGAAATCGAGATATCGTTACTCCCTTTCATGGGCCTTCTATTTGGCAAAAATGCAATAGAAAAAAAAAAAAAATGTCTGACAAAAAAAGAGATGTTACGTATATAATAAAGCATATATTGCATGCCCGTTCGTCGAATATCAGATTTATTCACTCTTGGTGAGGTAATATTCCACTCGGCTGCGCCTCGTGGAATATTGCTCACCTCGAGTGGATAAATCTTGATATTCAACGAACAGTCCTGCAATATCTGCTTATTATTCCAACTAAAATTAAGGTAAATTACAGAGCACTAATCAACAGTGTCATTTTCATCCAACTTGAACACATTACTGTAACAATGTAGCGCTCCATATAGGAATTACATGTGCTTCTCTGTACTATCGTTAATTTCGTGCTGTCGTAAACAAGCCGCCAAAGTCTGAACCAATGCTAATCCAGTATATCACGATTTTCTAGAAAAAAAATGTACTACATCCTACATGGAGAATCACTGTCATTTCTTTGATAAAATATTACAGATATGAGAGGAAATTATAAACGAGAGCTGTAAATAGAGAATCACAGTTGGAAAAATGATGTACGGATTTTTAGAGGGAGTTGGAAACTAAAGTAGCAAAAAAGAATCACTGTAGTTTCTTTAATAAATTGATGTATGGATTATGAGAGGGGGTTGGCAACGAAAGTGGTAAATACACAATCACCGCAATTTATTTAATAATATAATGTATGGATTATCAATGAAAGTGGCAACAAAGAATCACTAATCTTTCAGATAAAATCATGTATGGATTACCAGAGGGAGTTGGAAACAAAAATGGTAATCAAAAAAGTGTGTCACTTATTGGATAAATGATCAGGATTATAAAGACATATTTTTTATAAGAAACACAAGAAACTTTGAGGTTGATAGCTGCTTAAATTGTTAACAAATTTCACGAATGAGAATTAAAAACAGGATAAAAAACATAAATCAGGTATTTTTGGCAGTTGTAATGACATTAAAATGATAAAAAAATCAATTATCAACTTTCATTAAAAGAATTGCAGAGTGCGGGAAAGATATATAAATTAAGATTTATATATTATATAAAGAATATGTATGATTTTGTGTACAGTACATTCCAAGTTTGTTGTATAAAAATTTACTTACCTACAGTAATTGTATTTTGTCCAGTTCTCATACTTAATTTCAATGACAATCAAACTATTTGTGACCTTTCCGTCTAACCTTCACCATGTTGTTGTTGAAAGCTTCCCTACTACTGATAATTTTTGTGTCAGTTTAAAACTATAAAACATTATATCATAAAGATTATTTCGTTCTTGAACAGGTTTGAAATCATGGCTCTTTACATAATAAGGTCACACTTAACTGTATATAACCCAAACTTGATTTAAAAAATGAGTAATTTTTGTATTTAATTATTACATATCTTTATGTTCCTCACCTCATTGTTATTTATATATTCAATACTACTAAATTTAGAGCTCTCAAATAAAGTCAAATACCATACTATGTATATATATATATACTTTTGACTTCATAAATTTCAAAATATATACTTTTCGAAACAAAAGAATCCATTCCAGTCAAAATACTTGTGTTTTAGGGATATGGGATTATATATATTGTGATGTTTAAGTAGTTAGATTCTTTCTCCACAAAACATTTTTTGTCAGGTTTACAGTAAACAAAATATTTTGGAGCAATAGCATAACCTTAAATGTATATTATATTACTTTGCCAAAAGCTTTAAAAAAATTGTGGCTTACTGGACTCCACAAATTTATGAAATAAAAAACAACAATAAACAGGATTTGTTCTTATTATCGAGTATCTCGTCCAACCCTAAATATTCCTCAAGTCTCTGCTGCATCACCAATAATGGCAAACACAAAATCCCTTAAGAATGACTCTATGTATATTTACAATATACAAGGAGGCTATGGATTTGGGAGCAGAAATAAAGAAGGGGAGAGATTGCTTGAGTTTGGAATGGCAACGGACATGGTGGTTTGCAACACATCATTCAGTAAGAGACAGAGTAGGCTGATAACATATGAGCCAGGTGGTTGTAAGACACAGATAGATTACTTCCTGGTTAGAAAGTCAGACAAGAAAGTGGTGAAGGACGTGAAAGTTATATCGGGGGAAGAGTGTGTTTCCCAGCATAGGTTGCTGGTTTGTGATATTATCTTGAAGAGTGTTAAAGAAGCCAAGGGAAAGTACAGGCCCCGTCGTAAAGTCTGGAAGCTGAAGGAAGAGATTTTAGCAAGACAATTTAGTGCAAAAGTTCAGCAGTTAGCCCACAATGGTCAATGTGATAGTGACAATGTTGAAAGTACTTGGACTACTTTGAAGAATTGTCTTCTAGAAGCTTCTGATGATACCTGTGGGTGGACGAAAGGACCAGCTAGACATAGACAGACCTGGTGGTGGAATAATGAGGTTGACCAGTGTATAAAGGAAAAGAGGAAACTTTGGAAAGAGTGGAAGTCAGGTGGTAGTAAAAATATTTACTTAGAAGCTAAGCGTCGTGCTCGTACAGCAGTGTATAAGGCAAAATCAGAAGCAGAGAGAAACAGATTTGCAGATGTGTTAAGAAGGGAAGACCAGCGCAATGAGGTATTCAAGATAGCAAAGCAAATGAAGAAGACTAATCAAGATGTTGTAGGTGAGAAGTGTATACGTAATGATGAAGGTGTTTTGGCTAGCACAGGGGAGGAGAAAAGGGTAGCTTGGAAGAATTATTATCAGAGGTTGCTTAACACTGAGTTTGATTGGGATGAGGATAATTTGTCTGATGATGATGTTGTAGAAGGGCCAGCTATGCAGATCAAGACAGAATGGGTATCATCATCATTCTCGGCTTAACATCCGTTTTCCATGCTAGCATGGGTTGGACGGGGTATATTAATGACCCTCTTCCAATCTGATCTAGACTGTGTTAGATCTAAACTCAACTTCCTCTGTATCAAGTCTCTCCTTATAACCTCCTGCCAAGTCTTTCTCGGTCTGCCTCTGGGCTTTGCCCCAGGAACTATCAAGTCTCTACACTTTCTTACCCAATTATCCTCCTCCATTCTTTCCAAGTGCCCCAGCCAATTTAATCTTCTTATCTGGATAACATCTTTAATTCTACGGAGACTTAGCCTGCTTCTTAGCTCATCTGAACTCTTTCTGTCTCTCAGACTGGCGTTACACATCCACCTAACCATTCTCATATCATTCCTTTCTAAACGGTCAAGATCTTCCTGCTTCACTGCCCATGTCTCACTACCGTACAACATAACACTTCTTACACAGGCCTCATACAACCTACCTTTTACCTCAATTGACAGGACTCTGCTAGTCAACAAAGGAAGTAACTCTCTGAACTATTTCCAAGCAGAACCTATCCTGCAAGTAACACTTCTTCCAACACCCCCTTCACTGCCCAACATATCACCTAAGTAACAGAAGTTCTCAACTTTCTCTAACGAGCTGTTGTACATCATTAAAGCTGGAAATACTTCATTCTCTATAATCTCACCTTTACAACGCTTGCATACAAACTGAATGTCAGCTCTTAACCTTCCACTAATACTACTGCACTTCTTATGTACCCAATGCTTGCAAGTCTGACAAAAAATTGAGTTACTACCAACCCCTTTCCTGCAAACTCCACAAGGTAGTGGAGGCTATTAGGAAATTGAAGATTGGCAAGGCTGCAGGAGTATCAGGTATTGTCGCAGAGATGGTAAAAGCATCTGGATATATTGGAGTTGAGTTATTACAAGTCTTGCTAACCAGATTATAAAGGATGGTGCTATTCCGAGTGAGTGGCAGTCGAGTGTAATAGTGAATTGTTTCAAGGGCAAGGGTGATGCATTAGAAAGGGGTAACTATAGAGGTTTGAAGTTGGTTGATCAAGTAATGAAAGTTATTGAAAGAGTGATTGATAAGTTACTTAGAGAAAGGATTGATATAGATAAGATGCAATTTGGTTTTGTTCCAGGGCGTGGCACTACAGATGCAATATTTTTACTCAGACAGCTTCAGGAAAAGTATTTAGGAAAGAGAAAGAATCTCTATTTTGCCTTTGTAGATTTAGAGAAAGCTTTTGATAGAGTGCCACGTAAAGTTATTTGTTGGGCTATGAGAAAATTAGGTGTGGATGAGTGGCTAGTTACGATGGTACAGTCTATGTACAGCAATGCTAGAAGTCGTGTCAGGATTAACGATTCACTTAGTGATGAATTTAGTGTAAATGTTGGTGTACATCAGGGTTCTGTACTTAGTCCTTTGTTGTTTGTTCTAGTCTTAGAAGCGCTGTCGATGGAGTTCAGAACAGGTTGTCCATGGGAGTTATTGTATGCAGATGATTTGGTTCTCATAGCAGAGTCGATGGAAGAATTAGTTGAAAAGTTTGAGAAGTGGAAGAAAGGACTAGAAGAGAAAGGGCTAAAGGTAAACACAGCAAAGTCTAAAGTCATGATTAGTAGCATTGCAGCCAAGTGTGACCTTGTAGTTTGAAAGTGGCCTTGTGGAGTTTGCAGGAAAGGGGTTGGTAGTAACTCAATTTTTTGTCAGACTTGCAAGCATTGGGTACATAAGAAGTGCAGTAGTATTAGTGGAAGGTTAAGAGCTGACATTCAGTTTGTATGCAAGCGTTGCAAAGGTGAGATTATAGAGAATGAAGTATTTCCAGCTTTAATGATGTACAACAGCTCGTTAGAGATAGTTGAGAACTTCTGTTACTTAGGTGATATGTTGGGCAGTGAAGGGGGTGTTGGAAGAAGTGTTACTTGCAGGATAGGTTCTGCTTGGAAATAGTTCAGAGAGTTACTTCCTTTGTTGACTAGCAGAGTCCTGTCAATTGAGGTAAAAGGTAGGTTGTATGAGGCCTGTGTAAGAAGTGTTATGTTGTACGGTAGTGAGACATGGGCAGTGAAGCAGGAAGATCTTGACCGTTTAGAAAGGAATGATATGAGAATGGTTAGGTGGATGTGTAACGCCAGTCTGAGAGACAGAAAGAGTTCAGATGAGCTAAGAAGCAGGCTAAGTCTCCGTAGAATTAAAGATGTTATCCAGATAAGAAGATTGAATTGGCTGGGGCACTTGGAAAGAATGGAGGAAGATAATTGGGTAAGAAAGTGTAGAGACTTGATAGTTCCTGGGGCAAAGCCCAGAGGCAGACCGAGAAAGACTTGGCAGGAGGTTATAAGGACAGACTTGATACAGAGGAAGTTGAGTTTAGATCTAACACAGTCTAGATCAGATTGGAAGAGGGTCATTAATATACCCCGTCCAACCCATGCTAGCATGGAAAACGGACGTTAAGCCGAGAATGATAATGATGATGAAGGTATTAAGATGCTCCAGAGTTGGAGAAAAGTGACAAAAAATGTTTCTTAATTCGAAAAATTTATGTGAAAGGGGTAGGGAGCAAATCTGTTAACAAATTTTATTTAGACCATATATATATATACTTGGCTTATTTTAATTGATCTTGATGTAGACATTACGTTAAAATTAATACGATTTTTCTTAAAATGCCTAAATTAAAGAACTCAAAAATTATAATGATAGGTATATAAATGGAGCTAAATGAATATTTAGCTCATGTTAATTGTGGTGACTTCAGTATACCTTCTAGCTGTCCTGTATAATGATAGATACCACTCTGGCTCTGGCCTAGTACTGTACCTCAATTAAGGTTAAGAATAAGGCACTTCTGATTCAGTTAATAGGTAGCCATGTTGGATTATATCTGCTTAGAGCATTGTCTCAGTTGCCCCAGGTCAACATGCATCTGTTTTGCCTCGCTTAATAATACAAGTCAATAAATACATGACACATGGGTCAGTCCAATTTTAGCCATAAAGAACTGAGGTTGTTGGAGATTAAAGCTCCTCAGATTTGAAGCTCTTGTTCAACAGGCATCCTGACAGCACCACTATGGCACCTAAAAGTAAACAACCTCTTCAAAAGGGCATTAAAGCACCAGCAACCGACACGCCCAGTGAACAACCATGCTACTCATCCACACCACAGTCTGGTAAGCAGTTTTTTGATACTCCTGTGTTTGAAACAGAGCCTCACATGCGCACAGCTGAGCAGTGGGCCTCTATGGGCAAGGAAGCGCTCCTTCTACTGGCCAACTCACTGAACATCCACACAAGAGGGAAATCTCTTCTGCATATTGTTGAGCTTTTGATGGCTCATTTTACCAGTGCAACGCGTATTGGAGATGGCGGCCTTCCCCAGCAACACGTGGCCACTGAATTATCCTCTGACGATGCCGACATCAGCAATGCCTCTGGTGAGGAAATTCCTTTGCACAAAACCATACCTTCTTCTAAAGTTCCTAAAGCCTCGAATAAACGAGTCCTGTTCAAACGGAAAAATACAACTTTTGACAATTTAAAAAAGGACCTATTTGACTTTGTCCGCACAGAAATTCGTAGCCAAGTCGAGGCTAACCAATTAAATAATTTGAATTTAACTGAACCAACCACGTCTTTGGGGAACCATTACACTGCGCCATCTTTGTTTTCCTCGCGCTCTTGTGTTCGGCCCGCCGGCTCTTTGGACCCCATTCTTGATCAAGATGGCGCGGATGCTGTTGCGGTTCTTCAGCCTACAGATGAAGCTGTGCGCATTGAGGCCCCTTTGTTGTCTTCTCACATCCCCCAGGCCCATTGTTCTGTACCTTCGCTGCCCGCAGTACCTAAGGCTGTTTTGGAGAAAATTAAGCGTTTGGAGTATGTCAATTTGGAACTACTCCTCCCACCATACTTAAATTCGTTGTTTGTCCCCGACGACGAGGGTGAGTACGATATCAATGTAAGAACTGCAGATGGCGTCCCACGACTCTCGCTAAGCAGGAATGTCTCGGGTAGGTCTAGGATTAAGGATTTTGCCTCCTGGTGCCTGGCATGGAGCAACTATCTACGTTGCCTTATTTATTTTTATCCACATCTTGCCACACAGCTGGTCACCTATCAAACTCTAGTCACCCAGTTTGCCAACCAATACGTTTTTTCCGCTGTGTGTGCCTTCGACAAACTGCATCGGCTGCAGTTAGCCAATGATTCTCTGCGAAGATGGGACCAACTTGACGATTTGCTCGTTACCCAACACTTGAGAGGGGCTCCATTGTTAACTAAGTTGTACACCTCTTCCACCTCCACAAGAACTTCTTACGCATGTTTCAGTTGTGGTCAGCCAGGACATTTTGCTACAAATTGCCCCCGGTCTTCCAGTGCAGGTGGGTTAGGCCCCGCGTTTCGGAATGCTTCCCAGCATCTTCCCGCAAGCAGCTTCCACCAGGTCCGATTTCCATCAACTCCCAGGGTGTGCTGGCGGTTCAATAGAGGCATGTCATGTTCCAATACATGTCCCTTTCCACACAAGTGCCCCCATTGCTCCAAAAACCACCCAGGGCACCGTTGCTCATTTAGGCCCTCTCAACCAAGTACCCAATAATTTTTTCCCGATTAAGTCCTTTGTTTTCACTCCTGTAAATGTCTTATTATTGGGCAAATTATTAGTTTCCCATCCCAATCAGGTCTTAGTCAACTTTATCCTTTCTGGCTTTAGCCATGGGTTTAAACTTGGGTACCAACATGGACAACTTCTCCCATCAACTTCTAACAACAAATCCTCTATGGAACATGCAAGCAAAGTCGATGAGGCTATTTTAAAAGAGTTAAATAGAGGGCATACAGTTAGCCCTTTTGATTGCCCTCCTCTTCCCAGTTTTCATTGCTCCCCATTGGGTGCAGCGCCTAAAAAAGATGGTTCCATCCGGGTAATTTTAGACCTCTCATCACCACAAGGATTCTCGGTTAACGATGGCATTTCTAAGGACTCTTATTCAGTTACATATTCATCATTTGACGATGCCATTGATATGGTACGTGAACTTGGCCGAGACTGCTTTCTAGCAAAACTGGATATCAAACATGCCTTCCGGTTATGCCCAGTTCACCCAGATGACTGGTACCTCCTTGGTTACAAATGGCAGGGAAGATATTTTTTTGATGTTGTTCTTCCCTTCGGTGGACGGTCGTCACCGTTCACTTTTAATCACTTTGCGGACCTACTTCACTGGATTCTTCAGTACCTTGCTGCCATTCGGCAGCTACTTCATTATCTAGATGACTTTTTTACAGGTAATTCCTCAAAAGCCGCCTGCCAAAATATCATCAATTTAATTCAGCAGGTCTTTAACTGCCTAGGAGTTCCTTTAGCCCCGGAAAAAATTGTTGGTCCATCCCGCGTCCTGACCTATTTAGGCATTGAAATTGATACCACTGAATTCGTTATGCGTTTACCTCAGGACAAATTTGATGCTATTTTGTCCTTGCTAAGAGTGTGGAAAGGAAAGAAAAAATGCACAAAAAAGGAGCTACTATCACTCATAGGATTGTTGTCTTTTGCATGCAAAGTTGTCAAATGTGGTCGCATTTTTTTGCGCAGGTTAATTGACCTTTCTACTACTGTAAGTAGCCTTTACCATCACATCTCTGTTACATCGGAATCCCGCAAGGACATTGAGTGGTGGCTGAATTTTTTACCCAGTTGGAACGGGATGGCGGTCATCCAAACAACATTCCTCACATCAGAAAGTTTAAACATGTTTACGGATGCTTCCATGAGTGGTTTAGGCGGTTTTTACAATGGTAAATGGTTTTCCATCCCTTTTCACAACACCAACAATTACAGCATTACCTTTCTTGAATTGCTTGCGGTTGTTATCGCGGTACATTCGTGGGGTGAGAAGTGGTCTGATACCCAGGTTAGCATTTTTACAGACAACGAGGCCATTGTCCGCATATGGAGTACTGGTTCGTGCAAATGTGAGCACATCATGAAACTTGTTTGCTTGTTGTTTTATTTTACGGCAAATCACAACATAAATGTGCTGATGCGCCACATTTGTGGCACTTCTAATATTTATGCAGACCTACTTTCGCGTTTACAGGTCGAAAAGTTCAAAGAGCTGTGCCCATACGCCGAAGAGCTTCCTACTCCTATCCCCTCGTCAATCTCCGAATGCTTAGTGTGACAATGAATTACCTCTTCGATGCTGCTTTATCGCCAAACACCCGACTTACCTACCGTTCTGGACTCTCATCCTACAGAATGTTTTGCCACCACGCCTCTATCCGGATGTTTCCGCTCATTGAATCCAACCTTCAACTCTATGTCACTTTTATGTCAACGCGGGTCAAATATGCTACTATTAAGGTGTACTTGTGCGGGATACAGTACCAAAGTCTAATCTGTGGATTTTCCGAAAAGATATCTGACATGGGAAAATTGTTCTACGTAATGAGGGGTATTCGGCGAACTGAGAATGTTGTAAGCCGCCAGAGACTGCCAATCACGCCCTCCCACCTACACGAAATGCTAAGATTTATCCACAATTCATGTTTTTCATTTTGTGACAAAGCTATGTGGCGATGCCTTATTTTGTTTGCCTTCTTTGGTCTTTTAAGAGTTTCGGAATATGTTTGCCCTTCCAAAACCAATTTTGATCGCAATATTCACTTGTCCCCATCCGAGTTTAGCTTCTCACCTTGCAACAATACTCTTTACATGACTATCAAAAGTTCTAAAACAGATCCCTTTAGGAAAACATTTCAAATTAGGTTTGGGAGGATTAAGGGTGATTTGTGTCCTGTCAAAGCTTTCTCGCAATTTCTTGCGTACCGAGGTACTCATCAGGGTCCTTGGTTTGTTCTCTCCAACGGCGAATTTGTTACTAGGAAGTTAGTTTCTGCCTTTGTAAAAATTAGTGTAAATGGGCCCGATCTCAATACGCATAGCTTTAGGATTGGTGGGGCCTCTGCCGCAGCATCCTGCGGTATTCCAGACTCTGCCATTAAGATCTTAGGCAGGTGGTCCAGCGACTGTTATCGTCGATATATCCATCTTCCCAATAAAGTGTTAACACAGTGGTGTTCTAAAATGGCCAACCTCAATGACGTGCCTAAGTTGTGGGACATTCGATCCATTTAAATTTACAGAGTGATCTTTGTTATTTAATGTAATTATAATTGCTAGACTAGGTCCTGTGGTTACGTACACAATTCGTGTCGTAATATGGATTTTATATATGTCAAGTATTATGACTTTGTGTTTATTTTGGCTATAGACTGTTATTTGCTTTCTATAGCTATTGTAAAGTTTTACGTGTATCTAGGCTCCTTTGTATGTATGTATGTCGTTGACGCATATAAGCCGGTACTCTTAATCACTGATTTTTTCCTACAAATACCCACACTAATTTGGGGAAATTTGGGGATGTCGGGCTTCCTACGTCAGCCATATAACATTTGGACAGATGCGTGTGTGAGGCTTGTGTATCTTATTATTACTTGATATTATTATCACTTATTATCATTACGGTGAGGCACACCCTTTTATGAATCCTGATATTATTATTATGTGGTAACACACGCTGGGCCAATACTGGACCAGCTTGTGCATTCCACCTTTAGCTCATGATTATTGATAACACATGTTTATTGGGTGCAGAAGACACCATATGTGATTATCGGTTTATAGTGAAGTGCAGTGTACCTTCATGATTGAAGTGGAAGAGAAACAAATATCCTTCATGCATGAGAATAAATTATTAAATAAGTATATAATTAATAAACTAAATAATTAATCATTAAATTACAAGTGATAGGTAAATGTATAATTAGTTGTAAATGTACCTCGTGAATAGAGGATATGAGTATGTAATTCATGCATGAAGAGATCTGGGTCATGCCTTGGGAACCATTCACAATATTATGATCCATGAGGACATAAACTTGTGAGGGGCAACCAAAACGTGCATACTCTTAGGAGATTACCCTCTTTGCCTTGGGCAAGCATTTTGGTGTGATTACCTTGTTATGATTACTAGCAGCATGCGTTATCTGTCCTGCCTTACTAAATTATTTTCTTACCCGGCATCCCGATCCATTCCCCAAATTTACAAATTGCGTTCCATGCGTATGATGTTGTATACTAAAAATGTACCATAATACAATATTCTCGATTAATAAGTGTGTTTTTACTGAGTAACCAAGACAATTAAATGGAGCTAAATGAATATTTAGCTCATGTTAATTGTGGTGACTTCAGTATACCTTCTAGCTGTCCTGTATAATGATAGATACCACTCTGGCTCTGGCCTAGTACTGTACCTCAATTAAGGTTAAGAATAAGGCACTTCTGATTCAGTTAATAGGTAGCCATGTTGGATTATATCTGCTTAGAGCATTGTCTCAGTTGCCCCAGGTCAACATGCATCTGTTTTGCCTCGCTTAATAATACAAGTCAATAAATACATGACACATGGGTCAGTCCAATTTTAGCCATAAAGAACTGAGGTTGTTGGAGATTAAAGCTCCTCAGATTTGAAGCTCCCACCCACCCTCCCATTATCATCTGTGGCAACGTCTCCAATTTTACTTGAACTAACTATGTTTATTTTCTTTTATGTGCTGCCAAACCGGATGACACTTGCCGAATATGATTGCCTCCAACCACTGGCGCTTCTTTTCACGCACTGGTCAAGCACTGCAAGCATACAATCAAGCTTTTGGATTGGCTCACATCACCCAGTCGTCGACGGGTGGTCCTGCGATCACTGATCACTGTGGCTGCACTGTTGCTCTAGCCGCACGGTTTCCTTATACAACCATTTGGCTCCAAGAGTTGTGAAGGTTTTTGTCCAGCCGTGGGAGCAACGGTTCACCCAATTTCCACTTGCGCTTTTACTGATGGGGATGTCGGGCTTCCTACGTCAGCCATATAACATTTGGACAGATGCGTGTGTGAGGCTTGTGTATCTTATTATTACTTGATATTATTATCACTTATTATCATTACGGTGAGGCACACCCTTTTATGAATCCTGATATTATTATTATGTGGTAACACACGCTGGGCCAATACTGGACCAGCTTGTGCATTCCACCTTTAGCTCATGATTATTGATAACACATGTTTATTGGGTGCAGAAGACACCATATGTGATTATCGGTTTATAGTGAAGTGCAGTGTACCTTCATGATTGAAGTGGAAGAGAAACAAATATCCTTCATGCATGAGAATAAATTATTAAATAAGTATATAATTAATAAACTAAATAATTAATCATTAAATTACAAGTGATAGGTAAATGTATAATTAGTTGTAAATGTACCTCGTGAATAGAGGATATGAGTATGTAATTCATGCATGAAGAGATCTGGGTCATGCCTTGGGAACCATTCACAATATTATGATCCATGAGGACATAAACTTGTGAGGGGCAACCAAAACGTGCATACTCTTAGGAAATTACCCTCTTTGCCTTGGGCAAGCATTTTGGTGTGATTACCTTGTTATGATTACTAGCAGCATGCGTTATCTGTCCTGCCTTACTAAATTATTTTCTTACCCGGCATCCCGATCCATTCCCCAAATTTACAAATTGCGTTCCATGCGTATGATGTTGTATACTAAAAATGTACCATAATACAATATTCTCGATTAATAAGTGTGTTTTTACTGAGTAACCAAGACAATTAATAATTATTTTGGTGGAATATCGTCACAAAAAGATTGGGCTTTGTCATCAACATAAAAATATCCACCCAAACACAAAATTTACTTTCACTGCACACTTTAGCAACGCTGTGTCAGTAAAAACAAGATTAAATAATAGTTATAGAACATATATAGCTTGAATTTTTTTCAGTGGATATGATATAAAAAGTTAATTTCCAGAGGCTGCTTGGCCATCACTAGAGTGTATATACATAGGTTAGCTATACGCCTACATTTCTATATGTTATCATGTCATCTTTATATGCATTAAATGTTTCCATATTTTTTTATGTTATGTCCTGTGTCTCTGTCTACCATCTTGTCTAAATGTCATATATCAAGTCCACATCAATGCCTCCAAATATTGGTTATTACATCTTAAATGTATATATCAACTGCCCAAGAATACTTTTGTCAATCTTCAGATATAAATTTTTACTTTACCACACCCAACATAACACCAGAGTATATACAGAAAGAAAATATACTTTACATATACATATGGGCTCTTTTGTAACTTAAAATCTTAGAAAAATAAACCACAAACAAACTACAGTCAAGTTGACACACAAAAAATAACGAAAAATTAAAAAAATAATCAAAACATAGATCAATTTCAGGTATATATATATACCTGTTACATTATACTTCATTTTGCTGCTTCAAATTTAAGAAGATTAATTTTATATAACTTTATTCATAAGTTGTTGCGCATAAAAACTTTAGCTTGAGCACTTTGCGCATAGAATGCTCAAAATAATTTTAAAATTTATAGCTATATACAGACGCATCAGGGAAAGATTACTTTTCCCACTTTGTTTACTTATTAGCTGTGCCATATTAATTTATCCATTTTAATTTATATATATAATGGATAACAAGAGAGTTTGGCCAAACTAATCGAATATATACTGATATCAAGTATACAAATACTGATACACACACACACCTTTTTTATTTGTTGAGAAACCTTTTTTATTCCAAAGAGCTCGGTCAAAGTTACAGAAGTGGATATTATTTTGATATAGAGAAAAAAATCCTACCCAAAAAGGGAAAAGTTTTAGCTTTTATGGTTTCTGCAGCAATAGCGCATGGCCCCCAAAATACTGAAATCATCAAAAAAATTTGCTAATGTTTTTAAAATTTTACAACCATTTCTCATGCAATTATCATGAGAGTTTAGCTCTTAATTTTCAGCTTTTAAATAGCTAGCTTGCCCGCATTCATTTTCGTGTTTAATCAATAAAACTTTCAGAAAGATTTCCCAATCTAGAAATCTCAAAATTTCTACAACGATAATTTCCGTCTTCAGAAATAACTTCCTGATAAAGAATAACTTATATTTCTGCAACTATAATCAAACTGTTACAGCTAGCTATAGCTAGCTAACTTGATATTTTTAGCTAGCTCTGGAAAATATTTTATTATTGTATATATATACCTAGCTACTTTCAATAAAGTTCAAGAAAATAAATAAATAAATCTATACATATATATAGCTAGCTAGCTAGCTAGCTATCATAAATTATCAGCAGAAGACATTTGATATTTTGCATATCCAAGACAGATCTTCCCATCACATCACTGTCCAATCCTTAGAAAAAGAGCTGCAACTACTTAACAGAAGATTAAAGCTAAATTAGTAACCCTTATTTCTTTAAAAGTTTGAATAAAACAGCTTTCGTTGAACATTAAACAAATGGTTAGCTACAGTTGTAAAACTTTTTGAATACACTGGCTAGAGTTATCGCATGGCATCCGCTTGGTAGCCATTTTTTTTACTGAAAACATGATAATGTCACGGCTGCCGAAAAGAGGATTTTCACGAAGCGCATTGAACGGCGAATTCGACGGCGAAAGGTTTCGCTGCTAGTTTTTGACCAATCAGAACGCGGTTAACTAATGTAAACAATGAATTTGGCGCCTAATTTATTTTGTCGTGAAAATTAAAAAGCGAATTCGCCATCGAAATCGCCGTCGAATTCGCCGTTTTCGCTTCGTGAAAATCCCCCTTAAGTGGTTGTGCGGCTATCCTGTATGGTTGTGCGGCTATCCTGTACGGTTGTGCGGCTATCCTGTCGGTTGTGCGGCTATCCTAAACGGTCGTGCGGCTATCCGAAAATGAATTAGGAATATTCATATTATTATTATTATTATTATTAATTTCGGTTTTTATTGCGCAACCTGGTACTTTTTCTAACCAACCGCAAATATAAGTGCATAGCAACGCCATAGCAACCATTTTCGCTGTTTAATGCTTTGCAATTGCTAGATAATACTTTAGGGCCTCCTAAGACAATATATGACAGTTCTGAATATTAAATGTGGTGTTCCACACGCAGTCAGAAAGCTGTCTTAACGATGCACCCTCCAAAGTAAACTCGTCATCAATTAGACTTAAATATTGCTGCCGATCCACAAGGAAAGATTTTCCCCAAAACAACAACTTAATTATGGTTTACTCTCGCATACTATGATATCCTTATTAAATAACTTTAGAAAAGACAGTCCTTTGCGATATAGTTTATTTCTGTAGTAACCACCTTAAGTTAAATGAACGCTAGCTTAGGCCCACTTCACATTATTAACTATTATATTTTTAAAGTAATTTGATTCTATTCATTTCTGGGTTGCCTTGTCAACAATCTAAGCCATAATAACGGACGTTTAATGTTTTTCCTATGCGTGCTATTATAAAGTGGGTTATAAAATGACTGATGTCGAATATAGAAATTTTGTGTACACTTTTGTGATGTGCAGTATTATTGCTATGTTTCAATTCGGTAAGTAACTTAATCTACATGTTTGTGCACAATTGTTGGTATATAGACCTTAAAATTTCTAATGTGCTTTCTAGGAGTGATTGCTAAATAAAAGTTAAACAAGAAACCGCGGTCGGTTTGAAATCACGCATAACGAAAAAACATTTCATTCAGTCTGCAAAGAATATGTCGATATAATACCGATCCAGATATTAAGTTTTGTATTTGAGGAGGATGGGATAAAATTCAAACCAAATTGTTCATAAAACTAATTAGAACACGGTGTGTCAAAAGAGAAAGAAAAAACAGCCAAAAATAAACCCAGCCTTTGACGTGTTTAATTTTAAAAATGCCCTGCGTAGGAGGGCATTTTTTTCAAATATTCTAATCACTCCAAACAAAAGTTCTTTTCAAAAATGTTTTTTGTATGCAAGCTTTTTCCTCTGCGCGTGAGAGCTTATTTCAAAAGAATATGCAGAAAAATAGCAAAACCGAATAGGAGTTTTGCTTTCGTGAGAGCGCGTGTGAAAAAAATAAAATAAAAAAACAAACTTTATATTTTTCATAATTTCCCTACATAAAGTTAGAACTTTTTATGTTAATACAACATTGTCTAGATAAAACACAATAAATTATACGACACACAAATTCTTAGCTACGATTCTCTAATACATGGCGAAATACACATAATGAATAATTGTTCGTTTGTTTCGCTGAAAAGAAGAAAGAAAAAATATCCCTGCATAAAGTCTGTAAATTCTGGCTAGCTATGAGGAACTCTACAAACAGAAAGAAATATTACGTATTGTAACATAAAAACACTTTAAAACATAGCGTCCTTTCAAGTCATCCTAAAATTGTTGGTTTTAAAATTATGTTTACTTCACTTTATTTTTGCTTGAAAAAATTCAGCAAACAACAGCTTCTTCCTTCATCTTAACTAAGCGCCATGCTTCAATTAGCCAGGAGACCCAGCGTAATTTTTCTTACCACCGGGAAATCGGAGTAGTTAAGGTGGGAAAAATTACGCTGGGTCTCAAACGACTTTTCTGCGGCCAAAATCTGGCCGCGCTTTTTGATTGGCTAATTCTATTGTTCTTTGCTCACGTGGTCCATGTCGGGGAAAGCCCTTTTCATCCGAATATTCCAGCGAGTGGTTTCACTCACCCTAACAAACATTAGTAAACTATAAAGTTTATACCAGAGTAAGATGTGGCCAAGCTTGGTAAACAACTCGCAGATAAATTAAAATGGCCTCCGAAGCGATTAGTCACATTGTCCAATTTAAACTCGGGGTTTCCGCTGAGTCATTCGTTTGCGTCTAAGCTTTAGTTTGAGAGAAACTCATTTTATCAACTCGAAGAAGAAAGCCTAGTTAACTAGGCTATGCTTCAATAAAAACAGCTGAAGATAAAGGTCTTCTTCATTAACTTTATACCAAGAAAGCACAACAACATGAGCTTTCCGTTTACGCGAGAAAATAGTAGAGAATTTTTTTATCCAGTGAAATGAGCAATAACAATGATTTGAATCCAGTGTGATAAAACTTTCCTGAAGACCGCCGCCGCCGCCGTCGCGGCGACGAAAGGGTAAACCAACATATCACACTACTCCGTATGTGTGATTTAAAAAAACACGGTACAAGCAACGTCGTATCCTGGGTGGCATAACACATTCAGGAAGTGCTTGTTTACTTTCGCACTCACCTGGAAATTGCCAGGGCAGAAATAGGAATACCTATCTCTTTTGCAACTTTTAAGTATCATTATCAGTTAGAGATACATAACATAACACAATAAGAAGTAAAGGTTTTTCCATATTTTCTTACTAAAGAATATTTCCACACAATCATATTTTTTCCACTATAACGCTTCTGTACAGTTCGCCTTTCGTGGGTGTGCACACGCACTGTGGAGCCAAGGAACAGCAATTACAGGCTTTTTCCATTACGTCCGAAGATGTCACTCCTTTATAAGTGTTAACAAATGGGAAAAAATGACAATTTTTTAGAGATATAAAAATTCGGGTAGTACTTTAGCGAGGGACATTTAGGACGTTCATATAGACCCAATGTATTGACTACATCAATCTATATGTGCTTTAGTGAAATACATAGATACAGCCGGATGTAATACAACCATGGTAACGGGTTATATATTTTTACTCTATAGGGATTTTTAAATGAAGTGTCCGGTGTCATGGGGAATTAGGAAGCAGAGAATTAAGACTCCAGAGTCACACTTCCCAAGTGAATTAGGATTTGCAGTCACTTTTCCTAGTGTTTTAAGACTTAGGCAGTTCTAATTCCCTAGTGATTTAGGAATGTATCGGTGAATTAAGACTCCAAGGTAATGGTTTGTAAAGTTGATGAATAAAACAATTTTTTCAAAGAAAATTCATCTTTTAGAAAAAATCAAACAAAATTACAAATAAATTGTATATCAAAATGTTTATACAATATTAGTATTGGGTGTATGTATACATACATGCAGAAGTATAAAAATATAAAAATGTGCTTTAAAAATAATATTAACAATGGGAACGATAATATTTCAACAAATTTCAAAAAAAGTTCCATTAAAAGTTATTGCGCTCAAGGTACATTATTTCGTTGTACTTTTGGAAACGGTCGCAATTATTTCTCCACTAAACACGAAATAAGATGGCTTCTCATCTGCTGCACATCAAATCGAGCTTCAATGGGCGATTTCCCTTCCAGTATTTCGGCTGCGTAAGCAATGGCAAATACGCCACAGTTGAAACCGTCTTCTTGCTTTTGAACAGGAAGAAATGACATTGTAAGTTTTCCAGATGAGGTGTGTTTGAATTTTCGATAGAGTGCGTTTAAACTCCTCAATGTATACCGACCAGCATTGTTTTCAAGCTGTCGCAAATTTGAACACGGTCACAGGAACAAAAAGAGAGTAGTCAATGTTGGTTTCCGTCATGTAGCAACTGTATGTGCTCGTTACTAACTGCTCTGAATAGATAATTTGTTTTCTTTTGTGAATTGAGCACTGACTGGAAGCGGTCTATTTTGCCTAAAGCTTTGCATATAAGTTTTTGGGCAGCGTCCATTATGTTATCGTTAAGCCAGGCATCTTTAGATATCAAAATGTTTTTATCTTCTTGAAATAAAACTCATTTTGTAACCAGAACGCGATATCTTCGTCTTTAGAGAGTGATTCAACCACATTTTTCCAGTAAATTTTGCATACGATGTGCCATGAATACTTTTCTTTACAAAGAATAAGCCAAGCTGATCTCCATTTCTTTTCGCTGATAAGATTTGATATGTCTAAGATAAGTCTGCTATTTTGACCAAATACTTTCGTCAATTTTCTGACACTGACCTTGATCAGATTTTGGCGATAAGAGTGCTCAAATTCTTAATGCGTCTGAATGTAAACCCGTGGAGGCAGTTGTATTCCTTTTTGTTTTACGATTTGAAACCAAGAGCATGTTCGAATTATTGAATGGTATTGTTGTATTGGGTTTTTAGAGCTGGAAATAGCGTTTAATAATATGGTTTCCACGATTTCATCTGTTAATTTAGATAGATTAGTTGATTCGGTTGTCTCGTTGTTTAGAGATGGTTTGTCGAAGTCCATCGGCTTAAATAGGTTATCATCACCGTCAGCATCATTTTCTTCTTCAGTTATGCTGACATGGTCATCGTTAATGTAATCCGTATTACTTTCTATTTAAGGCTTAACCCTATTCGGTCCGGGGGGGGGCGGATTCCGCCCCCCTGACCGTTTTTTTTTAATAACTCCTTATTGCTTTGTTATATGGCTATGATACTTACTGAGTTTTAATATTTATCTATTAGACACCTGCATGCTAAATTTTTAGGTCCCATACCTGTCAGAGACTTTGAGATTGGCCATTACTCGAAACTACCCCTAAAAATCTCTATGAAATCCTTATAATGGGGAAAATATAATAACTCCTGTTAGGATTATCCTTAGAACTTGAAACTTGCAACACTACTTTGTTTTATCAAGAAGAATCGTTTTGCATAATTTGGACACGTGACTAATTTGATTTCCCGATTTTGTCGAGATTTACCCGAAATTCGAAAAAAAAACGGATTTTCGGGCAATTTTTGGCAATTTTTAATCCGATCCATGTAAAACACGGAAGATATGTTAAATAACTTTTATTTAGCTTTCAGAAACTTCAAACAGAAGTTAAAAATTCGCTCTAGAACAAAAGTATTTAAATTTTAAGCAGATAGTGGCATGGCAGATAGTGGCAACAAATTTCAAGCTTTTGATGACGTCACAGGAAATGTGCTGACGCAAGCAACAATTTATTGCCGCCATTTTGTTCCTTCTATGACGTACTATAAGTGTACCAAGTTTGATTCAATTTGAACAACCCTATGAAAAGATATTGAGGGGGGGCGGAATCCGCCCTCCCCTAGTCATATAATATTCGAAAAACCCCGGACCAAATAGGGTTAAGAAGGAACTTGTTAAACTTGTTCCATTTTGGTTCTTTAAAGAAGCTAAGCCATGGTCAGTCAAGTTCGTCACCTCGTAAGGCCCCAACCACTTAAATGTAAATTCTCCTCCTTTTTTATTTCTACTTTCAGACCCTTTGCTGAAGTAATCTATGCAAACAACTTAACAGCAAAACCCATCAAGTAAGTCAAGTAAGTTACAGATATCGATACCAATCTGATTAATCACGGCTGTTGGAACAGGTATACTGTGCAGCTCAGTTTTCCTCTTAAGTGTCAAACTTCCTTGTTTTGGACAGGGTACACACGTTTTCACAAACTCCGCTACATCATTGTATATTGAATACCAAAAAAATCGAGCAGAAATTTTGTTATAGGTAGAATCTCTTCCATAACGCGAAGCCATAGCTTTGGCGTGCGAGCTTTCTCCGATACCTTAAAAGTAAAATAAAAATAGTTACCCAAACCCGTATTTGTGTGTATACTTACACACAAATAAACACTGCTTAAATGGCCGATTTATATAATTTTATTGTAATAATTGCTTTACCTTCATAAATGTCTTTTATAATTTCCAACTGACGCTTTTTCTCGACAATAACCTTGCGATCCTTTTTGTACATGAGCTGTCCGTTTACCAGGCTAAATCTTTTACAAGCTAAACGGAATGGAATATTTTCAGTTATGGATATTTAAATGGAAGAAAATTTATTTTCGCTTTCTTTTCAAATTTCTTCTCATGTCCAACGCAAAGGTTTACTTTGTTTTTTGCAGGTCCATGCGACTACATCCATCCATAAATAAAAGTCAACTCCAGGGAGACCATCATTTTATATAAAAAAATTACGAAAAGAATATACAAACAAATATATGTAGAAATATGTTTGTAAATACGTACCTCTCCTGTAGTTAGACTTTTCTTCTTTGTCGATATTTTTAGGATAGCCTCTAGTTCTAATAAAATCTTCAATTGATGAAAAATCATAATGTTTTCGTTGAGAAGGCATCATTTTCTTCTGGTTTTATAACCACGTTAATTAAATTTCAAAATATAAATTCGAATAACTTGAATTAGGAGTTCGAATGAACTATTTCAAAACAAAAGTCGTAATTCACTAGTGAAATATGACTTCATTATTACAACGAGTCGTACTTCTGGTAGAGTCCTAATTCTCCAATGGATTCCAAATTCACTAGGGTATTAAGACTCCCCAAGTCAAAAATCGCTAGGGATTTAGGACTCATGGGTCTTAATTCCTTGAAGTCCTAATTCCCTGTTACACCGGTATAAAGTTAACTCCCGGTAACCTCCAAGGGACCAGAAAGAAACAGTTCGACTATGAATGTTCGACTTAAGCGAAGCTCCCGTTAATTGAACTTAGACAAAAATGAGATATTAGTTCCAGTTAAGCTGATTTATTCTTCAGACTCTACAAAATTTACAAATGTTACAATCTAGTAAGGTTTCACAGAAAGAAATTTTGTATGTCGGTTTGACTTAACCTTGTTGATAGTTCTTGTTCAACACTTGATTGGCCATTTGCCGTTAGGGAAAAACGGAAAGTTTGCTAAAATGATTTTTTATTTTCTACGTGCCGATCCGTATGGAAAATGCGTTATCACTATTACTGCAAAAGCAGTAAATTTTGGGCATAGCGATGGCATGCAAGTGCCTTGCATTATCCTACTGCCAGGACAAAAGTGTATGGTAGACATTTAAAAAAACCCAGAGGACTAAAAGAGGACTGTAACTTGTCCTTACAAGTTACAGTCAAGTAACTTTTGTTATGTATATTTATTTTCTAACCTTTTTTTCCACTTCTCCAGCCATCCATCTGACGCTCCAAAATTTGTAAGATCAAAACTTTCAGCAAATTGAAGATCCTTCCCTTTTATCATATTGCCATCAAATAGAACATTTTGGCTCCTTTGTAAAGAGAACCATTTTAGAACAGCTCTTTTCGAAATTTCTTGCTACATTACATACCAGTATTCATATTTCGAACATTTATTTTCTACTTAGACACTAAAAGTTCGAGTTATTCGTAGAAATTAACTTAAGGGGGACCAAAAAATGGTTCGAGAAAACGAATGTTCGAGTTATCCGGGGTTCGAGTTAACGAGTAGTTTGAGGGAAAATAGAACAAACTTCCACCAGAAAAAGTTACACCAGGGACCTTGCAAATGTACAACAATCGTTAAAATAGGGAGCGTGTATAGACAAGGGTGTAACTACTATGCTCATGCAAACTTGGAAGAGGGTAAGAACATGGAGATCTCTATAGATGGTTTTAGATACCGTAGCAATTCAGACAATAATTATGAGAGCCTCACCGAGTTGTGTTAGAGTTTTGTGGGTTGTATATTCCTTCAAAAACAAACATATACTCTTCATTTATAATGGGGGTGGCTGCATATGCAATGATCTAGGGCCCTACTCACAAACCCGATGCTGGTTGGACCTTGAAAATTGTAAGAAACATAAACATTCTAAGATAGGAAGCAGCGATGTTAGGTACTAAATGAAGATCGAAGATGTTAAAAGAGGAATTGGAGTGCGCCATTCGAAAAGTCCAGTTTAAAGACGCCTCGACACAGATCATGGGTCCGTACTGTACGCCTTGTGTACAGTACAGACTTGACATCCTTGCTGAAGAAATGAGGCAGAAATCTCCTATAATTTTTGACAGCGATCGCCTAATCGATTCCCCTACTGGAGAATTGATTGGACGGTATGGAGGCATAGGTTTTCGCCCTTACAAACGATGATCGTCTTGTGGCCGTTGTTATCATGCGTCTTGAGATGGCATGCTTGCGTAAAAACATGCCCGCAATCAGATTCAGTCTGCGGTTTTGTAGGATATAACCCTACAAAACTTATGCCGAATACCCAGGCGCAGCATCTAGGTAGCGGAGGAATACTGGACAGATTGAAGGTGTTTCAATACCTTATCTTTCCCTTCCTGCCTACGTCTTGCGACTAGCTCCGCACGCTCTCGTTCATTGATCTTATTCACGATACGTTTCATTCTCTAACGCATCTGTTTCTTTAGCACCACATATACTCTCATATGAGACGTATACCTGAAAGAATGAAAGTGCCCATGCATGTTGACGATGAGTATCATCGGTACAACAACCCTTATTTCACATCTGAACTTGCACATATACGCGCCGAATATGGTGCTGATCCTCAGAGCATGTATAAGTTCAGGGCATTAGGTGCTTCGTTAACAAACGGTAAATGCTGGTCACAGGTTGATGTGGATTATGCCAAGTTCATCATGCCTACAAGTCGGATGGTTTGACTGAAGTTAGCGATAGTGTATGCGGTGTTGATACTTCAAAATCCCAAGCAAAAGCCTCCTTACAGCTAGATCAATCTTACTAAAAAACTTTACAAGTATGGTCCTAATAGCAGAATTTGTGGAAAAAGACATCACCACCTTTCAAAAGGTGCTGCAGTATGTGAACTCGGTGAACTTTGTGGTGGTGTCCAGCGTGTGTTGGCAATTTTCAGGGTTCGTGGTCTATGCAGAACGCTATTGCAGGA
The DNA here is from genome assembly GCA_030067915.1 of Hydractinia echinata. Taxonomy (NCBI): domain Eukaryota; kingdom Metazoa; phylum Cnidaria; class Hydrozoa; order Anthoathecata; family Hydractiniidae; genus Hydractinia; species Hydractinia echinata. The sequence goes on along the minus strand of JASGCC010000042.1, from coordinate 572,088 downwards.
AATGAACGGCTCGACGTGATCTGGGTTATACTCACACATCAAGTTCAGCATAGTGACACATAATGAACTTGATGCCTCGCTTGTAGAATTCTGCACGGAAGGCTGCATATTCTTCAGGTGACAGCGAATTCTTACTGCTTAGCCTGCTATGGAAGTGCGCGTGCGCAACAGGTCCGACGTGAGTCAAATTGTCGTACCTCAACAACCATTCATACGGAAACACGAGCCTTTCCAGTCTAGTGACTTGCACCATCTGTCATAGATCATCCGTGGAACAGGGAAATGTTTGATACCAAGGAACTTGAAATTTCACGTCATCAGAAATATATAATCATTGTCCTTCTTTGCCACTTTAATTATATTACTTTCTTCTTTTGCAATTTGATCGACAAAGTAGCGCTTGGTCATGTTGATATCGTACTTAGCACTGTTGAAGCCGATCACCACCACCTGGTTCACCCTGAAACGGGAGCTAGTCGAACTCTTTAGGGTCTTGGGTACATTCCTCTACATCTTCAACAATGAGAACTTGTTTTCTTTCCAGTTTCTCTACTAATTGTTTCACCAGTACCTTGGGGTTTTAATGCTTTAAAAATGTTGAGGAACCATTTAGGCTATTGTGAATTTCAGCGCTTACAGGCACATGCTCCGATATATTTGTAAGGTTTGTTGAATACTGCTGGTTTACAAAAAGCAGAAGGACTTCAAAATCGAAGACGATATAGAGAGGGAATAGCGTAAACTCTTTCTCAAAGTCCCACTCAGCCTTGGGTGGATTCCCACATTGTTATATTGTGCCCTAGCTTTCGTATTCCTTTCTCCTTTTTTTGTCAGCTTGTAGCGGTACGTATTGAGTTTTGCCTGACATAGGCACACTCAATCCTTAAGGGGCAGCGTAGCTAAAGTTCTCGTCATAAAACACCTTCTTTGACTTGCTCGCCATACGCTTCATTTTCCCGCCTTTTCAGATTACGGTCGTCCTGTGGCCGTTGCATTTATATTTCTTGTGTCGCGTACAGTTGCAGGCTTTTGTGAAGAGCTGGCCGCACACATCGCACTTCAGCGTCTTCGTCAACACCTCGAGCGTTTTTATGTAAAAACAGTTCCCATTCAGCATCCCAATAGTCATGTCATCTTACCCTACCTTGTGCTAGTTCTGAATTCGTCTTGGGCTCATACACTCTGATGTTGATGTTGAAGTGCTTCGCGATGCCTTTTATACTTTCCAGCTTTGTAGGGTGCTCGTCTTTACGCTTCAGTTTAGGATTCGCCCTTGTAAGGAACTCAGTGCCACGTTCTACCTTAGACCTCTTTTTTCTCGCTAGGCATTTACGGACACATAAATTTTCGGGTCTTTCATCTTTACCATCAATCGCGTTGATACACCGTCTCTTCCTTGGCCGGTCTGGGAATGGACCACACAATACAACAGGGGTTTCCCAGTGTTTATGATCTTGATCTTGCCTTCATCAGATCCTGTCGTTCCGATTGTTCTTGCAGTAGGTAAGTAGGTATTGCCCCATAACTCTGCATTTTCGAGATCTAGGCGCTGCATTTCACATTCCTCTATAACGGCTTCTATATCCGCCAGGCTAAAAAGTGACTTTGATCCTTTGCTCTTTCTTGATCCTTGACTCCCCACCGCCCTTGTGGATGTCGCAGCTAAAGCTGTTCACCACGTTTACTCTCATGTCTAAGTGTGGTATAACTTTCTCCCCCCGTGACAGGTTGGTTAAGATCCTTACTGACACGACATGCCTTGAAGCAATCCCTATTTTTATACATCTGTATTCTTTTATCAAATATGTACTGAATCCTCGACTCCGTTATATTCGTCGTTGTAGTTTTCCCGTGCCTCTGCTTTTACCTCGACGTGCAGTGTTGTCCACTACGACATTTGACCTGTTGTAACAAAGAGTAACAGTGTCTCATACATTCTCCGGTTTGTCTGCAAAAGCGCCGCGAGTAGATGCTACTGAATTCATGCATGGCTCAGATTACCCCCAAAGTAGCGTTGTAATAGCAATGCAGCCTCCTATGCTCAAGCCTATTGTTATCAACGATACTCCCGACGAACAGAGGGTTAAAGGCGGAGAATTTAACGATGTACATCGCATGACTCTTGTCGAAGCAGGGTTTGCGACAGCGATGTGCGCGTGATGTGTAAAGATGTCTATCGATACTCACTATACAGATGATGAACAGAGGGTAGGAAGCGGGGATTAGACGATGTGGGCGAATTTTCATGGAGTGCGCCAGGGAGTAGGTGTTGAAAGAACAACTCAAATCGGGGTTTGACCGATGTAAACGCAAAATCATGTACTATAAGTAACTCCCTATATCTACTCTTTTCCCATCACATAATCAAAAGTCAGTTTGTTTAACGCATTTGAAACTGCGAGGAGTATGTGATAAACTTAAGAGAATCACACGGATGACACCGATTGGGAGTAAAAATTAAAGCGTATAATTTGCAAGCGAGGAAATGAAATAAACTCAAAAATACCTTCATTGGCTGATAAGTGTAGAATTCAACAAATACTTAACTTTCACTCATAAATACTTACCATCGTTGGTAAATTACAGTCTAGAACGTATAATTTACAGACCAAGCAATAACTTCACTGCAAAAAAATAATGCCACGTTTTCTGGAAAACACACAGACAACTTTTTTAGTAGATATCCAACACCTACGGCGAAATAGGTTTTCGTAAAAAATTTTAGTTGCTAATTCTTATAAACCTTATAATCAATGGTATGGTTTTATTGAATTTCTTGTATAATGCAAAATTCTCATATTTTGTCTATCCAGAGGGAATTGCGCTACAATTAACAATTATATGCAAGGAAAGATGAAAGAGGGCAGATTTCTTCCCGATGGTTAGAATGATATATCTTAACATCAGAATCATGGTCTGTTCTTGACATATTCTTATTATCAGACACAAAAAACACGCGGCGCTGTACAGATTTTTTTTTAACTGTGCATCTTTTACAAGAAAACTGGTGATTGAATCACAGACAAAAGCTTTAAGATTAAGTCAAAAGAATTTTCCAGAAAGTTTAACAGCATTAGTTTGAAATAAAATGACGTCTTCAAGAACATATTTAGAAATTCATCATCAGAATCAGGCTTATGATGACCATGGTACGCTGTGATAGTAAAAACAAAGATCGGCCATAGCTGAGAATTATGGACGAATGTTGCTAATGGCTTTTCCTCAGAGCTGGAATTCATTGATTCCACGGTCGAAAGGACTTCATGTTTATCTATAAAATCAGAAATTGTCTTCCATTGATATATGCGAAATTTTATCCAGAGTAACTTTCTCGTCTGGATCATCAAATAATTCTAACTAAGCAACCGCCTCTCTTGTCTTGATTTGGATTCATCCATTGCCTGAAATTTATATATATAATTTTTTTTCGCTAAAAAAGCACTGAATTAAAGTGCTTTTTTAACTTTACAACGCGGATAAATGATTAGAATATTGAATATGAAGTAAGTATATATGCATGGTCCGTGCCTCAAATGCTAACATAAACTTTTTTGTGTGTCCTTAGAGGTAAATTTGCCTATGCTATTGTTCATTAGGTCTTTAAACAATTAGTAAATAATTTTTTTGTCCAATTAGGTAAAAAAAAAATTAAATTTTAGTAAAAAATCAAAAGGAAAGAGACAAAATAATTTGTGGAAATATTCAGAAGCGTGCCAAATTTTTTTTTTTAAATCTAAATAAAATGATTATAATGTAAACTTTGAAGACTTAGTATACTTCAAATATGTAAAATGCATGTTTGTTGATATCAAAATTTTTTTTAACAATTTTATAACAAAATTTCTGATGTACAAACTGCTGTGCTATACCCAACTAAAAATGCTTACAGTCACAATGTTTTGTTTACACTTTTTCAGAAAATAACTTTTATCATCCCATAGAATTTTGCAATGGAATGGGTGCGTGGGTGAGGTTTGGCCTTGCAAAATAAGTATGCAAAGGTTAAAAAACGTTACTTGTACTTAGAATCCAAATTGTAATGAGTTATATTAGCTCGCTAGCTAGCTAAATTAGATTTACATGGTCTAGACATAACTTAGATCAAATGTAAGAGTGATCTTGTGCCCGCTGGGTAAACTCAACTTACATTCAGGCAGTATGTACGCTGTGACAATGACGTCATTGGTAGGCAATACAAATAATCCATCTAACACAAAAACATAAAAAAAGAGGATTGGGGTATATAGATAATTATACATTACTGGATTTTCTCTATTAACTAAAAGACTTATTCAACATTTCAAAATCTTGTAATCTACCCACTCACACATTACAGTTTTTTCTTAAAGTTTCGCAATTGAAGCATTTTCATTATCTAGATAAAATTCCGATTTTAATAGTATATATGACCGTGACCTAATTTATTCCAATATGGACTATTTTTTGTTTTGATTATTCTGGACCAAGACGTAAACTGCATATTAAAAAACTACAATTAATCTGTGGTTAAAATAAAAACTTGATTGTGTAAAACTGTTCGTACTTTAAAGGCAGAAACTCTCGCGAGCAGAAACTTTCGGGTTTTACGCGTTTTTGACGCTTTTTCGCCAAGCTTTTGCCTTTACAAATTTTAAAACAGCAGAACGCCAAAGTTTTTTCACGCGAAATTATAGCCAATTTAAAAAAGGCGAAAGTTTTTTCACGCAAAGAAATATTTTTTTTCAAGCATATTTCCGTAAAATTAGTTGTTATCAAAAAAAAAATAATGCCACATTTTTCAGTCTATCATTCTATTACAACTTTTGTCTTTTTCTCCTTTGTCATGCTGAACAATTTCCTCCAGTACTTGTCGCAGCTTTTTTCCTTATTTTTATTTTGTGCTTAAACATGTGGAGTATTCACGACTGTGGGTGAAGCAATTACAAAATCAAAAAGGTTGCCAACGGCTCTGTCTTCTACAGGTTTAGTATAACAGGGTAGAAGAATATGAATTCAGCGGTACATTGGTGAAGATGGAGAAACTGCTGACGAAACTGATTCTGAGGGGGAAGAATTTTTTTACTTTAAACAAAGCAAGAAAAAGAATAAAAATTAAGAAAAAAATCTATTTTTTCCTCATTCGTGAAAGTTTTTTCACTCGAAAATAGCCTTTTTCTTCGATACATAATAAAAGAACAGAAACATTTGGCCCACTAGCCAGCCTACCTACAGATGTGTTGATACTGCTTATAAGGTCTTGTATGAGTACGAAAAATATGTACAAATGTTAGAGAAAGGCACATATAATCTCAAAAATTCAAAAATGAAAGATTTTGGTCATAAAAACCAAAGTCTCATTACACTTACACAGCCAACAGTCAAAAACGCTGCCACATGGGCAGCCATCTTGAACATTTTGCACATGTGTCATTCGTGATATCCTTACATGGAATCAAAACAAAGTTTTGCGGGGAAATTCAAATTTGAAAGGCTAGTGTGTGTGTGTATGTGTGTGTGAGACAGTTTAGGGAAGCTTAAGCCTATTACAGACTGTTGTCATATTACCTAACGCGTTACCACGCGTTACCCACGCGTTACCCACGCGTTACCTACGCGTTACTCTTTATGGAAAGCCACATATCTACTGTTTTATATGATATACAACGCGTTACCACGCGTTACTGCATTTAACAAAGTTAAAAAGTAACTATATATTTTTTATAAAATTTTGCAGTAACGCGTGGTAACGCGTTCAATTCTGGTGAAAGTCTATAGACCTTGAGGAGTAACGCGTGGGTAACGCATGGTAACGCGTTAAAAACACTATCATGAGCAACATATTAGGTCTTTAAAACAATAAAAAGTAACACTCACACTTCCCCTAGTTCTAATTAGCACGGTACACTATCTGGCACGAAACCCTTTTTGGAAAATATTGAAATTCGGCTAAATCTTGTCTTTTTTTCAAGACAATCCCTCACAAAAATTATTAAGACTGCAATTAATAAAATGTGCCTTGGTTTGTATGATAGCTTCCCCCTCCCCCTACCTCAATGTTGAATGTGAAACTAGCAGAACGTGTGTAGCGAAGCCAAACCTGCACTTCAGAGACGTCAACTATGAATTAGGGGGGAGGGGAGGCAGTCTCAGAATTTTTGTGAGGGATTGTAGGTTCTTTTCTAGCCTTTTTTGGTATAAGGTATATGGAACGTATAATTACCCCGTAAGAGGGGGGGGGGGGGGAGGGGATTCCACATTTTTGATAGACTTTTCCAATTGAAGACAATCTTGACACACTGATAGAAAGTCAATAGAAGAAACACGATGGCAGTATTAATGTCTTCCTGTGACATCATCAAAATCATGAAATTTGTTTAAAATAAATTTTTACATTCCGTTAAAAGTTTCTGATAGGAAAATAAAAGTTGTTTAAGATTTTTTCAAATTTCGTCACAATGGCCCAGAAAAATATACTAAAAATAGTACAAAATATTAGGTAAGTATGATAGGTATGCCACGTCTCAAAATTAAGTTATTAAAAAAACGGCAGGGCGTGGAATCCTCACCCTGGACTGAATGAAATTAATTGAGTGGATTGTTTGTTTTTTATATTCATTAGCACAAAGTTTAAACGTGGAACCTGTCCTACCAACTATCAACACAACTTTCAATGCTACAGTGAACTTGCAATGGCAAGTAACACTAGAACCAACTGAGAAGATTATATCAGTGGTTGTGCAAAAGTTGCCAGGTTCCATTCCCATACTGACAGGTAGTACTAATGGTTTCAATGTAGATCAGGAAGGAAGGAAGTTGTTTGGAGACAGACTATCTGGTATCTATAACAAAAGTAATAATATAGTTACCCTCACGTTGCAAAATATCCTACACAATGAAACACTGACGTTTCAACTGGGTGTGTTATTGTCTACATTTGGTACTAAGGCTGCCAACATCTCAATAGTAGAGATTTCAGGTATGTTAAACTTAAATGTCGTCATTATAGTATTTCATTTAAAAAGAAATAACTTTTGATAGATTTTAAAAAAGAAGTAAAACAGCAAAAAAGGTTCGAACAAAAATTACTGTACTGCAGTTTTTAACACAGCAGAATATTAAAAGAAGTCCTTTCTTTGCCACTGATTTTTTTGGGTGTTGTAAAGTTTTATTATATTAATCATTTGTACACACAAAATAAAGGGACAGTTTAAAATGGGTTATTTTTTTCTGAGCTTTAATTCTTTCTCTAGGGTATTTTTTAATTTTAGGTAAATACAGAGCTATACAGAGAAGCAATACTTATTTAAGCAATATATTTTTGCAAACTTTTCTAAAAAAAACCACCAAAAATAATTCCTTAGATCAGCCCATAATGACCCTTGCTTACTGATCTAAAGATTATCTGAAGTATTATGCATTACGTTAAACTTTCCTTCAATAGTGTTAGTTTCTTGTTCTGCAGTCTAAGCGGAACATTAAATTCGCCACTACTTTTTTTAGAAACTTTGCTGATATAATAGTGCAGATATAATCCGGAATCCCTGCAACGCCGTTGCAATATGAAACAACGTCGCCCGGCGACGTTGCACTGCCGTTGTACGACGTCATAATAACGTTCCGAAATGACGTTCGAAAAACTTTAAAATACCGTTAAAATAAACTTGCCCCAACGCTATAACAACATCACTACAGTGAACTACCGTGTATTTTAGGACAAAAAAGAAAAAAATCAGAGTGAAATATTTTAATTTATTGTTACTCAATCTAAATGTCAAAAAAAAGAAACTCCTCAGTGTTAATTACCAGGGTTTGAAGCCACATTAAGACATTCTGCTTAAGGTTATGTGCAAGGCATCTCTATAATAATACAGAGACTGTGTCTGTCTGTCTGTTTGTAACAGGCAAAGTGGATATCTTCATTTTCCTTTGATGTTGCCGAAAAATGCATGTCTTATATGTTAAATTTTCTGACGTTACGGCGCGACGTCAATAACACTACTTTAACGTCAATATTCTATATTAAATTAATGAAGCCATTACAATGAACCTAAAAATTTTAACGTCAAATATCTTGGAAACGAGGTGGTGACGTCAATGATTTTTCACCGTGTGGGTAACTAGGGACCACCTAAGACCAATTTGGGTAAGTTTCCCAAACCGGGGTCCCCAAATTCGTTTTGGAATGGACGGGTTGATGACGTCATCAGAAAACCTTTAAACCTTGATATCTCTGCAACCGTTTGTCAAAGATACGTAATCCTATGCATTTTCTTCATCAGCGTTTCAAGATCTATACGATGAAGGCAACAGGTACACAAATTTCTAAAAAAAAAATATTGTGTTTTGGCGGGTCATTGCATACGTGAGCAAAATTTTTAAACCCTTATATCTCCTTAAGCGTTCGTCGAAAACATATGATCTTATACATTATTTTGATCAAAATTTCAACCTCTACGCATTGCATGCAGGCCACGAATAAATTAAATTTCGCCAATTTTTTTTTGGGATCTGCAGTTCTGACGTCATCAAAACATCTAAAAGAGCCTATTTTTTCATTGTCCTTCTGCCGATGTGGATTTCTCCACGGGCGTTATCGACTAGTTAAAAATAATCCATTCTTGGGATAGCCCGCCCCATGCTGTGAGACAAGTTATACATGGCGCGCCGTGGCGATCAGATCGTGCAAGCGCACTTTCCGCCCCACAACGCTCTGAAAGGGGGTGGTTTTCTTCCCCTCTATCATATCTCACAAATCGTCGTACACGGTAAACGTAAGTGGGACGTTTAGAATTTAGCCCCTTCTCAGACCTAAACGTGAAATAAAATATTATTATACAAGTATTGTCAATCTCTAAAATAAAACGTATCCTAGATAATGAGCTCTGTAAAGCGTGTGTGTAGACCACAAATCCTCGTTTAAAATCCTTTTCAACGATCTGAGAATCTATCCTTTACTGTAAAAAAAATATTTAAAAAACTGCCAAAGAATTTAACACACTCCCCCTGTCTTCACTTCTGACCGAGGTTTAGTGCCAAAATTAGTACTAAGCAACCTTGTGCCCTGGGCATTTTGCCTTGTTGTGACGAAGTTCCACTCTGTAATAACGGATCCAGAGGCCACAAGACGCTGGGAATGAGGTTGAGCACTACGTGCTTGTTTAATTTTTCATTTGTAGATTTTGATGAGTTAATAAATGTTGTTGGTATTCTTGATTTTAGTATTTGCAGGTGTTGTTGTGTTACTACAATACACAACTTTGTGAAATATATAGAGACTAGTCTCTATAATAATATGCCAGTTACGTGTGTCTGTAACAGGCGAAGTGGATGTGTTCATTTTCCTTTGATGTTGCCAAAAAATGCATGTCTCAAATGTTAAATTTTCTGACGTTTCGGCGCGACGTCAATAACACTACTTTAACGTCAATCTCTTATAATAATATGAAGAGTGTGTCCGTCTGTCTGTGACAGGCAAAGAGGATGTGCTCATTTTCCTTTGATGTAGCCGAAATTTCCTTTGAAGTCTCCGAAAAAAGTTATATCCATTTTGCCAGTGGGTTTACTTTGTTTACATCACGTGATCAAAATGGAACAACTTGATTTGCTGAAATAAATTTAACGGCTTTCTTTACAAAAATGGTGTCTCTCGACACCGAAATAAACAACAACAAAAGAACGGTCCCTTCGTCTTGAAAAAAGTGCAAAAAGTAATTCAGACAAAGAAAAGTCTAAGAAATAAGGTAAGAAGTGGTAGTAAAGTTAGAAGTAGAAAATAAAGGCTAGAGTTTGAAGTGAATTTGAAATCACAAATAGTAAGAACTTTGATGTTTTCAGACGTTTAGTTTTTATGTCACTGGAGCAAGCAGACTCGCATTTTCCAAGAAAAGCCTCAAATTCTTGAAGTTTTATATTTTAGCGCTTTTTTAAAAAAAAACCTAGCCACCATATTTGTTTACATTTTGTTGCATAATTAATGCATCCCCTGGCGCGTAACTAATGTGTTTGTCCTAAAATTCAAAATGCTACATAAAGCTGTTAGCTGACTAACAAACGGAAAACTTTGGTATGTTGAACTTACTGGCTCACTGTAATGTTATTATTTTTACATTACTATTGTTTCTCTTTATTATGTGTTTTACTAAGCATAAATAGCTAGCTTTAGTTTTAGCTAAGTGTTCCCAGTTTAAGTATACTTAACTGGGGGTCTTAGCTACTGCTAGCTAGCTAATGTTAGCATCCAATGCCTGCTCCTCATCCCATGGCTAGCTCTAACCTATGACATATATTGTTATTCCTCTTTTTTAATTATCTATAGCTAGCTACCTTAGTTTCCAAACTTCTTTTCTTTTTTGAGCACAAATTATGATGTAACAAGCTAGCTAGCTACCTACAAAATCTTTAAAGACATTAACTTTTGCAGATGTATTTTATATTTCTTTTCGCATTTCCTGTAAACTTTACAAAGGGACCACGTGCAATATGACAAGTGGAATATTTTTTTTTCAGAATTTAAAGCGTGTGTGTTAAGTTATTTTTTATTGTTTTGTTTCTCACATCCTGTTTAACTTTCGTCAGCCTACATGTAAAATGTCAGGTTATTTTTACAGGGAGTTGTAGACATTTGATTGGAAATTTACATGGGTTTTTGATTGTTTGTGTTTTTGTTTGTGTTGCAAACTGCTGTTTTTTAAAATTTTGTGTAAACGTTTGTGGGAAAAAGACCACATGCAATATACTGAAAGAACAATTTTTTGTGGAATTGGACTTCACTAAAGGCTTTTGTGTAAGCTAATGGCTTTTTCATATTTCGTATTAAACTTTTGTGGGGGAGAACTAAACTGTATGTGATTTTATTTTTGCTGGAAAAAAGTTCCATGGTTTCACGTTTTTGTTAAGAATTTTATAATCGTAGTATAGATGAGTTGCTATAAGCTTTTTTTACATTTTTTTCGGCAGGCAAATAGTTTTTTAACCAATCAGATCTTCTAAAAAGAATTATCAGCCAATTGAATTGCTTTATTTTGCCTACCAAAAAAATAAAAAAATAACTTTTTTTTCAAGATAGCAAGTCATCTATATATTAACTGTGTTTGGTGATGATAAAAAAATTACTAATTGTTCTGACAAAAACATTTTTGTTTTTTATATTTTATGAAATGCCTGATTTTTTTATAATTTGGTGTGTTTCATAACCTTTTTATGGAAGATTTATGGGCAATGGCAATATAGAACATGCTAAATGAAGTGATGTTTGTTGATTTGGATGTGCTCTTCAAAAACCGATCTGTTTTACATTTTGTGTAAACTTTTGTGAGGACGGACCATTGCACTATGTTTTCCAAAAATAATATATATCTTTGTTGATTCAAAATTTACTCCTTATTCTTTTTCACATTTCGTTTAAAATGGTTGGTAAAGGTCACGGCAGATCATCATACTAAGAAAAAAAATTTGTGTTCTTAACCGGTTAATTTTTTACATTTTTTGTATATTTTTGGGGAACAGGATAGTATGCAACTGAATAAATGATTTTCCAGATATAAATTTGATGTTTTTGACACTTCTGATTGAAATATTAAAGGTGTTCGTAATCAAACGTAATCACTTTATACAATGTAAATATTTAAGATGTGTTATTTGTGACTTTATTATTACTGTTGGTGTTGTACATGATTCTATACATTATTTTGATCGGCGTTTCAAGCTCTACACATTGGAAGCAATGTGTCAACAAATTTTAGGAAAAAGGTATTGTGTATTGAACGGTCCTGGCACACGTCATCAAAATACAAGTTACGATTCTCTTCTCCAATGTACTCCTCCCCAAGTGGATTTAACATTGCAAATTTTTAACCAAATTTTTTTTTTGTACTTTAGAGGACTTTACTGACGTCAACAAAATTTTAAAATTTTAAAACACTTATATCTCCTGATGCGTTTGTGAACACATATGATCCTATATATTTTTTATCAGCGTTTCAATCTGTACGCATAACAGGCAGCAGATAAACTACATTTTGCCAAAGTTTTTTGTATATGCACTGCTGACGTTAGCAAAAGCTGCAAAACAACCTATAATCTTCTGCCTAAGTGGATTCTTCCACGGGCCTTATCGACTAGTATGTTATATTAAATTAATGTACCCATTACAGTTCATGTAAAACTTTGAGGCCAAATAACTTGGAAATGAGGTGGTGACGTCAATGATTTTTCACCACGTGGGTAACTAGAGACCACCTAGGACCAATTTGGGTAAGTTTCCCAAACCTGGGTCGCTGAATCCGTTTCGGAATGAACGGGTTGATGACATTAAAAAACCTTCAAACCACAATATCTGTATGTATGTATATTTTGTTTCGTCAGAATAATTTTTTTTTTACATGTTTGTTCGTGTTTACAATCAAATAATGATTGGAGCAAGACATATTTTGTCTTATCATCAAGCCCCATCTAGTTGGGATAGGTTAAAGAGGAGGTTAAAATTAACGTAAAGAAAAGATATTTACAATACCTCCAAACTCGTCCCCAGCGCCTTTTGTCTCTTTTTTTTTTACTGAACGGCGAGACGAAAAGACACTGGAATCGTAGGCCGGAATTCTGCACTTGATTGGTTGGGTATAATTACCGTAATTATACGCATCGGCAACTTTTTCTAAGAATTATGCCGTAACCATGCAAGCACATTTCGACGATGAAAGGAAATGGTGTACAAGAAGTGATAGAAATTTTGTTGTTGTTGTTTTTGTTGTCAGTTGTTTTTGGTCACTAAATTTGTTAAAAACATTGTTGGCTTCTGTAATTCATTGGCAATTTACCCTGTAATGAGACAAAGAATACATTGGGATGAAAGTAACACGTAATCTATGGTAAGTCAATTCATTTCTCTTATAATTTTGGTCGTAAAATATCAGTGATAATTTTTTCTTACATAACGTTTGAAGCTTTCGAGTGTATTAATACTATGTCATGTACAAAGGTATGCAAAAATACAGCAATGTTATTTGTCTCTTGGTACCTTCTTTGTGTTTATCTATTTCGTAAAATATTGTAATGAGCGTATTATGTGCATTCCCTTTATTGTATTATTTTGGTAATAGATAGGCTACATGGATATAGTTTTAAAATTAAATTTGCACTTTTTATTATCACTTCCAGGAAAAGAAAATACTTTCATATTTCATGATAACACTGAGGATGAGCAGCAAAAATTCTGTCGGCTCTGCGGAGAAAGTAACTGTGGGAGATATCTACGTATTGTTGGAAGCAATGTGGCAGATGGATTGCCAGCTAAAATTGAAACTGTTACAGGAATCATAGTGTCTGACGCAACATAAGATGTTATATGTTGAGAGTGTTCAGGATTTATTGAAAAGAGAAATTTTGTGTCCTGAAAAAAAGTAACAATTACATATACTGTTTTTACAAAGTCTCCATACTCAAGGAATTTCTGTAGTGTAATTTTTTATCAGTTCATATGCTTTTTTTCGATACAGTGACATTAGTCAAGAAAACTTCTCCGCAATTTCTTTAGTATCCATACTAAGACCAAAAAATTCTCATCTGTTTTATTTGCATCCAAATCTGCAAGTATCTGCCAATTCTTTTGACAATTTTTGCAAATCAAGTTCACTAATTTTACATTGTATTTTTTCTCTGACCAAGACGTAATCATGTTTACCATAGTCGGTTTCTGGATGACATATAATACAACATTTTTGTTGTGGTGGTGTTTTATATTTGAAATGCTGCAACAACAAAGATCTCAAGCAGCTACTGTCCTTTTTGCAATATTCAGCCATATGTTTGTCAATCAATCCCTTCGTGATTCTATCAATACTAATGTCAGAGTTGTTGTAGTGTAACACAGCTACAGCATCCTGCCCTCTGCGACCTGCTCTGACTATTTTCGCATGTATTCCTCCAATGTTGCAGGTACAATTTCAATTTGTACAATTTCTTTCATATTGGGTGCATTTACACCCATACTGAGGGAAGAGGTTGCAAAAATGACTCTGATGTTACTGTTGATTTTTGAAATTTCTGAAATAACTTCATGCTGCATGTGCTTAGTTTGTGTTGCATGAAATTGCACAAACAAACTACATATTGCAAAGGGCCGATGATATTCTCAAAAAGTTTGTACCCATAGCAACAAAATCTTTTTGATATCTTCGATTCCATATATGAATTGTGGTATATATCTTTTTTTTTAACCAGGAATACATCGGAGCGGTTTGGATTGATAGTCAGAAAAGCACAATCCCTCATTCCAAGAACACCTTCTATTCTGTTTTTTGTTTTTATTGTAGAAGTTGCTGTTAGGGCAAGCACATGGATGTCCGGAAAAAAAGATCTAACAGGTCCCAGATTGAGAAATTCTTTTCTGAAACCATTACCCCTGAAATTTGACTATATAAAATATATAACTGGAACAGTTTCTATTTATTATCTATTTTGGTTATATTTTTTAGAATTTTCCTAGACATAGATATATATTAGTTACAGTATTTCTTTATGAAGATATACAGTAATAACCATTTTCGGGAGTTGAACCGGAATTTTTAAATAGCTATATATGAATATCTGACTAAATAAAAAATGAAAGAGTTTCAGCATACAGCTTTCAACAACAGTCTCATATCAGAAAAAACTTCCCAAGTGTCTATACAATGTGCTTCATCTCTACAACAATGGCTTTTACTTCTTTCTGGAGTGAGTTTTTCTTTAGCAAGTTTCTCCCCACCTTACTTAGAATTGCTTCAGGGTGACAAAACAAGATTTTAAATTTTGTTATTGAAAAATCTGGTAGTGCAGCCAGTACTATCAACTTCATTGTCAGGGTAGTAATCAGAGAACAAATTTGTTCTCGCTTCTTCAATGTCAAATGAACTTTTCAAGTGAAAAGATTCCATTCCAACTTTTTTTTAAAAATTCATTTGGTCATCAATAATCGAATTTAAGGAAGTGATAACGATTATCATACTTCCTTTCTCTTTCTTTGAAAGAAAATCTGGCAACAACTGAAAAATGATCGATTTCCCTTATCCAGTTGGGAGAAAAGCTAAAACGTCTCTTCCTTTTATAATTTCTTCTAAGCATTTTATTTGCTTTGGTTTAAAGTTCATATCAGGTAATGAATTCCTACCCAGTGCAACCTGGATTCTATTCAAAACTTCAAAAACACGTTTACCACTCATTTTGGCTTGACTGAACTTCACTTGAACTTGACTGAACACAAGAAGCCCGCTTGGATGCAACATCTTTATAGTACGACGGTACAGAACGTCACGCATACATTATATTATCTTTTCGCATAATTTGGCCATATATTGGCCATTTTCGGCCTACGATTCCAGTGTCTTTTCGTCTCGCCCTTCAGTAAAAAAAGAGACAAAATGCGCTGGGGACGAGTTTGCAATACCTCTAGAGTTGTAAAGAATTACAAAAATGTGATACTAAAAATATCGCGAATAATCTAAATCATTAAATAACAAGAAATGTTTTGTGGTTTTCTTAAAATGCGTCAACAAGCAAATAGTTTTTTTGTGTTCATCTAAGATTGTGTTCCATAATAATGGCCCACGACAAGATATTGAGTATCGAGTGGCCACTAGAAAGGTCTTTGGAATGTTAAAATTTTTTATGGAATATATTGCGTCATACCTGGGGTTTATTTCTAGAAACTGATTTAAGAAGGCCTTGTGTGCAATGCCATATCTAATTTTATATATAAATAACAAAACCTGGTGTATCTTCAGTTTATAGATAATTAAGGCCTTTATTTTTCTCAATAATGGTTCGGCTGTGGTGTATCTGTCCTTGCCAAATATTATACGACATGCGTGCTTCTGTTTACTCTAAATTTTTTGTAAGTTTAGAATGATTAGTGCTAGCTCAGACAATGTTACAATATGTTAAGCAGCTGTGAATAAATGAAAAGTATAAATTTTTAAGACAATGAAAATTCGGTAATGGCTTCGCTTTGTATAATATTCCAATAATTTTGGAAATCTTATTCTCTATTATTTGTATATGGCTTTTCCAAGACAGGTTTTCGTCAATAATAACACCTAAAAAGTTTAAGGAGCTTTCCCTTTTTATGCTAATTTCATTTATACATAGATCTGAAAGGTTTAATGGCAAGTCGTCTGATTTAGACTTTTTTGCAGAATTGCGTATATTTTTTTTATTTACATTTAGGGACAGTTTGTTTGCTTTACACCAGTCATTAATACTACTCAGTTCTTTGTTTACCGTAGTAAAGTGTGTTTTGATATCTTTGTGAGCGTAGAATAAGTTATTATCATCTCCAAAAAGAATAAAGTTTATAAGGTCGATGCATAAGGCAAATCATTAACATATATTAAAAAAAGGAGCGGTCCAAGTATAGAGCCCTGTGGTACTCCACATTTCACATTTTTGATTTCAGTCGTATAATTACCGTAAGGAATACATTGTTTTCTGTCTGCAAGATAGTCTTTAAACCAAAGTAATTTTGAGTCCCGTACTCCGTAATATTGCAACTTTGATAGTAGAATTTTATGGTTCACGGTATCAAATGCTTTGGAAAGATCAATGAACACCACAAGTGTAAACATATTTTTATCGAAACTTTCTGAAATCTTATTTACCAGTTCGCTTACCGCGTGATCTCTAGAATGACCTTTTTGAAACCCAAATTGCTTTAAGTACAACACATCATTATCAACAAAATACTTGTAAATTCTATTGTACATAATGCGTTCCAAAATTTTAGAAAAACAAGGTAGTACTGAGATAGTTCTATAATTAGTAAGATTGGTGCGATCTCCTGATTTAAATATTGGTGTTATTCTAGCAATTTTTAACATTTCGGGTACAATTCCCTGTGTTAAAGATAGATTAAATACATAAAAAAGGGGAAGCTTAATCAGATGAAACACATTTTTTATGACGTTGACACTTTTTTCATCAATACCAGTACTTTTGTTGCTTTGCAAGCTATTAAAAGCAGCATTCAATTCAGCCATTGTTAAATTATATTCTTCCATCCTACTGTCATACCTTTTTAGATATGAGACAAAATGCTTGCTACTCGATGGAATTTTTTCCGAAAAAAATCGTTCAACCCATTTGCTATAGATGCTGTGTCATTTATCATTTTCACATTAAGCGACAAAAATTTAGGTAGATCATTGTTGAAATTTTTAGATTTACCATTAATTTCCTTAATAATATTCCAAGTTGTTTTAGCGCCATTTTTAAACTTTTCGAGTAAAACGAAATAATGATTCTTTTTAGGACCTTTTTTAGTTTTTCAAATAAATTTTTTTATCCCTTGTACCTTTTCATATAATCTTGGCTTTTTCTTTGAGGATATAATGAGTCCTTTTGTCATCCACCGACTCAACAGGCTTTTGCTTTTGACAGTTACACGTCTTTTCGAAAATGCTTTTTCGTACTGCGTATAAAATTCTGAAAAAACTTTTTGTGTGTTTTTAGGGGTGTTTGCTGACGTCAGCAAAACTTTTACACCCGTTTATCTCATTAACCATTCATCAAAAGCCCATGATCATATACATTTTGTTGATCAGACAGGCTGACGTCATCAAAATTCAAATGACGCTTCTTTTTCATTTTTATCCTGCCTCAGTGGATTTTTCCACGGGCTTATCGACAAGTAATCTATATAATAATACGCCAGTTCTGTGTGTCTGTAACAGGCAAAGTTGATATGCTTATTTTTCTTTGATGTTGCCGAAAAAGTATGTCCATTTTGCTAGCGAGTTTACCTTGTTTACATCACGTGATGAAAACGACTCAATTTGATTTGCTGAAATAAATTTAACGGCTAACTTTCCAAAAATGGTGTCCTCTCGCCACCAGAAAAAAAGCACAAAAGAATGATCCCTTTATCTTGAAAAAGTAAAAAGAGTGGTTTAAAAAACATATTTAAAAAGAAAAAAGTTCAAGTGAAGAAGTAGAAAATTTAAGTTGGAAGTGAGAAGTGGAGCTAGAAGTAAAGTAAAGTTAGAAGTAGAAAATAAAGGCTAGAGCTTGAAGTCGATTTGAAATCACAAATAGTAAGAACTTTGATATTTTTAGACGTTTGGTTTTTATGTCGCTGGAACAATCAGGCTCCCCTTTTTCAGCAAAAGCCACCCAAAAGCCTCAAATTCTTAAAGTAGCCATATTTGTTTTTGTTGCATAATTAATGTATGCCCTGGCGCGTACCTAATGTATTTGTCCTAAAATTCAAAATGCTACATAAAGCTGTTAGCTGACTAACAAACGGAAAACTTTGGTTTGTTGAACTCACTATAATTATTTTTACATTACTATTGTTTCTCTTTATATGTGTTTTACTAAGCATAAATAGCTAGCTTTAGTTTTAGCTAAGTGTTCCCAGTTTAAGTATATTTAACTGGGGGTGTCTTAGCTACTGTTAACTAGGTAGCTAATTTTAGCCTCCAGATCCTACTCTTCCCATCCCCCATGGCTAGCTCTAAGCTATTATGTCGTTATTCCTCTTTTTTAATTATCTATAGCTAGCTACCTTAGTTTCCAAACTTTTCTTCTTTTATTGTTTTGTTTCTGACATCCTGTTAAACTTTTGTCAGCCTACATGTAAAATACCAGGTTATTTTTACAGGGGGTTGTAAACATTTGATTGGCAATTTACGTGGGTTTATGACTTTATTTTAATTTATGAGAGGATGGTATGGTTGTTCGTGTTTTTGTTTATGTCGCAAACTGCTGTTTTTTAAATGCTGTGTAAACTTTTGTGGTAAAAAGACCACATGCAATATATATACTGAAAGAACAAATTCACGTTTTTGTTAAGAATTTTAAAATTGTAGTAATAACTGTGTTTGCTGATACTGAAAAAATTACTAATTGTTCTGACTAAAACTTTTTTGTTTTTTATATTGTATGAAATGCCTGATTTTTCTTTAATTTGATGTGTTTCATAACCTTTATGTGGAAGATTTATGGGCAATGGCAATACAGTATAGGACATGCTAAATGAACTTATTTTCGTTGATTTGGATATGCTCCTCAAAAACCAATATGTTTTACATTTTGTGTAAACGTTTGTGAGGACGGACCGTATATATTCCAAAAATAATATCTTTGTTCATTCAAAATTTAGTCCTTATTCTTTTTTTACATTTACGTTTAAAATGGTTGGTAAAGGTCACTACAGATCATCACACTAAGAATAAATTTTGTGTTCTTAACCGGTAATATAATTTTTACATTTTGTGTATATTTTTGGGGAACAGGATAGTATGTAACCGAATAAATGATTTTCCAGATAAAAATTTGATGTTTTTGACACTTTTGATTAAAATATTAAAGGTTTTCAACGTAATTAAACGTAATCACTTTATAAGATGTAAATATTTGAGATGTGTAATTTCTGACTTTATTATTACTGTTGGTGTTGTATGTGATTCTATACATTATTTTGATCAACGTTTCAAGCTCTACACATTGGAAGCAACGTGTAAACAAATTTGAGGAAAAAAATATTGTATATTGACGGGTCCTGGCAGATGTCATCAAAATACAAGTTACGATTCTCTTTTTCAATGTACTCCTGCCTAAGTGGATTTTACAGTGCAAATTTCTAAAGAAATTTTTTATTTGTACTTTAGAGGAATTTACTGACGTCAGCAAAATTTTAAAATTTTAAAACACTTATAATATCTCCTTATGCGTTTGCGAACACTATTTTTATCAGCGTTTCAATCTGCACGCATTACAGACAACAGATAAACTACATTTCACCAAATTTTTTTGTATGCACTGCTGACGTTAGCAAAATCTGCAAAACAACCTAATCTTCTGCCTGAGTGGATTCTTCCACGGGCCTTATCGACTATCTATATAATAATACGCTTGTGTGAGTGACCATGTGAGTCCACGACACGGAAAGTACGGGTCACTTTCTTACGACGTGGCGTTACGCTAAAATTTACCAAGTTAAAAAAAACGCAAAACAGGGGGTTACTATTTAAACATTTAATTCTCTTTTCTTATTAGTTTAAAAAATAAAACGCTTTTGTTATTTTATTAATACTATTCTTTTATTTTTAAACGTTTTGATTTTTTTTTTTGTGTTTTAAAAGCCCCACGTTATGGATAGAATAATTTTACCCCGGTTTACAATGTGCGCGCCGTATCTCACGGAAACAATTTGTTTATCAACTGAAAAAGGAAACCGAAGCGAAGAAGGTTGTTTCTTTTTTTAGTAATCCTGAAAAAAGTTATTTCAAACAAGGCATGCCAATGTTTACTCATCATAAGATTAGCTTAAAACTCATTTTTGTGCTGGGACAGAGGTTGCTTCCTTTTATAAAAAGCCTATCGAATTCCAATATGAATGTAATTCGAACCTAAAATGTAAAAGAAGAAACTGTTGTTGTTTAACGAAGTTGGTGTTGTTAGTTAGAAATACTTTTTAAAAAAATAAAAAATGTACGATGATACATTACAAAGAGAATTGATTGAAAATGTATCAAATAATTGAATACGCTTCCAATTTATGAAGCCAAGTTTAGTATTCGAAGTAAAAAACTGATTGAACTTTCATCCAGAGAACGCTACCAAGCTACCTACTGAAAAAGCGAAAGAAAAGCAGGTGTGTTGTTTAGATTATTTAGTAGAAAAATGAATTTGGGTGTATAACGAGTGTATAACGGGTGTATAGACATAGTAGTAGTTGACAGTTTGTTTTAAATATGAACATTTGTATGACGCACAAAATTGATTAGAAGTTTACTTTTCTTATTGTATATCAAACGAACTGAACTTTTTGTGTCCAACCAATGGGCCGTTACATGTAGTAGAAATTGCCATTAGCTAGCTATAGTAACTTATAGCAGGCTTTATTTTTTGAAGGCATTATATATTTTCAGGCCATAGTCATGCTAAGAACATATTGAGAATAATGAGGTTAGCATTTGTTAAAAAAGTTAAGAACATCGAGGCTGAAACTAAAACACACTATTCTTATAAAAACAGCGTGTATATCCTAGAGAAGAATTTACATAAACTGTAAATGTAATTTTTCCTTTGTTACTGTTTTTAACACTACAGACTGTGTAATTCAGTGTTGGTGTCGTTATAAAAAACCTAAACCTAAATCCTAAACTTAAATCAATGTTTACATCTGTTACGTTACGATCGTTTGAAATATATTTGATTCTTAAATTCGAAAACGCTGCATTGTTATCTTCTTTGATTTTATGCGTGATTTTCTTGATTATGAGTTTGGGTCTGTTCTTTTGATATTTTGGATTGAAATATTTCGGTAGATATACAATATACCAAATGATTCAAGTTTTTAAAATTCTCTTTATGCGTTTCTAACTATTAATTTCTTATATTTTGAGTTCTGGAATGTCAAAGCAAAGTATATAGTTTTAGCGTATTTCGTTGTTTATGAACGGTTGTTAGACACCTTTGATTTTTTGGACAATTTCCATTCTTATTTTACAATTTTTTTTATTTTTTTTTGTTGCACCTGCTTATATTTCAACGTTTTGGTTTCAACGGGTATATATATAAAGTAATGCAGACTGTGAGCAACCTCGATCCCAGGGCTTTTTCTCTCTTTTTTCTGTCCCGTTATGAAAAGAGACAAAGAGCCGAGGTAGGGTTGTTAAAAATTCAAATTACCATGCTATATGTTTTGTTTGGTATCCCTTACATGCATTCAATGAGAGATTCAGTGGATTCTTCCATGGGAATTCGGCTAGTCTATATAATAATTTATTATTTTTTTTTTTATCCCAGATATTTGTCTAACTTGTAGACCATTAAATTGTTTTTTCATAAACCAACCTAGAATTTACAATATAAAACACAAATGACTAAAGACATTATACGTGGAAAGATAACACTTTGAACATTGAAAGGGTGACATTACAATACGAAACGACATATAACTAATATTGATTTAACAGTACATTTAGATGCAATCGTAAATGGAAGCTCTATTCGCCAACGCAAAGTCATTGAGATTATTGTCCGTATCTAGCGTCGATCTAGAACCCCGAATAGATCGAATTGTCGACCGTAGCAACGAGAAACATATCTTTGTTCGTATGACATTCGTTGCTAAAGATACCGGAATGGACCGTTTTTCAGCAATAATATCGAATAAGCGTTTAAAGAAGGCTTTGCACTCATCGCCCATCGCACCATTTGTCACGAATACAAGAGGTGTAAAGGAACCATTCTCCACTTGAAGTACGCGCTCGTTATACTGCTTCTTCTCTTCCGTTTCGTTTTTCTGGAAGGTTCTGCTTATTTCCATATCTCTGTACCTCTGAGCGTAGGCATTGAATGCCCTTATGTCTAAAAATACTCTTTGGTCAGGAATCCAGAAACTGCATGCACTCACATCCAGTCTTGATTCATTTTTATGTCGTTTGCCATGCGTTGTTGGCACCTTTCGCCATTGATTTCAAGAAGACTCGGCTCTACTCTTACATCTTTGCATACTTCCTTGAGAAGGTCTGCAGTTATGTTGCAAATCTCGTTGTGTCGAAGTGTGACTGGTCCACCCTTTTTACATGACAATGCATGGCTTAAATCGAACCGAACACCACATATGCAGTTGGAGGGCAATCGTTCCAGTTGCCAGTTGTATCGAATCTTGATTGCATCCCAGAACAGTTGCTTTGTCAAATCGTACCCCCACTCTATAAGTGGAAGTGTTGTCAACCAATTTGGGACTCCCGTTCGCATATTAGATTCATTGATTCGTTTCTCCCCGTCTGTCATCTCAGCTCGCAATGCTTCAATATCTTGTTGATAGCGTCTGCGTCGTTTTGATTGAATTTGTTGTTTGGACTTGTCACCTTCTACATTGTTCACCATGAGAATTTGATTTCTCAGCGAGGCTGTCATGTTTCTCAAGTTCTCATACTCGATCGTTGCATTTTTACAAAACACATCAATTACCAATCCACCAAGCCTCGGAGGGAGTGCTAAAAGTTTCCTTTCGTTATCGTTAACGATGTGACCACCAGTTACCGCAGGGATAAACTTGTGTCGAATAACTTCATCGAGAGGTGTCAGGAACTCTTCTATTCCAAAGATCTTCTTAGAAAATATGTAAA
This sequence comes from Hydractinia echinata, assembly GCA_030067915.1. Taxonomy (NCBI): domain Eukaryota; kingdom Metazoa; phylum Cnidaria; class Hydrozoa; order Anthoathecata; family Hydractiniidae; genus Hydractinia; species Hydractinia echinata. Next base: position 548,995 of record JASGCC010000042.1, on the reverse strand, counting down.
TTTGTTCTTGTAGCCATCTACAAAGCACATGTATGCAGCTTGAGGTTGTGTTACTGCTATGCCTGACAGTAGATTGATCTCCCTGACCCATTTGGTCACCATCGCTTTTACATACGTCTCTTTGTATTCAACGCTTCCTATTACAGCACCCAGGTGTCTTTCACCCTCAACTGTAACTTGAATGCATGTACTTTCGAACTGCTTTCTGGCTTGTTCAAGTTTACTTGATTTCACGATCAGCCAAGATTTTACTGGTTGTGGGAAGTATCCAAAACTGGGACCGATTCGCGTCAGATTGTCCCACCATTTTCGTATTGACTCAAGATGGCCGGATGCTGTGAGGTCATCAGCAAAAGCCACTGTCTTGTTTTGATCTGTACCAATGAGATACACCAGAGAATCGAGAAGGGGTGTAATTCCTATCGCATATATCGCCATACCAATAGGGTCGCCTTGTGTTTTACCTTCTTTGGATAGCAATTCAGCACCTCCAATGACGAAGAGTCGTGTTGGTCGCGTATAGCAATTTTTTACAAAAGTCAATATTTCAGGACAGATAATTCCGATGTTGTGTAGTAATACCGATCTATTCAAGCTGTTAAAAGCATTAGCTGCATCTACAAGTAAAACTGCATCTGAGTTATCATCTTCAAACATCACTTTCATTGCGTGGATTGCTGCTTCACTGCCTGCTTTTTGTCCACACATTTGAGATTTAGACGATGCAGCAACAACATCTTTTTTAACAACACTCATAACAATTTTCCCCGCAATTCGCCTCAAAACTTCTCCAACTCCAATTGGCCTTAGACCTGGGTTTTTGTCTAATGGTACAAGTCTTGACGCTAACAAAGCTTCCAATGTACCATCATCAATTTCTTCAATACACATATTCTTGACTACATTTGCAAATGCAGTTCGAAGATCTTTTCCACCTTCACCATCCATTTTGGATGAGAGGACCTTTCTCCAGCCATCGGCGTCCATACCAGAGGGTCCTGTACCACCTTTTGTCAATAGTGCAGCTTTTAAAACCATGGTTTCATCTATCACTTCATAGATAATCGGCTCGACCGTTTTCGTTGGTCCTTGCATTATCGCGTCTTCGTCAGCCTCTTTTGCTTCGGGATGTTTCATCCGCAGCAGATCGATAGTCTGATTATTTAGTGGCAATACCCCACCTGTCATGTTGTTCGTTATCAGTTTAATCGCACCATTCACGTTACCTTTCTGCATTAAATATATAAACCTCCGAGATATAGTGTTGATGTCCCTTTTTGTGTTTTTGCTTGACATTCTTGACTGTATAGCCGCTGCCTCAGCAAGTAGATTTAGAAAGTTCGCCAGTATACTAACCTCCACTCAAGAGCATTGACATGATCACGACTTTTTGAGGTCTTTGTTGGTTTTTGTAACAGCAATGCTGGCATAGCGTGTATAGCTGTCATTACACATTCTTTTAGTGGACTATTCTCACACCAGGAGTTTAACAATTGGGTGATTTCACGAATGAACGATTTACCGGCCGCACCGTTTGACAACATGAACAAGTTGCGTCTCCAATAAACGATTTTCTCATAACACGTTTTAAGGTTTTCTTTAGCAATGCTTCCTCTCACATCTCCCCAATAGAATTTTTGAGGTGGAGGTTGAATAACTTCGTCTTCATTCACCTCGTTTGATTTACAGAAACGTAGATCTTGCAGGACCCCGCGGGCAGACTTTTTCCACACCTTTCCCAGTATGATAGCGCCTGATCTTCGTTTCCATGACTTTCGTTTTCATCCACATCTTTAACATTCTGATTTTCGTTACGTTCATTCTCACTAATTCTAGTTTCTGCCATGATTGTTTGCTGAAAACTGACCAAATCCAATTACTTATATCGTCAAATGCAATTTTTCGGAAGATAAATGATAATCATGATCAGGTTCAGAAATCTTTCATGGTTTTTAAGTTTTACAAATTTTCCGCTACAGAAAAACGTCCGCCATCTTCGGAAGACACTGCACTTTTTATGTAATATTACGCTAGTTCCGTGTCTCAGTCAAAACGGATGTGTTTATTTTCCTTTGATTTTGCCGAAAAAGGTATGTCTGAACTGTTAAATTTTCTGACGTTACGGCGCGACGTCAATAACACTACTTAAACGTCAATATCCTATATTAAATTAATGAAGCCATTACAGCGCACTTAAAACTTTGAGGCCAAATAACTTGGAAACGAGGTGGTGACGTCAATGATTTTTCACCGCGTGAGTAACTAGGAACCACCTAGCACCAATTTTGTTGATGACCTCATCAAAATCCTTCAAACCCTAATATCTCTGCAACCGTTTGTCAAAAGTACATGATCCTATACATTTTCTTGATCAGCGTTTCAAGCTCCATAAGATGAAGGCAACAGGTATACAAATTTTAAATTTTTTTTTTAAGGTTTTGACGGGTCTTTGCAGAAGTCAGCAAAATGTTTAATCCCTTATGTCTCCTTAGGCGGTCGTCGAGAACATATGATCCTGTACATATTTTTTACCAGCGTTTCAACCTCTACACATTACAGACAAAAAATAAACAAATTTCGCGAATTTTTTTATCAGCAAAACATCTAAAACAACTTTCTTTTTATTGACCTTTTGCCTAAGTGGCTTTCTCCACGGGCTTTATCGACTAGTAGCTTTAATAAAAAAATATAAATTTTAAAAATTAAGCTTTATTAGCATTCTCTTTTTTTTACTCCGAAAGTTTTCCAGAGGAAAAGAATAAACCTGTAACACATTAGGCAAATTAATGCAAATAAAAGTAAGTATAAAACAGATAATTAGAAATTTATTCAACATGGTTCCCCTTCGTCCATATTTAACACAGATTACAATTCCTTTATTATGGTTACAATTATTTTATTATGCCTACATTCAGCACTTTGTTGTCTCTGATAACACACTAAGGGAGTGTAAAGCAACCTGTTGCGACCGCTTATCGAACGTCACTTATTAAAAAGGTAAGACAAACGTTTTCGTGGCGGATATAAGACCTTTGAAATGCCACAAATTTTTATTTAAAAAAAATTACGTGCGATTCAAATGTGTGAAAAGATATTTTAGTTCATCCATGCCTACATGGAGAGAGAATGTGTGATAGCATTAAGCCGTGGGTTGACAATCTCTACGCTAGTGGGATGTAAATTTTGAAGTATGCAAGAACTTTTTCTTTACATTGTTTTTCTGTGAAAGGAAATTTGTGTTTTTTTAGTGGGATGATTGGTACAATTACTTAACATACAAGAATGAACATGAAAGTTTTTTTGGTTCAAACTATGTACATGTATAATTTTTTTTCAAAATGATAATCACAAATATATCATATAATATAAATATCATATAATATGGAAATTGACTGATTTCCACTTAGCAGATATTGATCTATGCTGACTGATTCCAGGCTATATATTTTCCTGTTAAAAATCATTACGTCGAGACCGGCGGCGATAAAACACCTGGTATAGGCTGGTGAGTCCTGTAATGGGATTGCTTTACATCCAACATAGATAATTCATTCACGCGTCATAATATATGCAACAATTTGCTATAAAGCCAGCAGATTTTGTTACAAAAACATTGAAATAAAACAGGATTCCTGACTATGAGAAACTTTCACAAATATTGACCAAAAAACATTGAGCCAAACAGTAAATATTTTTATGAAAGATGTTATTTAGACTTCCGTTTTCTATTGTTGACATTTTAAATTAAAATAAAGGTTCTTTTTAAAGCTTTGTAAAAAACATGAGTTTTAGCAGTTTAAATGGGTGAGAAAAGACTAGCTAGCTAGGTAGCTGTCTTGCTAACATGTATGTACATAGGCAGGCGTAAGTAAGCCATTACTGAATAAATATAAATCATGTTTTTTATTGATTTTTCTACTTAAAAAACTAAGTGCTCTTTCCAAAGTGTAGTTTTAGTCAGATCAACTAAATGCATGGTCCAATTTTAAACAACTGAACTGATTACTTAACAACAAGTGTAAAACTTTTTGCTGGTCTGTTATGTATAGCCAGCTAGAAGGCACATGACACTTGCGCGAAATTTAGCCACAAAAGTCACAGCTAGCTAGAAAAATGTGACGTTTCTAAGCAAAATTTTGGTCTAAAAACACCACTAAAAAGGATTTACAGCTAAATGAAATTACCCAGAGACAAATTTTGCTAAAGATCCTAAAAATGTGCTAACCAAAGAAAACGTTTATGCAACTATCAATATAACACATTTAATTAATAAAGAAGTAGATTAATCTCTAACCTCTTGGGTCAGATATTAGATTGCTATGGCTTCTTTTTATCACAAGTTCCTAAGGTGGTTGCTTTCAGCACCTATAATTATTTTACTAATACAGTTCTGGAAATGTGAACCAGACCTTGACTTATCGGATGTTTATCAGTAGTGAATTTATCATGCCAAAGCACATTATAATGCTGTTTAAACGCAGTATATATTGCTTCTGGAAAATTCTTTGCCATAGTTTAACTGGGAAAGTTGCTAGCTGAGGGAAGGATCGTAGCGTATTTTATTTAAGGACTGAAGTTTGCTGAGCAAGATGCTTAATTTTTGACTTAAATTTAGTCTTATCAACTGGGTTGCTTATAGAACTTATTCAGCAAACATTTAAGACGTTGAAAACATATTTTATATATAGCTAGTTAGCTAGGTACTAGAATAGGTACTAGAATAGGTACTAGACTTGTCAAATATAAAATCTAGCCAGCTAATTTGAGCCTAGGTTGCCTTCTTGTATCAGTAATCGCAGCAAAATCAGCTTTATCTAATCACACAGATTTCATCACAATATAGTTTCATGGTAAACAAATAATAACTTGAACTTTCGAATTTCAAGCGTTGAAAAACATAAACAACCAAACGACATCGTCCTCGCCATGTGCATGTGAAGTACGAGTACTCGATTAAGTTGCTTTTACTAGCTGCAGAAATTGCAATAGCAAGAGAAACTCATTAATTATTTATAGTAACCAATATACTGGTTATGAAAATCAGCCTGTACCACGGTCTTGCTTAGCCGTCAAGTAAGCCGTGCCATAGGCAAAAAAAACCTGACAAGGATGGCTTATTGGTTTTAAAAAACATCAGTTTCTGAATAAATATAAAGTTTCTTTGTTTTTTTTGTTAAAAAACATTCATAATTTTTCTTTCTTTTAAAAATCATAAACAAGCATAGAGGTCCTCCCGTTGGTTACAAAACCATAAAAAAATTTTATAAAGTTTTTCTATTAGAAATTATCAACAAGCATATATTATAAGTTTATTTTGTCAAGAAATATAAAAAAATATTGATTAATTATACTTATAGCATTATGCCCATTGCAAATGTCAATTCTGGCAGTTTTTTCGAGCAGTGGCTTTACTTCAAAAGACACATGAGTATGTGACTTTTGAAGTAAAGCCACAGTAAACTCTCTGCTACCATTATTGCATTTGAAACGTCCTTGGCCAGTATGTCTATGGACAACGGAACACACAAGTGGAGCTATTAATACGTAATTTAGACGTTGAAAATGCCTTTTTCTTTATTCCTGGTGAACCAGCTATCAATTTTATGGTCACTATAGAGCAAAAAGCTATAAAAAGTGATTTACAAAAGAACGTTTTGGGGATTATCCTGATGAAAAATAAAGAACAACTAATTCAGTTGTCTAAAACATGAGAGACAAAGGACTGTTGAAGTTATATGTTAAAATCTTCAGGTGAAATTTAGTAACATAAAACAACAATGGCACGAACTAAAGATTAACTATAAAAAGTACGGAACATTCTGAGGGGATTAAAATTATCAACCTTATCTTAGCTGACACAAACCAGGCTTTTGATGCAATGTGTCTTATTCCTAACGTCACTTCCCTAACTAAAATGTTTTCACGTGTTGTGAGATGATGGATCGTCATTAGAACAGGAAAAACATTGAAGTCACTTAGTTTTATTATTTTTAAATGTGTAATGAAATTACCGTAATCATTCAGATTGATCAGAAATAGATGAATTGATTAATCTGATTCATTAATTGCACCGGTCGTGTCACTTAGCATATTGTTGACTAAAATCAATCATAATTGAAAATAAAAATGTACAAATAATTTATTCAAAAAACCGCCATAGTTTTAAATTTATCATTAATACAAACACCTGCATGAACCTCGCTTTTTTAAAGAAGGCAAAAACGTTCTCTCTCCTTCTGTTATTCCTTTATTTAAGGCTTAACGAGTAGTAGTAATTAATGCAAGAAAGAGCAAAAAAACAACAACCAAATATATCGATATATTTGAGATGAGACTGGTACAGAATTCATAGTCTAAAACACAAACAAATGCAGAAAAAAAAATTAAAATTTAATTTCTTTTGTAGGATATACATCTTAATAAAAAGATAATGTTAACATAAAGTGCCTGCTTATAGGGTATTGGACATTTGAGTGAAAAACATGACAACCAGATGCTTGTAAATGTTGGTACCTTAGTGTTTAAAAGTCTCAGCTTAGACTGCGTGGTTTTAGTCTTATTTGGTATGGGAGGGGTTTTAAGTGGCAGCGGCTAATTAAAAGTTAAATATCTTCAGAATACTTGTGCTACTAGCAAAAAATCAAAACAGAATTTGTAAATTGCCCACAACGTTCTCCTATGCAATTTTGATGGGTAATGGGCTTTTTGCTTGAAACAAAAAATGCGGTCGTCCGCAGGAAGTAATCATTATATTTCGTGCTGCAACTATCCTATATTTCCTAAATGTTCTTTAATTGATGTATATAATTTTCCCTAGGTAATATCGGTTGTAATCTCAGCTTGGTAAATTGAATTAGATGAAGGCACTTTTTCTTTAGAAAACATTTAGCTATTATGGAACAGTTGCATCTAATAGTTTCAGCGGTTGGATTTACCTCTTTATTGGTCCAATGTTCGTCATGCACAAATAACACACATTGAGTGTGTTCATATTGAATAGTTTGTGTAATTAGGTGTTTTACCACTGTTTGTTGCGCATTTTAAGGTAAAACCAGATTGGAGCATATTATATTTCGGTTGCGATTTTGGCACTTTTGTCATGTTTCTTTGCGCTTTTTTTTGTTAGAAGCTACTGCAATCAGTTGAATTTCTATTTTTGAGTGGTTGGGGCGTTTTTTTGTTTTTTTAGCGTGAACTGGAACATGGTTAATACTAGTTTACGGTCGGCAAGTGTCGTCATTCAGTTAGAATGTCACGTGAACAAAACGTGTGCCAAAATTGGAGACTTAGATATTTGATTTAACAGAAATGAATCAGCAGGGTATTTGAAATCGATGTCATCATCAGTTTTGCCTTATATAATAATAAGAATTATGCCTCTTTAGGAAATGTATATTATAATACCCGTATACGTCTGTCTGTATTTGAGCCAATGTATTCCAAATTTAAAACAAGGAATCGTATTTTAGATATAGTCCCTTATATTTTCGAAATCTCTGTAACGTAGCCATTTGGTGGTTTCTTCTTAGCCATATCTTCTAAATGCTGTGTATTACATTTTACAAAATATTGCAAAGTATTTTTAGCTATGTATCAATCTTAAACAAATCAGTTTTACCATTTTCTCAACAACGTACATTGTTATCAACTAGTTAGGTAGAGTTTTTTGCTGAGTTTGCTAGAATAAATTTTATCCTACCCTTCTTCATGTTTGTGTTGTGTCCACCAAACTGATTTTTAACATGAGCAAGATCATTGCGCATCTAGCTAGCACATTTTATTACTTTTTATATGTCTGGCTGTCATAACTTTGTAGTATATATAATAGTGGACATATAGCTAATCTAGCATCAAGCGTACTCCTAATGCTTTATATTTGTGGGTATGTAGATATTGGAGTGAATTGCCCTAACAAGCCGTTTATGAGCAGTGTGTGTTTTAAAAATTGCAGGATATTAAGAGATACAGAAATACTGATTCTGGAACAGTCTTAATACTTTAACAGTCATGATCAGTCTCACACAGTCTCACTTCTGAGACAGTTTCAGACAGAGATGATGCAGAGACATAGATCCTCACATTCTGGACGCTCACCTCGTTTTCCCTCAAGTACTGAACATCGATAATTGTTGGATGCTAAAAGCGAAGGGTTGATGAGTGCGAATGTATTACACCAATTGGTAGGAGTGACATACATCACCCACGTGATACAATGCAAGTTGGAGGTTTGAAATAAATAAATAAATAAATAAAAGTCCAAGAATTAGATGTGCTAGAATCATAAAAGAATTATGTGAAAAAGCCTTGTCCTGGAGTTAGAGGATAGTACAGACTGAAACAGACGGATCTGAAATGCGTATTAGATACATTATCACTGAAGGAAAAAAAATGATTATATATAGAAAAATGCGTTTTTCTAAAAATATGGATATTCGTGTCATTAAATTTGGTACATGCTCATGGAGCAAAGTAACATAAGTTAAAGCATTACTTTGGTTAAATGCATCTCTCGCTAACCGTCTAAGAATATTTTTGCTGATTTGGTCACTTCACAACGATGTATATAACGTTCGTATCTAAATATTAGTGTGTTTACGAATTATGGATGGCTAAAAAACTGGCTAAATTCCTCCTAGCATGTGAAAATACAAAGTAAAGAAACATTGCTATAAGGACAAAGTATTTACAAAAAATGTCAAAATAGGCTTCCGTACCTTGACACAACCCCCCACTTCCAAAATATAATGGATTTCGTCGCAATAGCTCCGATTGTTTATGTTTTATATGTCAGTATGCGGAGTCTAAAAATTGGCCTTTGTGATTGGTTTAAATCATTTTAGGTAAAGCTATTTCGAAAATATCTTAATTGTAAACGAGAACGGCGAAAAACATCAAGGTGTTCTAAATGAAAAGTAGCATCTAAAAATGATGCCTTCTTCCATTTAGTAACAAAGCTACTGGTTTTTAAAAAATTGAAGAATGATTACAAAGCTAGCATGTTTAACACACTGACACGATACGGCTGTTATTAAAGAGACAAGCTGGGGACCTGGCGTTGAAAATCTGGTCTAAGCCACAAGCATCTGTGTGATCCGGTGTTGAACGACACGTTGGCGCTTAGTAAAGCCGTAAACTGTGCCACATTTCCGATTGGAGCGCTTCAATACAGATAAGCAGTATGTCGTAAATCACGTGAAGCACACACACCATTACAATGTTTCGGATGCAACATATTTTTTAAACAATAACTTTTCTGCGACTGAAGTAACGCTGAAATAAAATCTCAGTTTTTAACACGTTGTTACCCCGTCATAACAAAACAAGCGGTTCATATTATTTTACTTTGCGGAATAAGTTTCGTGAAAGTTTAAATAATAATCGTGACACAGGGCACAGATGTCGCACATGCGTAAAGGCGTAATACACTTTCTAAAAAACCTTTCTAAAAGCACAGAAAATAAACGGACGTTAACACCGGACTGAGCGCTAAGGTAACCGGTGTCACAGATACACATAGGCGTGGTAATACCCTTTGCAAAAAAAATGTTTTATCCAACTTCGGCTACAGGTCATCATTACATTGCCCACTTAAAACATAAATTGAGTAATTTTATTTCGCAAAATAAGTGTGCAAAGATAATTGTCAGCTTAAATGGAGACTCATTTGAAATCCTGTGTTATATTACAGTAAAATGTGTAGCTAGCTACCTAACATTGCATTTAACACAAAAAATGTTATTTGAAAATTTTGTTGGCTACTTTCACTTTTTAGCCAGAGTTAACTGTATATAGCTAGCTAACTACAGCAGCCACAACCCCTGATGTATCTGAATAAAAATCAGATTGCGGAACATAACACAAAAATAAATGATATTGGCTAAGGTATAAAGTTCTAAAATCAAAACAAATAACAGCCTTAAATAAATAGGAATAAATATGCTTAGCTAGCTTTAAAATCAACGTCCATAGCCAAAGAGTTGTACGCGACAATATATTTACCTTACCATGCGAAAACATATAGAAAACATAAAAAAACATAACCACTTTCAAAATCTTCTTTACACGTTCCTTCGTAAGCATGTCGAGGACGCGAAAATGTTGGATTAGTTTCTCCAAAAATCGGGCGTCATGATTAGTTACTACACGCGGACGATCAAAGCAAAATCAGTAAAATGTTTCACAACTATTATTTCGTGCAGATGCAAAAAGTTTGTGTGGCCGTGACCCGCGATTTTCTTGTTGATAGACAGACAGAATACGACTATTATTATAGAGATATGTTGTGTATGTTATAGGTAGTCCGCGTTTTTGTGGTCCAAAAGTGGAATCTAATTACAGCGTTATCGAAGGCAGCATTTTAACCATTTTTCAAGATATCTGTGGCAATCCAAAACCTGATGTTAAATGGAAAGTAGGAGAAGATATCTTTAGTAGTTCATCAAGTTCTTCTGTTATCAATAACGCAACAAGGCAGTACAATTACACTTTTGCAACAGGACTACTGAATCGCAATGATTGTGGACGAAACATAACTGTCTTCGCTAGTAACACATTAGGAAATATTGAAAAAAATACAATGATACATGTTGAATGTAAGTTAATAGTTAAGTTCTGTTAATTTATTTTTCGTAATTTTAATGTTAAAGTTTGATCATTTTCTTAATGTTGTACGGTATAGTTAATCCTTCACTGATCCCAGGAATATCGTTGTACAGATACAATACAAGTTGCATCAATGTCATCTGGAATAGGGAGAATACTGGAAATTGTGTTATTCATTACCACTTGCAGTTTAACAACAACGGAGCTATTTACAACACTTCCAACAAATATTTCATATTCTGCAGTCCATTACAAGTGGACACTGTTGTACTTTGGTCATCATACAAGGGAAAGATGGGAGAAAAAGTTGCCAGTATATTTGGCACTACAACCTCGACACCAGATATCACTTCAACTCTAAGTATACTGACAACTAATTCGAAAAAACTTGTAATGACATCAGGTATGCTGTTAATGAACATTTTTATTTGTCTGATTCCAACTGGTACAAGTAACAATATGTTGAGGGAAATTTCAAATAAGGTTACTAAGTTCATTTTTATACCAAAATCTTTAGATAACTTTAAAAGAGTTCAATTTATCCAAACTTTTTACCAGTTGTAATTGATGGTTAATTAATTCCTTCATATAAGAATAGAAATAAGGTTGTTCACATGCTTTCCAATTTAAAATAACGACATTCCCTAGGCCAAACAAGGCTGCTATGTGTATTTTTTTATAGACAACAATCAATGCACAAATAACGTTATTGTTGCCATCGTAGTAGCCGTCACCACTACACTGCTTTTAGTTACCATTCCTCTTGCAATTTTAAAGCGTAAAGGTTAGTATGTTGTTAGATTTTTTTTGTTGGTGCCTTTATTTTGGTTAACTCGTGATGGCAAACAATGACTGACCCAGAATATTAGTGGGGCTGATTGGATGCGAAAACAGTAATTAGGTGGAAAACATGTAAAACGTTGTGATTCACTACAAGCAGATATTTATTAAACTTTTTATTTTTATTTTAAAGCTCTGTGTGACATCAAAGCAAGAAGCATTAAGGCTTTTCCTTTTTCCGCAAAAGATAAATTTGATGCTACTTCTTTATGATTTCTTTTCTACAAATTTGATATCTGATCTCATAATAAAACAAAACTGATTTTGACGGTTATGACGGCTCTACTTAGCCTGTTGTCTAAAAGATGGAAGAACTTTAGAAAGGTTTTTTCGATTTGTTTCGAAGCCGCTTGATTTATTCATATTTCTCAAAAAATGACTACTTTAATAAAATTTCCTTGTTATTTTAAATAATTGTCTTTTTTTATTTTTTTCTCTCTCGAAAAATATTCTCGAATATAGAAAGTACAAAAAACTGCTTCCTGAGTATCTATATAATAATACGCCAGTTCTGTCTGTCTGTGACTGTTACAAAGACGATATTTTTTTCCACCCGAATGCGCGAGTTATTCGACTTTTTTGTTTTGTTTACATTTGTCTCGCAACCGTTAGAAACCACGTGATAGAAAATAACAAGTATGATTCACTCAAATTCGTACTTTCGAACGGGACGGCATTCGAATAGAAAGGTTCCTTGGCGTAAAAACAAACAAACATAAAAATCTCTCGACAAAGTTCTCGACAAAAGGCGAACTAAAGAAGCGGATAAAAAATGTCTTATTTTCGACGATCCCTTAGTCATAAAAAAGTTCAGATATTAAGAGCAAGGAAAGTCAAAGTGAAGAAGTGGAGTGGATTTAAAAAGAATATAATTTGGAACAGGGTTAACATCGACACACAAAACAACAACAAAAGAACGGTCCCTTCTTCCTCAAAAAAGTGCAAAAAGTAAAGTAGTTCAAAAAAGCATATAGAAAAAAGAAAAAAGAGACCAAGTGAAGAAGTAGAAGTAGAAGGAGAAAAGTGAAGTTGGAAGCCACAATAAGTTACTTCGGAAGTGAAGAGTGGAGCTAGAAGTAGTAAAGTAAAGTTAGAAGTACAAAATGAATGCTGGAGTTTCAAGTTCAAGTGACTTGGAATTCAGAAAAAGTAAGAACTTTGATATTTTTAGACGTTCCGTTTTTATATGTAGGACACTTAAAATTGTCAAGGAGAATCGTATTCTCAAAAAATATCAATTAGAGCTTCAAATTCTTAAAGTTTGCCGCGTTTTTTATAAAGAAGCTAGCATATTTGTTTTTGTTTTTTTGCATAATTAATGTGTCTCCTGGTGCGTAACTAATGTATTTGTCCTAAAATTCAAAATGCTACATAAAGCTGTCAGCTGGCTACAATGTGCTAGCGAAATGAACTGTAACTGTAAATGTCATAATTTTTACATAGCTATTGTTTTCCTTTATATTTTTTTTACTAAGCACAAATGGCTAAATATAGACGTAGCCAAGTCTCCCCAGATTAAGTATATTTAATTGGGTGTCCTAGCTACTGTTAGCTAGCTAATGTTAGCTTCAAGAAGACTCCATCCCATAGTTAGCTCTAACCTATAAGTTATGTTGTTATTCCTTGTTTTAAGGTATTTATAGCTAACTTAGTATTCAAACTTTTCTTATTTTTTGAACACGAATTATGATGTAGCAAGCTATCTACAAAATTTTTCTTGAGCTTTTAGGATAGCGTGACTCATTGTTAATGCCCATAGAGTATATATAGTTTTTTCCCATTACCTGCAAACTTTACAAGGGAACCACATGCAATATCACAAGTGGAACAAATTTTATAGAATTTAAAGTGTGTGTGTTAAGTTATTTGTTATTGTTTTGTTTCCTCATCCTGTTAAACTTTTGTCAGCCTACATGTAAAATGCCAGGTTTTTTACAGGGGCTTTTGACATTTGATTGGAAATTTATATATATACGTGGGTTTATGACTTTGGGTTAAAAAAATTTATGAGAGGATGGTATTGTTGTCAGTTCATATTGTTCGTATTGCAAAATGATGTTCTTTGAAATTTTGTGTAAACATTTGTGGAAATATACTGAAAGAACAAATCTTTGTAGAATCAGACTTCACTGTAAGCTGTTGTAAAGCTGATGTCTTATCGGTAAAAATAACAGCCATAGTTTATCAATTAAGAAAAAAGTAAAACGAGTTTGAAAGTTAAAAAGATTTGTTAAGCTTTTTGTACACTAAGTACATTTTCAGACTATATAAACAACATTGTCTTTATATTTCGTATTATAAACTATTGTTTGGGAGAACTGACTGTATGTGATGTAATTTTTGCTGGAAGAAAATTCCATGGTTTCACGTTTTTGTTTTTCCTGAGAATTTTACAAAATTTTGTAGGGATAAATGTTTGCTGATGATAAAAAAAATACTTAATGTTGTGACTGAAACTGTTTTTTTTTTATATTTTGTAAACTAAACGCGACGACTGTATGCACAGAAATGACTGATTTTTTTAAATTTTGATGTGTTTCATAACCTTTTTGTGGAAGATTAATGGGTAATGGCAATATACGACATGCTGAATGAACTTATTTTTGTTGATTTAGTGTTGTGTTTCTCAAAAACCGATCTGTTTTACATTTTGTGTAAACTTTTTTTTATGAACCGTATACAATGTTTGTTGATTCAAATTTATTCTTTGCTTATTGATTTTTTGACATTTAGGTTTAAAATTGTTGGTAAAGGGCAGTATGGATCATCATAATAAAAAAGAAAATTTTTGTGTTCTTAACTGGTTGATTTTTACATTTTGTGTAAATTTTTGCAGGAGAGGATGGTAAGCAACCGAAATGACTGATTTTTCCAGATTTAAGTTTGATATTTTCCAAACTGTGGCATTTTCATATTTTTGTATAAGCTTTTAAGGGAAAGACAATATTTAAAATGTGAAAAGAACTTATTTTTGTTGATTTGTTGTAACTCTTGCAGGCCTCCTTTTTGACATTTCAGAATAAAATACTTAGGGTTTTGAACATAATTACTTATAAGATGTACATATTTGAGATGCGTTATTTCTAATATTGTTATTATCCGTGTTGTGACTGTCGGTGTTGTAATTGTCGGTGTTCTTACTGTCGGTTTTGTGGGTGTTGTGAGTGTTGATGTTGTGAGTTTCGTTGTTGTAACTTTTTATCAACATGATTTTGCACCTTGCAAGCTGTTCTATTTTATATTGTGTAAGATTTGTGTGGAGGATTTAATGCCATTTGACATTTGACATTTGGTGTAAGATTTTAAGAACATTTTTTTTTGTATATGCACTGCAGATGTCAACAATACATCTAAAGCAACCCATTTTTTCATTGGTCTTTTGCCTAAGTGGATTTTTCCACGGGCCTTATCTATATAATAATATGCCAGTTCTGTCTGTCTGTGACCTTTGCAAAGTGGATTATATTCTTCACCATTTTCTTTTACAAAGTCTCTAAAACATCACCCATAAAATGGTTCTGTAGTTTACCAAACTTTAACGTTGAAATAATATGAACGTCAAAGGAAAGTATGTTAAATTAATGACGCCATTACAGTGCAGTTCAAACTTTGAGGCCAAAAAAATTGGAAACCAGGTCGTGACGTCAATGATTTTTCACCGGGTGGATAACTAGGGACCACCTAGGACCAATTTGGGTAATTTTCCCAAACCTGGGTTCCCGAATCCGTTTCGGAATGGACGGGTTGATGACGTCACCAAAAAACCTTTAAACCCTAATATCTCTGCAACCGTTTGTCAAAAGTACACGATCCTATACATTTTCTTGATCAGCGTTTCAAGATCTATACAATGAAGGCAGCAGGTATACAAATTTCTAAAAAAAAAATTTGGGTTTTAACAGAACATTGCTGACGTCAGCAAAATTTTTAAACCCTTATATCTCATTAACCGCTCATCAAAAGCACATGATCATATACATTTTCTTCATCAGCAGTTGAAGTTCTACACAATAGAGGCAACGTGAAAACATGGTTCTTATTATTTTTTTTGTGGACGGGTTGCTGACGTCATCAAAATTCAAATGACGCTTCTTTTTCATTTCTATCCTGCCTCAGTGGATTTTTCCACGGGCTTTATCGACTAGTCGACTAGTCTCTATAATAATACGCTAAGTGTGTCTGTGTGTCTGTAACAGGCAAAGTTGATATGCTTATTTTCCTTTGATGTAGCCGAAAATAATCTTTGATGTTGCCGTAAAATATATGTTTTCTTTCTCGTGAAAAGCTGCGAGTTTTGTGTGGTTTGTTAAATGAAGTTCTAGCACAAAGTAACGGAAATTGTGTTTGCAAAAAAGATGGCTGTCCTTTTTAAGCATTTTTCTTCTCTTGCCTTCAAAATAAATCTACAAAAACATTTGAAACAAGGAATGGTATGTTAAGGAAGTATAGCAAGGTTTCAAAGGTTTGTTTACGTTTTTTTTTAGTTTTGATGATATTATTGATGCGACACATGTTTGTTAGCTAGCATCATAAAGCCAACCACACCAACAACAACCTAATAGCTAGATAGCTCGGACTTTATAAATATGTAGCCACGTTCTTTATACCTAGCTAAGTCTCCAGTTTATATTTAACTGATCAGCTATTAGCTGTTGTAGCTAGCTTATGTTAGCTTCAGTTTAATGTTGCTTTTTACATGTAAGCCAGCTACCGTAGTGTTATCTTAGTGGTCTTTGCTAAGAATGTGACTGTAACTTATTTCACTTGACATTTTAAGCTTAAATTAACAAGTCACAACAACTTTTAAAAAAGTATTACATAATATTTCAGAAGAGTTTAAGGACTGTTTTTAAGCAAATAATGTATTTTTCACATTTTCTGTATGCAAATAATGTATTTTTCACATTTTGTGTAACTGAACTGATATACATCGGTTACATGCAATATGACGAAACGATTTTTATTTAACATGTAGTAATTCTGGTACCTTAACTGCAGTGATTTTTGTTGTTCCAGATGTTCTGACTAAAATGTTTTTGTTTGTCTTAATAAAGAAAAGTTTCAACTTTTTTGATGGAGTACAACACCGAAAAAACTTGTGTTTTTATTTTATATTTTGTATAAATTCTTGGGTTTAAAGTAGATTTGGATTCAGATATAGTAAGAACTTTTTAGATATTTTTAGACGTTATATTTTTATGTCGCTAGAGTTACGTGTCAGGCAGACTCGCATTTGCCAGGAAGAAGTCACTTAAAAGCTTCAAATTCTTTATATTTTATATTTTATTTAAAAAATCTAGCATATTTTTAACACTTTTTTGCATAATTAATGTTTCCCCTGGTGCGTAACTAATGTATTTGTCCTTAAATTCAAAATGCTACATAAAGCTGTTAACTGGCTATCAAACAAATGTGCTAGCGAAACTTTTGGTTTGTTGAACTTACTGCAAATGTCATAATTTTTATATTGCTATTGTTTCTCTTTATATGTGTTTTACCAAGCATAAATAGCTAGCTGGCTATATCCGTCTTCCCAGTTTAACTATATTTAACTGGGTATCTGTCTTATCTAATGTTACCTTCAAGCCCCATATCTAAACCTAGCTAGCTAACTGATGATTAATGTTGTTATTCCTCTTTTAGCTATTTATATCCACCTTAGTATTCAAACTTAGGGATCTTATTTGAGCACGAATTATGATGTAACAAGCCACAAAATCTTTCAAAGACTTATTGAACTTTTAGGGTAGTGTGAGGAATAATTTTTCTTACGTTTTATGCAAATTTTACTTTAAGAGGAATGATTTTGTAAAACTAAAGTGTGTGCGTTAATTGGAGTAAGTTTTATTGTTTTGTTTTTGACATCCTGTTAAACTTCTGTGAGCTCGCATGTAAATTACAATGTTATATATCTTTACAAGGGTGGTGGTTGATATTTTTACAAAGGTTGTTGACATTTTTGTGCAAATTTACATTTTTTTTACATTTGTGGTTAAAATTTCTCAGCAGAGAATAGTATGGTTGCCGTTTATATTGTTTGTGTTGCAAACTGCTGTTCTTTAAATGCTGTGTAAACATTTGTGGAAAAATACCACATGCGAAATACTGAAAGAACAAATTTTTGTACAATTAGACTGTGAGCTGTTGTGTAAGTTGATTTTTTTTATATTTTGTTTTATAAACTTTTTTTAAACTTTAAACTAACTGTAAGTAATGTAATTACGGGAATAAATATTTGGTGATGATAAAAAATTACTGAATGTTCAGACTGAAACTGTTTAACTGTTGTGAGGGAGGACCATATGCAAGTAAATATACTAAAAATAATAATTTGATATTCTACACTTTCCAAGTTGTATTTTTGTATGCACTTAAATGACTGCTTTTTCTGAGTTGAATTTGATGGGTTTCATATCAATTTTGTGGAAGATTTTATGGGTGAAGACAATATAGAACATGCCAATTGAACTGATTTTTGTTCATATTTTGATTTGCTCCTCATAAACCTTTGTGTTCTACATTTATTGTAAACTTTTGTGAGGAATGACCATATATATATACAATGTTTTCAAAATAATGATTTTTGTTGATTTGAAATTTACTCCTTGCTCATTGCTTTTTCGACATTTCAGTTTAAAATGTTTGGTAAAGTCAGTGCGGATCATTAGACAAAAAAATTGTTTTGTTAACCGGTTAATTTTCACATTTTGTGCATATTTTTGCGGGAGATGATGGTATGCAACCGAATAAATGATTTTTCAAAGTTTAACTTTTTGTTTTTTGGTGTTTTATGTTTGTTTAAGTTTGGCTTTTTGATATTGTTCAGGTTGTATTGTTGTATAAGCATTTAGGGAAAAGACAATGTTTAAAATGCGTAAAGAACTTATTTCATAGATCTGTACTTACTGTTGCAAGCCTTTCTTTTCGACACTTCAGATTAAAATATTGAAGGTTTTCAACATAATCACATAATAAGATGTATACATATTTGAGATGTGTTATTTCTGACATTATTATCATTGTTTTCATAACTGTCTGGGTTGTGACTGTCAATGTTGTAACTTTCTACTAACTAGATTTTACACCTTACACGCCGTTGTTTCTCATATTTTGTCTGAAGTTTTGTTGGGAGGATTTCATGCGATTTGACATTTGTTATTTTGTGTTAGATTTTAAGAACTTTTTTGTTAAATTATGACTCATATACTTTCTTTTTATGCATTTTCAGATTATTTTTTTTAGTAAAAGGCATATTCAATATACTGAAATATTTGCTGATGTCATCAAAATTCAAATGACAGAACTTTTCAATTGTTTTTCTGCCTAAGTGGATTTTTCCACGGGCCTAATCTACTAGTCTATATAATAATACGCCAGTTCCGTGTCTCTGTGACAGGCAAATTGGGTATATTCATTTTCCTTTGATCTAGCCGAAAAAGTTATGTCTGATATGTTAAATTTTCTGACGTTACGGCACGACGTCAATAACACTACTCTACCGTCAATATCTTACTTTAAATTAAGGAAGCTATTACAGTGCACCTACAATGTTGAGGCCAAATAACTTGGAAACGAGGTGGTGACGTCAATGATTTTTCACCGCGTGGGTAACTAGGGACCACCTGGGACCAATTTGGGTGAGTTTCCTAAACCTGGGTCCCTAAATACGTTTCGGATTGAGTGGGTTGATGACGTCATCAAAAAACCTTCAAACCCTAATATCTCTGCAACCGTTTGTCAAAAGTACGTGATCCTGTACATTTTATTGATCAGCGTTTCTAGATCTATGCGATGAAGGCAACAGGTATACAAATTTCCAAAAAAAAATTTTAGGTTTTGACGGGCGTTTGCTGACGCCAGCAAAATTTTGAAATCCTTATATCTCATTAACCTCTTATCAAAACACATGATCATATACATTTTCTTGATCAGCACTGTAAGCTTTACACAATATAGAGGCCACGTGAAAACAAGGTTCTAATTTGTTTTCGTGGGTGGGTTGCTGACGTCATTAAATTCAAATGACGCTTCTTTTTCATTTCTATCCTGCCTCAGTGGATTTTTCCACGGGCTTTATCGACTAGTCGATATAATAATACGCCAGTTCTGTGTCTCTGTAACAAGCAAAGTGGATGTAATAATTTTCCTTTGATGTTGCGAAATATGCATGTCTAATATGTTACGGCGCGACGTCACAACACTACTTTAATGACAATATCCAATATTAAACTGATGAAGCCATTACAGTGCACTTAAAACTTTGAGGCCAAATAACTTGGAAACGAGGTGGTGAGGTCAATGATTTTCACCGCGTGGGTAACTAGAGACCACCTGGGACCAATTTGGGTAAGTTTCCCAAACCTGGGTCCCCGAATCCGCGACGGAATAAACGGGTTGATGACGTCATCAAAAAACCTTCAAACCCCAATATCTCTGCAACCGTTTGTCAAAGATACATCATCCTATACATTTTCTTGCTCAGCGTTTCAAGATCTATACGATGAGGGCAACGGGTAAAAAAAATTTAAAAAAAAATAAAATTTATATTTTGGCAGGTCCTTGCTGACGTCAGCAAAATTTCTTAACCTTTATATCTTCTTAACTGTTATTCAAAAGTACATGATTCTATACATTATTTTGATCAGAGTTTTGAGCTCTACACAATAGAGGCAAGCGGAAATAAATTTCCGAAAAAATATTTTTTTTGTATTGACGGCCCCTTGCAGATGTCATGGAAATTCAAGTGATGGTTCTCTTTTTCAATGTTCCCCTGCCTAAGTGGGTTTCTCCACAGGCCTTATCGACTAGTAAAGCACAAAAATCCTAAAATTTTGCATTATTAAACTTGCAAATGTTTATGATTATTTAGGTCTTGTTACGGTCAACATACGTCGTAAGAATCAACTAAAAACCGATGAAAAGGATAATATTGACGATTACGAAGTAACAGGTACAACGCTATCTAATTATGCAGATCTCAACGTTCAAGCTATAAAGCCAAGTCTATACACTGATTTGACAACAGCTGCCCGATCTTCAGAGCATTATGCGGAAATTGAGTTGAAAGAAACACAGAAGAACACATATGCTAATATTAAGACCTAAAATTAACATTTATTGGCAATAAAAAATATCAATATGTAGATCTAATGATAGATCATCAGTGACAAGGTTGATCAATTCATATTTGATGGTTTATCAAAAAAAATATCAAATTCGCCATTTAATTTTAGAACCCATCGTTGTTTCACTAAATTTTTCATCTTTAATGTATTTTCTAAATGTCAAAATGACTTAAATATGGCTGATGTTTCTTTATTAAATCTAATCTATGTGTTTACTACTTTGGAGTTATAAAAATATCAAGACGTAAAAAATAAGACCTTTCAGTAACTTTTTTGACCGAAAACGTTGAAAATTGTGTTTCAACTGTAGTAAATATAAAAAGTTCATTTACTGACAGGTTATTGGAACTTTTTTGTTTACTATTTTGTTTTTTATTTCCTTAATATAATTGTGCCAAGTTTGATTCCATTGGGCGAAGGCTATAATATTACTTTTTGAGTATTTTTAGTGTTACATAATAAAGGTGACAAATTGTAACGAAATATCTCGTGTATATAATTATTATTAGAATTTGACAAAAGTATTAAATCTTCAAATTTGACAACTCGATGCATTCCCTGTCAGATCTATAGATTATTAAAGTGTTTTTTGTTTGTTAAAACTACCCTGTGACCATTAAAATAAATTGCATGGAATTAAAGTCAATGAAGATTTATATGCATTTAACTTTCATTTCAACTGAATACTTATAAATAAAAAATCCATGTTTTGCACTCGATGGCGACTCTTTGTCTGGATACAGTTTACCCGCGCGAATATATATTACATCGCGGCAAAATCATGCTCTCACTGCTGCTGCACCACATTGCACACAAGCAGACAAAATACGGCTTTTAATAATATAGACTAGTCGTAAGCCCGTGGATCAAATCTACAGGGTCACCCATCCTTTATATATCGCATTTCGTGTTTCCGTGACAAAAAGACAAATAGACGTACGAACAGACAGTCGGAATACGGCTATTATTAAAGATACTAGTCGATAAAGCCCGTGGAAAAATCCACTTAGGCAAAAGGCCAATAAAAAAATAGGTTGCTTTAGATGTTTTGCTGACGTCAGCAGTGCATATACAAAAAAAATGTTCTTAAAATCTTACAGCAAATGTCAAATGTCAAATCGCATTAAATCCTCCACACAAATCTTACACAAAAAAAAAAAGAACAGCTTGCAAGGTGCAAAATCTAGTTGATAAAAAGTTATAACAACGACACTCACAACATCAACACTCACAACACCCACAAAACCGATAGTAAGAACACCGACAGTTACAACACCGACAGTCACAACACGGATAATAACAATGTTAGAAATAACGCATCTCAAATATGTACATCTTATAAGTGATTATGTTGAAAACCCTCAGTATTTTATTCTGAAATGTCAAAAAGGAGGCCTGCAAGAGTCACAAATCAACAAAAATAAGTTCTTTACAATTTTAAATATTGTCTTTCCCTTAAAAGCTTACACAAAAATATGAAAAAGCCATAGTTTGGAAAACATCAAATTTAAATCTAGAAAAATCAGTCACTTCGGTTGCATACCATCCTCTCCCGCAAAAATTTACACAAAATGTAAAAATCAACCAGTTAAGAACACAAAAATTTTCTTTTATAGTATGATGATCCATACTGCCCTTTACCAACAATTTTAAACCTAAATGTCACAAAATCAATAAGCAAAGAATCAACTTGAATCAACAAACATTGTATACGGTTCATAAAACAAAAGTTTACACAAAATGTAAAACAGATCTGTTTTGAGAAACACATCTTAATCAACAAAAATAAGTTCATTCAGCATATCGTATATTGCCATTAATCTTCCACAAAAAGGTTATGAAACACATCAAAATTTAAAAAAATCAGTCATTTCAGTGCACACAGTCCTCGCGTTTAGATTACAAAATATAAAAAAAAAAAACAGTTTCAGTCAGAACATTAAGTAATTTTTTTATCATCAGCAAACATTTATCCCTAAAAAATTTTGTAAAATTCTCAAGAAAAACAAAAACGTGAACAGTTAGTTCTCCCAAACAATAGTTTATAATACGAAATATAAAGACAAAGTTGTTTATATAGTCTGAAGATGTACTTAATGTACGAAAAGCTTAACAAATAAATACTTTTTAACTTTCAAACTCAATTTATTTTTTTCTTATTAGTAAACTATGGCTGTTATTTTTACCGATAAAGACATCAGCTTTACAACAGCTTACAGTGAAGTCTGATTCTACAAAGATTTGTTCTTTCAGTATATATATTGCATGTGGTCTATTTCCACAAAAGTTTACACAAAATTTCAAAAAACAGCATTTTGCAACACGAACAATATAAACTGACTTAACCATACCATCCTCTCATAATTTTTTTTAACCCAAAGTCATAAACCCACGTAAATTTCCAATCAAATGTAAAAAAACCCTGTAAAAAAACCTGGCATTTTACATGTAGGCTGACAAAAGTTTAACGGGATGTCAGAAACAAAACAATAAAAAATAACTTAACACACACACTTTAAATTCTATAAAATTCGTTCCACTTGTCATATTGCATGTGGTCCCCTTGTAAAGTTCACAGGTCAGGTAATGTGAAAAAAATTATTCTCTATGGGCATAAAAATGTGTCACAGTATCCTAATAGTTCAAGAAAGATTTTGTAGCTAGCTTGTTACATCATAATTCGTGTTCAAAAAAAAAGAGAAGTTTGACTACTAAGGTAGCTATAAATACCTAAAAAAAGAGGAATAAAAAACAAAACTCATAGATTAGAGCTTGCTATGGGATGGAGCCTTGAAGCTAACATTAGCTAGCTAGCTAACAAAACAGTACCTAAGAAGACACCCAGTTAAATGTACTTAAGCTGGGGAGACTTAGCTAAGTCTATAGCTAGCTATTTATGCTTAGTAAAACATATATAAAGGAAAACAATAGCAATGTAAAAATTATGACATTTGCAGTTTGTTCAACAAACCAAAACTTTCTATTTCGCTGGCACATTTGTTTGGCAGCCAGCTAACAACTTTATGCAGCATTTTGAATTTTAGGACAAATACATTAGTTACGCACCAGGGAATAGAACATTAATTATGCAAAAAAAAGTAAACAAATGCTGGCTTTTTTATAAAAAACGCGGTAAAACATAAAACTTAAAGAATTTGAAGCTTTTAAGTGACTTTTTCCTGGCAAATGCGAGTCTGCCTGACACGTAACTCTAGCGACATAACATGACGTCTTAAAATATCAAAGTTCTTACTATATGTGAATCCAAATCGACTTTAAACCCAAGCTTTTATTTTCTACTTCTAACTTTTCTTTACTACTTCTAGCTGCACTCTTCACTTTCGAAGCAACTTCTCGTGGCTTCTAACTTTACCTTTGTACTTCTACTTCTCCACTTTGACTTTTCTTGCTTTTAATATCTGCACTTTTTTGTGACTAAGGGATCGTCGAAAATAAGACATTTTTTAACCGCTTCTTCAGTTCGCCTTTTGTGTCGAGAACTTTGTCGAGAAATTTTTATGTTTGTTTGTTTTTACGCTAACGGAACTTTTCATTCGAATGCCGTCCCGTTCGAAAATATGTATTTCAGCGAATCATACTGCTTATTTTCTATCACGTGGTTTCTAACGGTTGCGAGACAAATGTAAACAAAACAAAAAAACTCGACAAACTCGCGCATTCGGGTGGTAAAAAATATCGTGTTTGCAAAAGTGACAGACAGACACACGGAACTGGCTTATTATTATAAGAGATATATATATTGTTGATATATCCAAGGAGGTTTTTAAAAGAAGGAGAGAGAACTCGCGGCGTCCCTTTAAATTTTCTATTCAATTTTTTATTGTGTCAGCGCCCCTTTTAACTGATCCGTGGCTCTGATTTGACCCAATATTTACCTACCGACATTGCAACGAGTGTTTTAACGAGAAAAGAGAAATCTTAAAAAACACACTTACAGCAATGCGGAAGAGCAAGAAAACATGTGGCTTAGTTAAACTAAAAGATTCAATGAGCGTGAAGTTTGTTTTTCCACTTCCATAAGGACGCGGAAGGAGTAAAGTGCCTTCAAAGTGCAAAAAGCTGCCTTGGGAGATCGGAAAGTTTTACAACTTATAAACTATTTCGTATGTCCCCTCTTGGGAAAACGTTAGTTGAAGGGTTAATTAACGTTTTTGTACAGGTTTCGTCAGAAGGGGTTATTTATAAAATTGTTTTTTTTACTCTCGAAGTAGACAAATTCTCGGTAGGGTGTCGCAGCCCTCGGTGATGTTTTCCATTGTCATGGAACAAAAGAAAATAATTATAAGTTCTAATTATGTGTATTTAGGTGAAAGTTTAGGTATATTCTTTCTTTCTCACATCGGCTGTATGTTTTGAATATATTGGATTAAGTTTCTATAATTGTTGTTTTATTAGGTGTTACATAACCAGCTGGCAAGTGATTCACATTTTTTAATTCCCTTGACACATAAAGTATTCGTATTTGAATTTTGCTGTGTGTCAACATGTCTGCATCACATTCAGAGTATATTTAAAAGTTATGTAGATTATGTGTGAAGAAATTTGTCAAAATAAACATTATGTTAATTCTAAATCTTGTGATATTTACAGTGAAGTGTTTCAATCTAGCTATGGAATAAATTGTGAACAAGAAGATCCTTGTGTATTTCCCAAATTTATGATGTAAAAAGAAAGTTAGACGAGATGAAAAAGTCCAAAAAAATAATTTGTACTGCTGCATCATTTTACCCTCATGTGGATGAAAATTGTGTGTGCATGAATTATGCTGTAAACAGAAAAGATAGCTTGGAAATATTGGAATTAGATTTGAGTATGAAGAAAGTTGGTTTTAGTATATGTGATAAATTGGATAACTATAAACGTGTCCATACAGGTAGGCACTCTTGGCAAACGGTAATTCCGACGGTCGAGTTAATAAAAAATTTGATCGAGTAAAAGTATGCGGAGTATTATTAAACAAGCGGATGACATCGCTACATTGCGCGTGTGAATGTGTATTCTCCCTCCTAGCGAAAAAAGCGTGACTAATTCAAAAAATACAAGTGTGTGCTTGAGTGTGTTTTTTTCTCTTGGTAAATGAAAGTATAAAAGAAATAAAAAGTAATTTACAATTTCTGCACAAGTAATCATTCTCAAAATGTCCCGTAAACATGTTATCGTCTATTTTTTCACAAATTCTGCGATACCATTCAAGGCATTTCCCACATTGCGCCATATCAAAATCCTTATTTTTAGTTTGTCTCCAAGCTTTTCGAAGAGAACAAAATAGCTCCACAGTGGAAATGCGAGATTTGCTAGTGGCAACTTTACTCGCTGTGGTTAAAGCTTCGTTATTTACCGTAGGAAATTCGGACAGTTTGTTATCCGATAAACATTTCAGAAGGTGTGTTCTTAACTGCTTTTGGTCGTAGGTATCTTTGTAGGGTTCTTTCCAAATGCCAAAGATGTTGCGAATGCAATCGCAAAAAGCCCACAATCAACCCCATTTCTTTGTTGGTCGACAAGCATCACTTCTAACACCAGTTCCGGCCCTTTGCACAATGAATAAGCCGCAATCTGTTCCAAAACATCGTATTTAATTTTTTTTGCAACCAGGCTGTCAAAAATCTGATGGTATTGATTATTTTTTCTTTTTTCCATGTTTGCTACGCATAGCCAGTGCAGAGATCCTGCGTGCAAAATCTGTATATAAAGCTTTTCGCAGGGTGTAACAATAAATTGCTGATATTTACCGACTACAGTGTAAACAAAACCACCAATCTCAGGAAATTGTTCGTGCAACAGATTTTAAGCAATGTTGACGGACTCATCGGATAACATTTCGCCATTCTTTACAGCTTCGTACTATTCTTGCGAAAATAAAAGTTTGCGTCTATTTCTAATAGGACCGTGAGGCTCAATTGTACCTGTTACAATTACTTCTTCTTCCCCTTCTTCATCCTTTACTTGCTCCTCCACAACATTCATTGGGATATCGTACGATGTATTATCGTCTGGAGCAATTTCGACCGTAATTTCAGGGAAGAAGGTTTTTGTCTCTATTACAGAGATACTGGCAGACGCTTTTCGTTCAGCTATTCCTACACGTCCAGTTGTCTCCAATTTTCTTTCTTTCGGCTTAGGAATATCAGAAACATGGTTTGATGGTGCACGTCTCTTAACTGTCACTTGTTCAATTATCAGTTCGTTATCACGGGTTGCGCTTTCACGCATAAGGTTAAGGATATCACATCCTCCATTACGTCAATATCTTGCACTAGATAAGACATAGACTTGATCTGATTAAGCATTTCTCTGCATACAGTACCCTTTGTTCGTTTTGATATATTATTATGATCATCATGCAAGGGAATGTCATTATTCACTTCAGCTGAGCTAGGTTTTTCATTAATGACATCGTAGTCAAGGTTGAAGTATGGCGATGATGTGTAAGAAACTGGTAACTGATTCCAGCCGTACTCATAGCCATTATGTGACTCAAATATTGCAATCATGTGCTTACACGGAAGAAGCGTTTTTCTCCATTCATTGCATTCACATTCTGGCGAAACATTTTCATCTTGCATGAACTTTACCTTGTAAACGTGATTGCGACTTATGACAGCAAAATATTTTTCAGTCATTGTCTCTGTCAGAGTAATGTCGGTGGCTGATATATCTTTCGCCTATTCAAGTTTCAAAAGACAATGCTTTGTGCATGCTAACGGCTTATTATGAGGCCAAGTCGGTAAGTTTTTATTACAGAGTCTATACCCGGATGTTCTACGCACATTAGCTTCGACGTATCTATAAATTAAGCACATTTTGATGAAATGCGTGCTTCTATCATGTGATATTCACATAAGAAAAAAATTTACCTAGAAAATGACTGTGGCAAGAACTGTTCCACTAATACTGTAACCATACCACTTAAAGTGTTGTCTTTATATTGTGCCAAAAATTCATGCTTAAAATCTTTGTTTTTTCGTTCAATGCCATTATTGGTATTACACTGAATTCCATTAACCCACGTCTATAATATTTGACCCATTTCTAAACGCAGAATGTGTATAAACTATTAAAGAAGCAATTACAAAAATAGAATTTTCTCCGTGCCATAGATCGCTTGCCTGTAAGTTTTTAACTGATTTATCAAATTCTGACAACGTTTCTGCGTTAGCAATTCTCCTTAAGCGTAGAAGGACAAGTTCTTTCACAGAGCGCATGCCATTTGAAGTAGTAGAAAGCCATCTTTCCCAAGCTTGTTCGCGGTGAAAATCGCTTAGCAAAACAATACATTCTAAAGAAAAATTCTTATACCATTTAAAAAGTTTTTACTTCCTCCATATATAAGGATTGTGTTTTTGTATTTACCTGGAAATACATGTTCTATGGAATCTATCTCCTCTTGGCAATTATCCACTATAAAACATTTTGGTTTCCAATTCTTATTCCACGTTGCAATTATATCCAGTGCCTCTGTTATAGCAGCTGTAGTTTTCATCGACTACTTGATAGTCTGCGTTTGTTTTAATTGCAAGAAAAAACAAAGGTATTGAATATCGGGTTGTTTTGTACGTGGCGTCCAATAGGCATATATGATTTCCATATCTCCTCAGCAAATGCTTTTGATTTGTAGTCTGATGAATAAACAACAATCGCTCCTTTGTCTTGAGTGACTTGACCTGAAAGATGAGTTCCAGATGTATTTGGCTTTTTTAACTCCGCTTGGTTTATGAACAACCGAATAAAGTTGTTATCAATACAAACAAACCTTTACAACTTCATCCCCATCAGACATGTTATTTGTTTGATCTTCTTCTTCTGACTTCTGACCATAACCACGAAAGTAAAAAGAATCGTCCGGAGATTGACTTTTCCATTCTTTTATTTTGCTATCTTAATTGGCTTGATCAAGTTTGGAAAAACGCAACTTGACTGCGGCCTTGTACATATGATTGCGGATGTCTTTCAAAGTTGGATTGTAGCGGCGATTAGTGGAGGGTGGAATTGAATTCCATCTAAACAGTTCATTTCTGACGTGTATACGTATGTACCTTGACATTTCTTGCACGTTTCTTACACCTTCTCCGACCATTTGATGTATTTTATTGATTATTTTATCGTCAAAGTTTTGTAAAAATCCAGCATACTATATAAGAAAACAATAGGTAAAACAATAGAAAGAGATGGTGTCAACAAATAGATTTCTTGCTAATGTACATACATATCCAGTAATATGACCAATGTATCGCTCTGTCTTCAAATCTTTTTTATTTACGGTTCACGCTGATTTTAGTTTTTCTGAAACAGTTCTTTTCTTTCTTTCTGTATTACCATCCCCCTACAAGGAAAACAAATGACATAAATAAACAGACCTAACCAGCCATTATGGTTTTCACTACTCAAATACTCATACTCAAACTAACTGAAGTACCTTGTAATCTGTGCAAAATACAACATCTCTCATCGTAATCTCCGCAGAGCAGTTCATTTTCTTTGTGTCTTGCGTTAAGAATCGGGATTTTGAGTATGTTCGTATGCTATTTATTTCGTCTAAAAATATATAGAAAATTATTTATATTGGGATTTTACAACTTATCCTCACTATCCTTTCCATGACTGGAGAACATTGATATACTTTCTTTTCATAAGAATAAATAAGAATAAAGCCTTCCCACCTTTTCAGAAGTTTTCGTCAAGGCAACCTTTGCTTTACGTGATGAGTGATGGTCGATTCCGTGATTACAATCCAACATTTGTGTACCAAGAATAACGAAGGGTACTCCAGTAAAAATAATCTGCTGTTCACCTTTACGATCTTCAAACAAAACCTTGTGTTTTGAAATGTCACATTCTAAACAAATTCATATTTTTTGAATGCCGAACAAACATGCCGGACGATAAATATAAAAAAAAAATATTAAGTTAATCCAGAATATGATGCAGTACTTTCGTTTCCGAATTCTTTATCTTTTTTATAAATTGAAAATTGAAAATCGAGAATTTGTTTTCATTTCGAACTTTTCAACTGCCTCATTGGCATTTGCCAATGTTTTAAACTTTAATCGATTACCTAAAATGCAAATAAAATCTATAAGAGCTTGGTCAAATTCCTATGAAGTATTTTTTAGAAACAAGGAGAACGTGCATGAAACATTTTTTGCAATTCAAAAATATAAATAAAAAAATAGCAAACACCTTCTTCCTTCTTTTATAAAAAATCTTTGAATCTTTTTTTTTATAAAAAAATATTTAAAAAAGTTGTATTTATAGCTATAGCTTATTAAATCAAAATATTGCAGAGAATCCAAACGCGTGTTCTCGTATTTCCCGCAATAATGTTTTCATGTTTTAGTGAATGACTAAAAGCCCAGGCGAAAGCAGATTGTATATTTGATATCAGAATGGACAAGTATAACAAAACTGGAAAAATTATGACCGTCGGAATTACTGTTTGCCAAGAGTGCCTACCGTCTATACATCCCTTTGTCAAAATGAAAAAGAATTGAACCATTTGTTTACAATACGTATAAACAACAACAATAGTTGGGATTTTTCCATATATGGGAAACCTATGGAGAAAGAAACAATGCAATTAACAAAAACTCTGCCATATGTTTTGAAAAATGAAGATATTTCAACTTTCTTGTCATTCTGGAAGTCGGTCAGTGTTTGCACTGGGATGCAAGGCTTCGAAGATGTAATAAAGTTGAGATGTAATTTGGAACAGCCATTCAAGAATCAGAGTGGAACAGTAGTTATTGTAGTTTTTATAGTAGTTATTTATATATTGATACTTTTGGAAACATGATTGTTTGAATACATGTTTTTTTTTTATAAGAAACCTAAGGATTTGGTTGAGCCTGGAGTTTCTTAAAATTTTGATAATTTGAGCCTGAAATGTTTCTTAATTTTCCTTATTTGAGCCTCAAAAGTTTCTTAAAAAAATCTTTTATTGACAATGCTTTTTTGAATTATTGGTTATGGTTTATGAAGACATATGCTATGTTTGCACAGTATCATACGGAAGTTCATTCATTTGTTTCTTATTTCTGACGGGACTTCGAACGATTTTTCCTTCCTTCGTAATTCAAAAGTACATTCTAAAATAAAAACATGGTCTTAAAAACTCTTTTTATTCTGTTTCCTCCCCTCTTTCTGTTATATGTACATAAGTTTCTTAATGTTGGAGATTTTCTCAGCCTGCTCAAGTTTCTTAAAAGTTTCTTAAAATTTTGATTTTCTGAGCCTAAGGTTTCTTATAGACTCGTTTCTTATAAAAAAAATTGTGTATTTTATGTATATTTTTTCTGGGTATGTTAGACATTTTCTCCATTGCGCTCTTTCAACATAGAAGTTGTTTTGTTATGATTGTCTTGGCTTTTAAGTCACATTTTTGCAAATAACTTTAGTGGAGTACGATTTTGACTTTGATTTGAAATATTTTTTTTAAAACATCAAATCTTGAAAAATAAGTGGGATTAAAAAAATTCAGGATTGCTACTTTATTATTGCTATGTTATTTTTATTTATTTCATCAGGAAATTACTACTATTCCGGAATTTATTTCATCTTCATTTCAAATGAAACCGCCATACGTGAATAAAAATCCGGGGCGTACCCAGCGTCAGTCAGGCTCTGCGATCGACTGACTTCCTTTTTTCATTTCAACACGTCGTTTTTTCCACCGCCACGCCAACACATGGATGGGCGCACCAATTGTGCATCCGGCACAAATCTTTTCCCGGGCGGCGCACGCAAGCTTCGCGCTTCGCACGTCATTTTCGCAGGATTTAACAGTATCCACTTTGTTTTGCAGGCTGAGGTGTTGAATCTCTACTTTGTTTCGCAGATAGTCTTTTTCGCAGGATTACCTGCGAAAATTATGCCTATGTAATGTCTTGTGTCTTCCATTTATGGTCATTTTGGACGCATCTTATTGGCTAGTAAATTTCGCAGAGAGGTTAAGAATTCTCTCCATATATGGCTATAGAACATACGCAAGAAAGTCAAAAAAAAACAAGGCTAGTGAAGTTGTGAAGGTGAAGAAAGCATGATGTTGCTGTCAAACGTGGATCCGTATTTAGCTTTATAACATGTATAGAGCTTCATGAAAATTCTCTATACTCGAACCATCCAATTTTTGTATCTGTATGTAAATCTTCAGATTTGTTTTCCTGTGTAGAAAGCACTTTCAAGTGTTCAGTTAGCTAACCATTCATCCTCTTCTGTAACTCTGTGCAGACAGCAGATCTTGTAGCTATACAGAATACAGCTATTTTTATAAGCCCTTATAACAGTTTATTTAAGAGAAATATTTTAACTTTTTATCCTGATTGTGGTCAGCTATGATTCAAGACGGTTTTAAATCATAAGATTTTTCCTCATCTGCCTTCAAATAAAAATTTACAACCAGTATCTATTTTATTTTGCGATAATGACAAACATTCTGGGCAATTTAAACCTAATCCCTTCAGTTTCCCTTAAGTTTGAGTAAAGCTACGTTAAAGCGTTCTGCTCAATATTTTAAGCTAGGTTGTCATACGTTATGATAACAAAGCAAAAGAAAAGAAAAAGGAAACGTGTGTATCATCTCGAAGTTGTTCCTTTTGCATTAGCCCAAACGTGCAATGTGGTACTTCTAGCACTAATGACGAGACTTCTTCCATTTGTAAAAAGCAAACCTTTTACTTAAAATCTTTTTCGTCAAAGGGATTTCTAAATCGAAACCTAATAAACCTAAACAAGTTTTATCTGCAGAACCTTGGTAGATTCATTCCCTTCAGGTTTTATTAACGGTATTGGGAAATATAATGTAGGCACTCACTACGACAAGCTCCACATTATTCTTCCCATTGTAACTTGCGAGAGGACGTCTTAAGTTTTATTCATTGTAGTGAAGGCTCTCAGGTTTGTCTTTTTCAAAGGTCATTTTAAAAACCTTATGAACTTTCTCTTGATATATATACAGAATTGATAAGGTCAATGTTATGACGATGCTGGCAATGTATCTGTTAAAATTAATAGTTGTCATGCTAACATTTTAAAGCAAAACAGATTAGCTTTATACATATCCTTGTTCTTCTCATTGCTTAAATTTAGTTGTCTGTAATTCATGCTTTGTACATTATTTCTGAAACATGATGAATCGAAGCAAACGTAACATATTTTTACAAATGTTCCAAAAGTAACTTAAAATTTTTACGCAAGAATGTTCCTTACTTAACTAATAATCCATGCCCATAATTTTAATGTTTGTAACACGATGTGTGGAACGTATTATTAACACAAGGGTTTTCAATGATTTGTATGAAGGCATTTTGTCCATGGTTCCATTTCATTATATTTTTGAATTTTTTATTATATTTATGAAGAAAGAAGATTTTGATTTGGTTATTTTTTAATAACCTCCAATCTGCAGAAAACTTTATTTTGGTGCTAAATATGAAAAAAGAAGGATGAACATTATAATTATTGCTTTAATAACTTTCAATCTATAAAAAACATTATGATGGTGTTGTGTTGTCTTATTGCTGGTTTGATTCGAACCTTGATGATAAAGATTTTAATGTATTTTATGTTGTCATTTATTCCCCTTTTTCGATCAATTCGATCAATACTTAACGTATATTGCGTATGTCAGAGAGTCGGTTTTATGGCGTTTCAGTGCTTAAAGGGCGTAAAAAGGCGTTCGCTTCCAGGGCTCCGCCCTGGACCCGTTCGGGGGGTCACTACGCCAACCAAACCCTCAGTTGGTTATTATCGCACCTGCGGTGCGATGTTGACCCTGCGGGTCAATGGTTCGACTAAGGTTAATTTTTTTCTGGCTACGCCCCTGAAAATTACCGTTTTGTATTGCTTTTTGATATACTCACACACAATGAGTTGAAATAGTACAAACATAATGAGGGTATATATGCTTATTTTGCTAGGGAACACACGTTATGTATGGAAAAGATATATATTTCTTGAAGTTAAAACAAGTTATAGGTAACAATGTTATGACAATTAGTTAAGTTTTTTTTCTCATTGCTGGTTCACCTTTTTTAGATAATTCTACAGTCATCTTCTCTTTTTTCTCCGATGCTAGAAGCAAGTTTGCGTCGAACTACTTGTATATATGCAGTGACATATACTTTTGCTCTGATGTCACACCATTTTTTTATAATCTGAGCTTTAAAAAAGTTTTGATAATTTCTCATTTCTAACATGTCGTGAAAGTATGACCCAGGCTTGATCAAATAAAGTGTCCCTCATAAGCTCATTTTAAAAAAGTTCTCGTGTCTCCTTTATATTTTTTCAAAATGTTGTATCAGTCATCATCCAATTCTATTATATTTCTAACGTCTTCGCCTGCCATTTCGCTTCTTGCTTTTTTATGATATGCAAAAACGACAAAACTATCACCTAACAAGCATCTACCGCTGAGAGGAAAATAGCCGCGGGCTCATAATTTATGCAAATAATAACAAAAGAAAACGGCTAATTTATTAATTTAAGCGCGAGATTGCAAATTTTGATTGACAGAATTCGATTTAAGAACAATAGAGAAAAGAATATGAACCACGGATGATTTCAATAGAAATAAAACGTCCTTTTTAAAACCTCCTTGATATATCTGAGGTTCACATCTTTTTTGCAAAATAGACTGTTAAAATCATTTAGAAACAATTTCTATGTTATAAAGAATAATTGTTGGCTCTTTTAAATGTCCCTTTTGTTCATAACTTTTACTACTTGTATATTTGTCAAATTTCGCAAGTTTTACAATCCTGTTTTAATAATTTTCATGTTGCCACGCATAAAACCCCTGATTTTTCAGTATTGTCAACGCTGAACCTTTGTATTGGTCCGTACTGGTCAAATGGCGTTCTCACAAAAATGATAATTTCACAACAAAATTACCGGCGTCAGCAAATCTGTCAATGATTTTCGTCTATACCATACTTTATTTCTGCCAAGTTTCGCCAATTTACGATTGGCCATTTCAGTGTAGAAAGTAAGAATACGCATGCGCTAGTTGCTTTACATGATGTATACAGAACATGCGTTCTGTATACATCATGTAAATAATGGTTAATTTAAACATAGAGTGGAAATTTTTCCACAGGACTAAATGATTTCTGTGAAACGCGCGTTATAAATATTTGTAATCTTTCTAAGAAAATGTTTTATTTCGTAAACAGGATTTGAAACTTGTTTTTTGGAAAACAGCGAAAAAAATTGTTAAACCAAATTTTACAATTTTCGAGCCATTCAAACTTCAAATTTAAAACAATAAAAGAGAGGAGCAATTTTGTTTTCTTCATTTTGGAATTTTTGAAAAATGACCGTCGAGAGAATACCAAACTCATGTGTAAAGTGATAAATTACCCCGTTTTATGTGATCGTAGCTGTCAAGGGCGGAAAAATACGCAAACGAAAAAATTGTTATGTGAAAAATTGACCAACGATAAAATTAACCACATTCTTTCTTAACCTCATTTTAATTCTTTTTAGCACGGATTTATATCCCATGATGTTATTAAAAACTAAGTGAATAACTTTTTCTCTGTCTATCTGAGTTGCACTTGATTCTCAAAATTATGAGTAAGTTGGAAGACAAAATAAGCGCTCGCTAAATTAGGATGTCGGTAGCCAAATTTAGATGCATTACGTAATGTTTGTTTACTAATGTCGGCTCCATTTTTGAAACAAAATAAATCCTCACCCATTTTTATCTGCGAACGAGCGACAAAAAGCGTGCGGTTTCGACTTTATCTTTGTTTAATAGATGATAATCATCTATTAAACCAATCTTTGTGGAGCTTAGGCGTTCATCACCCAAATTAGACTTCAATACTCTGCTATTTAGGAGCGTTAGGTTAAATTAGTAGTAGATGTTTACCTAGCAGTCTTTCCTGACCTCTTGCCATCATGGGAAGTTTATGAAATTGCCAAAAATAAAATACTCCGTTATTTTAAGTGCTGCAACAGAAAAAGAGTTTACTAAATTCACAGACAATCATCACAAATTATTACGAAGTCGAGAGCAAATGACACACAGTGATTCAGGAGCCATAAAACAACCAATCTACATATGAATTTATCAAAATCCTAATGAAAATAAGGAAATCTATTCATTTATCCCTGCGTATCATTTTTTTTTAATTGTTTTGCATCTTCCTAACTGCCTGTTCGAATTAGTATCATAAAAACTTTTGACCAACTTACACATTTTTTCACAACACAAAATTTTGGCAGACTGATTGTTGCTTAAGTTTTTCTCTTACAAGTCCTACTATTCCTTTCGGGTGTTTGCGGACTATTTACCTGACAAGACCAAATTCACGTGTTAAACAAGACTTGTTTTGAAACTGTTTTCGCTTATTTTAGTTATTTATCAACGTCAGAGTGAGCTGTTGATTACAAGTTGCTTCCTCTTTAAAAAGATTTAAACTTTTCTGTGTGTATGATGACAAACGTAACGCGGTTTCGTGTTTTTAGTTGATACATAAAAATAACTTGCGAATTAACATAAAAATAACGCAGTAATAACAAAACATCGTCACCCATTACCTCTGTCCTGTAGGAAAGAAATTAATTTCTGTCAAACATGAAGCTGCCTTGCTCCTTTCTTGAATCGTTTTTTGGCCCCAAGCTCTAAAAATGTAATTCAATTTTCTTTTACCTTTTTATTCGCAAACTCGCTTGTACAGTTGTTTTCCCTAACTTTAAAAATATTACCTTTATCTGTTCGTGCCTTGTCATCTCTTATATTAGTACGAACAGTTTGTCTGTGCTTAATATTACAGAAACAGGCCGAAATTCAGCTTTCAGAGGAGATGTGTTTTTCTCCTAAAGAAAGAACAAATTCGAAAACAAAAGTCTTATATATTTATCGGCGAGTTAAACATTGCATCGGTACAAATATTGACGTCAATAGTATTATTACAGTATAGTGAATCCATTGAAGGGCACTTTTATGCTTAATTGTAATTAACTTGAAAACAGGTGGGCTACTAGGGACCACGTAGGACCATAATGCGACCAATTTCCTAAATCCTAGGTAAACCCATCCGTTTTAGAACAGATAGATTGAGGACATCATCATATCTTCTCATTTTGTCCAACCAGTTAGAAAACGAATATTGTTACGTGATATAAATAAAAATACGGAATTTCATACCTTTTATCTGTAAGAGTACGTGTAGTCAGGTAACTTCCGTATTCATTCGGACATGATCCTACACCCCAATATTCACGTTGGCTTGAATACAAATAGTTACCTCCCCGTATTTTCACAGTCTCAATACAAGATAACATTTAACTTGAATACTGCTTTAATATGGATTTAAAACTGCCGTTTAAATCCATATTTTTGTGTTAATAAGGAAAATATGAAGATAAAAACATACGCATTCAGACCTGTTGGACGCAGTGGATGCTCTTATGGGTCCTTTGAACTAGTCTATTGTACTTATTCGCTGAGTCTGTGTATTTACATGGGCAATGTGGATATGCACTTTTCTCCCTTAAATGTAAATGGATTTATTTTTCTTTCTTTGATGCGCCTTTATCGCGTGTGTTAGTCTTTTTACGGGTGCATCGTCTTACGACTCATCACAAGTCGATAGATTTGACCCTCCCACCTATCCTTAGAATGATATTCGTAGGACATATATTGAGGAAAGAAATATATACAGTATATTTTGTGTTAGATATTGTATGACACTCGTTTTTATCTTTCTAGACTGACTCTACTATAAGTGATAAAGAAGTAAAGATAATAATAAATAAAGTTATTTTCGTTTGAGGTACGAATTAGAAAATAAGCGAGAAACTTTATGTTAAATACTCAAGAAAAAATAAAGCCATTATATTGCACTTTCAAGTTTGAGACCAGATAAACTGGAAAAAGGTGGAAATAACTAGCGTTATCCTCTACGTTAGTAACTAGAGACGAATAGAAGATCAATTTTCTAAAGCTTGGTCAACACACCCAATTTAAAACAGACGGTTTGATGACGTCATAAAAATCTTTTCAGACTTTATTATCTTTGTAACAATTCGGCGAAATAACAGTTTCTCATGCACTAGCCTGATCAGCATTACAAGCTTTACACAATAGAGGCGACGAGTAAACAAATTTTTGAAAGAAACATTATTTATTATGGGACTGACGGCATCAAAATTCGTATCATAGATATTTTCCATTTTTTTCTAATTCAGTGCATTCAATCGAAAACAACTTGATTTGTTAAGTCTTTATAACCTTTGTATATGCGAGAAAAGTGCAAAAAATCAGACTGTATTTTCTTGGTCACGTGAAATAGCAAATTGTACATTGACTGTATCTTGACATTCCCTGAATAGGCCTTTAATAAATTCATTTATTCTTCAACCCCAGTGGATTTCCATAGACTTTTCGACTAGTGTATAATAATCATGTAAAAGATGTTTCTATAGGTCTATCTGTGTCTCCGGCTTTTTCAAAGAGAAATGATTATATATCTCATTGGTTTGCCCACAAAATAGCGTGTTGCGTTAATACATTGGATTAGCATCAATAAAATAATGATGATAAGTGAAGCCATTGCATTGAACCTTTAAATTTAAGGCTAAATAACTTAGATACGGGCGTATTTTGACAAGCCGAAGTCTATTGCACTAATTTTCGGTGGTTTTAGCACACCACGATCACGTACAGAAGATTTTTCTAAAAAAGTA
The DNA here is from genome assembly GCA_030067915.1 of Hydractinia echinata. Classification (NCBI taxonomy): domain Eukaryota; kingdom Metazoa; phylum Cnidaria; class Hydrozoa; order Anthoathecata; family Hydractiniidae; genus Hydractinia; species Hydractinia echinata. Next base: position 510,716 of record JASGCC010000042.1, on the reverse strand, counting down.
ACATTACATGTCAAATACATTACAAATAAATTACATGTCAATTTATATAAAAATTTAATATCAAGGCCATTAGAAAACTTCATGCTAAAATAGTTCGAGGGCAGTGAGGTAATGGTTTTATTATCAGAAGATTTGTCATTGCACAGCACTGTAAAATTACATTACACTAGCTAAACTCACGACAAAAGCTACAATTTGTCTTTCTTTAACCTCGGCGGGGAGAGCAATTTAATCAAACTTGCCACGTTACCGCATAAATTAGTGACGCCACTTCGTTCAATCACAACACAGAATCGAAGCGCCTGCTCCAGGGTCATGTTCGTATCGCCGTCCGGATGTCAGAAAGATACACGATGCCCCAGGGACTGTTAGGAATAGATACATTATAGCCTTTTGTGTCAAGAATTTTCTTAATAAGATTTCACTTTCCAAGTAAGCTGTTAGCACTGTTCCTAAGAGAGAATTGTTTATAATGTTACCTTTTCTTTTGTAGTTATTCTCTGAAGGTTAGGACACGTTTGTCACGAATTTAGCGTAATTAGCTGCCTCATGGTTCTCTTCGTTTTATATTTAGTTCTATTTTCAGACTTCGTAGTTTTCTTCAGCCTAAAAATCGTATTCCTAAGTAATTACGCCCTGGCATTGTTTTTAATTCAAGTGTGGTACATATTATGGCTAAATTATTCCCAACTTTTCTGCTGTTCGGGATCATAGATACGAATGTGATTGTGCTCTATCGTTTAGTAATTTTACCTTGTTATTTAATGATAGTAATAATTTTAGGTTAACCATGAAGGAGAGCCTACTCATTAATCGAGATCAATCTTCTCTCAATAAAACCATTATTTCACTGCCTTTAGAATTATTTTAGCATGAAATTTTCTATTGTTCGTATTGTGCATATTTCATATAAAGATAAATGTAAAGGTTTTTAGTAACAACCTTTCGTACGTGATCATGGTGTACGGAGGCCACTGATAATTAGTAAATAAATCTTTGGACTTGTCGATAAATGCCTGGTTTAAGTTCAAGAAATTTACGCCACGTTTTTCAACTTAGAAACGGGTGAAAATAACTGACATTAACTCCCGCGTAGGTAACTAACCAAATTTAAGCCAATTGCTCAAAGGTGGTTTATATACCCACCTGTTTAGCAACTAACGGGTTTAATGCCGTGGTAAAAATTTTTTCAAATCCTAATATCTCTGCAACCGTTCAGCAAAAGTAAATGACACAATACATTTTCTTGTATGGCAAAACAAAATTTATGCGCATTTGTGGATCTGTGTTGAAACCCTTCTATATAATTTAATATTCGCTAAAAGCACATACATTATTTTGTTCAGAATTATAAGATTTCGCAACCAAAAATTGGATATACAATGCAGATGATTCTAACACTTTGTAAATCATCAGAGACTTTTATTTACTCTGTTTGAAGGTAACAAAACCTATCTTTGTTAGTTTATAAAATATCAATGTCCTCAAACTTTTAAATAGTTGGTTTCTAAGAAGTTTTTTATAGTAGGATATTTTTAACAAAATGACCTTCTATATAATAGCAATGTGCTGTTCGATCATTACATTTCGTCGTCAAATACACGTTTATTTTAAATTCCTTCACTTCACTTTTTTATCAATATCACATTCACCTGCAGTTGTTTCGTTTTTCAACTTTTCACAGTAGCAACGCAAACACATCTTAGGGGGCCTTTGGACTATAATTCTAATGTTTTCTTTTCTCATAGTAATTTACAGGTAAAACATCAAAAGATCTTTAAACTCCAATATTTCATCAACTGTTTGTCAAAAGCATATGATCCTATAAATTTTCTTGATCAGCATATTAAGCTCTACACAATAGAACTTATAATGCTGATCGTTCATAGACAAAAATAATTTGTATTTCGAAGGGGAATTACTGTTGTCGTCAAAATTTCAATGACGGGTTTTTTACATTGTTCCTCTGCCTTGGTTGATTTTTCCACAAGCTTTGTGACTAGTTATAAATAACATCAGTGATTATACTAATTTAATTATACTGATAAAGTACCATGATAAAAAACACCTATCTTAGGTTGAACATTTACTAAAAAAGGCTTCACAAAGAGCGAGCTCAGTTGAAGAACAAGTTGGCACCAAGTAGGTATCAAATTCCTTCTACCAATTCTTAATGATCGATAAACATCTTTTATAATGTAATTACAGTAAAGTTCTATATGACTTAAACAGATGGTAATTTGATCCCATTATATTTTTTATAATGGGATCTGTTTGTGTAACTTAAAATATAAATATGTGTTTATGAATTGTATGAAAGTGGATGTATAATATGATGTTAACTAGCCAGTCGTCTGATTAAAAAATGTTTTTTCACGGCGGTTTAAGCAGATACGTAGCAGTACTTGCATTCGGTATTTTCGTTTGGAATCATCATTTAGGTAAGTGATGTTGTCATTATGCCATTAAAGTAAATTTTCTTCATAAATTTTGCAAAAGTAATCAGACCTATAATATCGTGAAAGTAGCTTAACAAAGTCTTCTTAGACAAATATAAAATCCAATTTTTGCTTTTTCATTCTGACGGCATAGTAAGAGGGCTGAATATATAAGGTTACTTCAAATTTTTAAAAAGCGCAATTTTTGGAGTTTTTACTGCTGAGTTTCCTGTTTGTGTACTGGCGTTAGCAAGGACGGTTTGGCCATTAACGAGAAGCGCCATTTCAATTAGCCTGCCATTAGACCAATCATCTTAGCTGAGGAAAGGTGGGCTGAAGTATCATAAGAAAATGATGACAGAAGCTAGAAATAATGCCTGTGCCTATTACACTTTCTGCTACTCCTGATTTTTTCCCGTCAGAAAGAGTACAAAGAGACAAAGAAGTTGAAAAAAACTAATATATTAAGGAGGGCTTTACAAAATGAACTATAGCAATTAATAATAACGATTCGATAACGCCCATAAGAAATCCATTTTGGCAAAGAAAGCCTAATTAAATTTTAATGACATCAGAAAAAAAATCTAACAAATGTCAAAAATTCAGCAATAGAGCAAAATAATGTGTAGAAACATATGCTTTCGAAAAACGCTAAAGGAGATATAAGGGTTGAAAATTTTAAAAGACATCAATGAAAACCCAACAATGTGAAAAACCTTTATTTACAAATTTGTTTAGCCGTTGCCCCCACTGTATGAAGCTTGCAACTCTAATCGAGAAAATGTATAGGATCTTTAGCTTTTGAGAAACGGTTGAAGAGATAATGGTATTTAAATATATTTAAATGACGTTATCATCCCGCCTGCCCTGAGACCGTTGGATTGACACAGCTCCGAGACAAAAACAGTCCCCGTTTTTTATAGCAGGATAACGCCTTTTCGAAACCTTTTTAAGTATTGGAGAGATACATAGCATTTCTGCCGCATTTGGTAATAATTGAAAGCAGAAAGTTTGAAATACCCTTTTTTGTGAAATGACACACATTTAGCATATAAATTAAAGTAATATTATCAAAGTTTTAGACATGCAAGGTATCGCACGTTATACATTTTGGAATGTTTTTTTATCTACCTGTTATATTTATAAGTTAGGATTTTTCGTGACTGAAAACTCAGAATTTGGCTAAAATTCGGCATTCTAAAAAAGTTAAACTTATTTGTAATTCTTTACCAGTTACTAAATCCAAACGTCATTAGAAATTAAATAATTAATAGTTATAGATTCAAGGTGAAATATCGCAGAAACAAGTGACATTACCTGTCATTATCTTGGGATCAAAAAGGCTTAAAACAATGCCCTCTATAACCATTTGTCAGCCGTTTAATCTAAGACTCACGATAAATACCAACACTCAGAAGAATGACAATTTAAGCTGTGAAAGGTAAATTGGATCAAAGCGTAGTGGTATCAATAATTTCCCAAAAAATGTTTGATTAGAAGTGATTTTAAGTCAAAATATGTTTTTCCCAAAATTTGGAAAGAAAGGAAAGATTGTACATAATTCCGGGATTTCATAGAGAGGAAGCTGATACATTTAATGCCATCAAAAGCGTTTCAAGCTCTACACATTAAAAGCAACAGCTAAACAAATCTCTTAAAATAAATTTTTTGTTTATGCGCTGCTGACGTCATCAAAGCTCCTAAACAACCTATATTTGCCATTGTCCTTCTACATAAGCGGATTTTTCCACGGGTTTAGCAATGCTGCAATGAAATTACAATAAGAAGTGACACTGGAACTACTCGAGGAAATCTTATCATTGATTATGAGAGATTTACCAGGTTTTTAATTGGTATAATAATTTGGAAACATGGTGTATTTTAGCAAGTCTTTGCTGACGTCAGCAAATGTTTTAGTTTTTTATTAAAAAACTCAATTTTAATGACTTAATTAGATAAATAGTGGGGCCATGTTTGTATGAAATTGTTCTTAATTGAGCGATAAAGGTAAAAAGAAAATTGAACGATAAAGGTAAAAAGTTTTACCAGAAATATTGACTGTACTTAATTCCTAGGGTCAAGGCCAAGATAGCTTTTTACAACACTTTAGGGGCTGTTTATATGAGAGGCAGGACGGGACGATTGCTGGGACGGCACATTTGCCGAGATCCCGCTCTCATTAATAATTATACTAATATATAATTACTAGTCGTTAACGCGTGGAACAAACCACGGGGTCGTCCGTTTTTAAATTACACGCTATTTCGTGTGCACGTTGCACGACGTTTTTCTTGCGGACAGACAGACAAAATACGGCTATTATTGTAGAGATATATACAATTTTGTCTCAGCTAAGTGTGTGTTTATATGGGAAAAAAGTCCCGTCTGAGCCGGGATCCCGCTAAGCCTGGATGGGACGAAATTGTCCCGGGACAAAATATTTCCATATAAACACATTTCCATATTAATGAGAGCGGGATCCAGGCAAAAGTCCCGTACCGGCAATCGTCCAGTCCTGCCTCTCATACAAACAGCCTCTTAGTTACCACCTGGTTATACGTGTATTAATAAATACATCTTCCAACACTCGTACATGCATGTCAGCACATTGTAAGATTTACAAAGATTACGAAAAAATGCACGATCCCCTGGAAAATATAAATTTATTCCGACACATTTTTTTTTCATTGCAAAACCATAAAAGTTAGGAAAAGCCGCAAAATTTAGCACTGAATTCCATGGAAAACAGAAGTTATGCTAAGTCAAATACGGCGATACGGTTTCTTTAAGATGTTCTTAACAAAATATCCCTTGATATACATTGTGAAAGAAGTCTTGGACGTGAATGAAAGAAGATGGACCGGAAATACATAAAAGAAATATGAACCAAATCTTTTATGTCTGAAAATAAATATAAAGTGAAAAATTTAAAATAGTCAAACCTCATATAAATAGTGCTGAAGGACACAATTTTTAACTTTTGAAAATCTATATTCCGAAGCCAAATCACAGTACAGTCCGAATGTAAGCTGTCACATGCTACAATATCTGTTGCAAGTTCTTTTATTTTTTTGTTGATCTTAATTACTTATCTTTTTCCAACAACAATAATGTAAAGCATTGTTATAAATGCTATACAATTTTATAGTATATGACAGTTTATTAAGCCAAATAGAGCGTTAAAGGGGCTACGGAACGGCTGTTGGTTTTCGACTTTCGTGACTTGCACGAACGTCGAGCTGATGGTGGCGAAAAACAAACTGGCTATTTCTCCGGTATGTATGTAATTTACAGACTCGAACATATAGATATATCTAGAATTTTTTTCTTCTCCAGCCTTGGTCATGTTTTCATCCAGAGTGAGTCTTGCTGAAATATTTTTTTGTAATATACTTTTCGAAAAAAAATATTGAACCTGCGAGCAAAGTGCGCTGGTCTGTTCATTGCGCAAAACGCGTTTGCCGGAATTTTAATATGTGCGCGGGATATACGGAATGTGAGCATTTTAACCGGTTCGTAGCCCCTTTAAAGGCCTTTTTTGGATAACCTTTTGTAGTATAAAATTTCGTACATGATTATCCGAATTAATACATACTTTAATGCAATTCAATGTCTCTATTTTTACCTAAATAAATTTCTGAAATGTTGTGTATAAGACATTACACATGTTTATTCTAACCAAAGGAAACATTGAAAATTGTAGTTCAAGCCAGGACTTGAAACTAAGTTGTCAAAAGATGTTCTAATTGGAATCAACTTTTATTTCAGCAAATGAAAGAGAAAATATAAGCATTTTGCACTGCAGAATTTTAAAATAAGTGAATATTGCACCCATTTCTCGGTAGAAAATACAGAAATAACAAATATTTCATGTAGATTAACCAATCACAATGCGAGAGAATCTCAGACACATAATAACACTATATATTAACAAGTTAAAAGGAAGAGAGAAACTGTTTAAACTACAGGATTGAGTGTTAAATCGATTGGATTTGCTTCCAAAACAGTTTATTTACAAAAATAAACTTGCAATTGTTAGAATAAAGGTTTGACATAGCAAGAACAAAATGTAAAAAGAAGCTCTGTGATAAAAAAAGTTAACTTTGTGCAATGACAAAACACTATAAAAGTATTAGTAGTTGTTTTTATTTTAACTGTTTTATTTTGTTTTTTTAATGGATTAGTACAAAGTTTAAATGTGAAACCTGTCCAACCAACCATCACCACAACTTTCAATGCTACCGTGGAATTGCAATGGCAAGTGACACTAGAACCAAGTGAGACAATTTTATCATTGCTGGTGCGAAAGTTACCAGGTGGTATTATAATCCTCTCAGGTACTGATAAAAGCCTCAATGTGGATCAGACAGGAAGGAAGTTGTTTGGAGACAGAGTATCTGGTATCTATAACAAAAGTAGTAACATAGTTACCCTCACGTTGCGAAATATCCTACACAATGAAACACTGACGTTTCAGGTGATTGTGTTTTTGTCTACATTTGGTACTAAGGCTGCCAACATCTCAATAGTAGAAATTTCAGGTATGTTAAACTTAAATGTCGTCATTATAGTATTTTATTTAAAAAGAACTAACATTTGATATATTTTGAAAAAGAATTAAAACAGCAAAAAAGTTTCGAACAAAAATTACTGTACTGCTGTTTTTAACACAGCAGAATATTAAAAGAAGTCCTTTCTTTGCAACTGATTATTTTGGGTGTTGTAAAGTTTTATTATATTAATCATTTGTACACACAAAATAAAGGGACAGTTTAAAATGGGTTATTTTTTTCTGAGCTTTAATTCCTTCTCTAGGGTATTTTTTAATTTTATGTAAATACAGAGCTATACAGAGAAGCAATAGTTATTTAAGCAATATATTTTTGCAAACTTTTCTCAAAAAAATCTCTGCCAAAAAAATAATTGGACAACTGATTGCCATTCCACCAAAAATAATTCCTTAGATCAGCCCATAATGACCCTTGCTTACTGATCTAAAGTATATCTGAAGTATCATGCATTACGTTAAATTTTCCTTCAATAGTGTTAGTTTTTTGTTCTGCAGTCTAAGCAGAACATTAAATTCGCCACTATTTTTTTTAGAAACTTTGCTGATATAATAGTGCAGATATAATCCGGAATCCCTACAACGCCGTTACAATATGAAACAACGTAGCCCGGCGAGGTTGCACTGCCGTTGTACGACGTCATAATAAAGTTCCGAAATGACGTTCGAAAAACTTTAAAATACCGTTAAAATAACCTTGCCCCAACGCTATAACAACATCACTACAATGAACTACCGTGCATTTTAGGACAAAAAAGAAAAACAATCAGAGTGAAATATTTTTTTTTATTGTTACTCAAACTAAATGTCAAAAACAACTCCTCAGTGTTAATTACCAGGGTTTTAAGCCACATTAAGACATTCTACTTAAGGTTATGTGCAAGGCATCTGTATAATAATACGCCAGTTCCGTCTGTCTGTCTGTCACTTTTGCAAACGCGATATTTTTTACCACCCGAATGCGTGTTAGAAACCACGTGATAGAAAATAAGCAACATGATTCGCTCAAATTCGTACTTTCGAACGGGACGGCATTCGAATAGAAAGTTTCCTTGGCGTAAAATCAAACAGACATAAAAATCTCTCGACAAAGTTCTCGACAAAAGGCGAACTAAAGAAGCGGATAAAAAATGTCTTATTTTCGACGATCCCTTAGTCATAAAAAAGTGCAGATATTAAGAGCAAGGAAAGTCAAAGTGAAGAAGTGCAGTGGATTAAAAAAGCATATAATATGGAACTGGGTTACCGTCGACACACAAAACAACAACAAAAGAACGGTCCCTTCGTCTTCAAAAAAGTGTAAAAAGAGATATGGTAAAGTGTTTCAAAAAAGAATATATGAGAAAAAAAGAGAAGTCCAAGTGAAGAAGTAGAAGTAAAAGTAGAAAAGTGAAGTTGGAAGCCACAATAAGTTACTTCGGAAGTGAAGAGGGGAGCTAGAAGTAGTAAAGTAAAGTTAGAAGTAGAAAATAAATGCTAGAGTTTCAGGTTCAAGTGACTTGGAATTCAGAAAAAGTAAGAACTTTGATATTTTTAGACGTTCCGTTTTTATATGTAGGACACTTATAATTGTCAAGGAGAATCGTATTCTCAAAAAATATCAATTAGAGCTTCAAGTTCTTAAAGTTTGCCGCGTTTTTTATAAAGAAGCTAGCATATTTGTTTTTGTTTTTTTGCATAATTAATGTGTCTCCTGGTGCGTAACTAATGTATTTGTCCTAAAATTCAAAATGCTACATAAAGCTGTCAGCTGGCTACAATGTGCTAGCGAAATGAACTATAACTGCAAACGTCATAATATTTACATAGCTATTGTTTTACTTTATATGTGTTTTACTAAGCACAAATGGCTAACTATAGACGTAGCCAAGTCTCCCCAGATTAAGTATATTTAACTGGGTGTCCTAGCTACTGTTAGCTAGCTAATGTTAGCTTCAAGAAGACTCCATCCCATAGATAGCTCCAACCTATAAGTTATGTTGTTATTCCTTTTTTTTTAAGGTATTTATAGCTACCTTAGTAGTCAAACTTTTCTTATTTTTTGAACACGAATTATGATGTAGCAAGCTATCTACAAAATCTTTCTTGAGCTTTTAGGATAGCGTGACTCATTGTTAATGCCCATAGAGTATACATAGTTTTTTCACATTACCTGCAAACTTTACAAGGGAACCACATGCAATATCACAAGTGGAACAAATTTTATAGAATTTAAAGTGTGTGTGTTAAGTTATTTCTTATTGTTTTGTTTCCTCATCCTGTTAAACTTTTGTCAGCCTACATGTAAAATGCCAGGTTTTTTACAGAGGTTTTTGACATTTGATTGGAAATTCATATATATACGTGGGTTTATGACTTTGGGTTAAAAAAATTTATGAGAGGATGGTATGGTTGTCAGTTCATATTGTTCGTGTTGCAAAATGACGTTCTTTGAAATTTTGTGTAAACATTTGTGGAAAAATACTGAAAGAACAAATCTTTGTAGAATCAGACTTCACTGTAAGCTGTTGTAAAGCTGATGTCTTATCGGTAAAAATAACAGCCATAGTTTACTAATTAAGAAAAAAATAAAACGAGTTTGAAAGTTAAAAAGTATTTATTTGTTAAGCTTTTTGTACACTAAGTACATCTTCAGACTATATAAACAACTTTGTCTTTATATTTCGTATTATAAACTATTGTTTGGGAGAACTGACTGTATGTGATGTAACTTTTGCTGGAAGAAAATTCCATGGTTGTAATTTTTGCTGGAAGAAAATTCCATGGTTTCACGTTTTTGTTTTTCTTGAGAATTTTACAAAATTTTGTAGGGATAAATATTTGCTGTTTTTGTTTTTTATATTTTGTAATCTAAACGCGAGGACTGTATGCACAGAAATGACTGATTTTTTTAAATTTTGATGTGTTTCATAACCTTTTTGTGGAAGATTAATGGGTGATGGCAATATACGACATGCTGAATGAACTTACTTTTCTTGATTTAGATGTGTTTCTCAAAAACCGATCTGTTTTACATTTTGTGTAAACTTTTGTTTATGAACCGTAAACAATATTTGTTGATTCAAGTTTATTCTTTGCTTATTGATTTTTTGACATTTAGGTTCAAAATTGTTGGTAAAGGGCAGTATGGATCATCATACTAAAAAAGAAAATTTTTGTGTTCTTAACTGGTTGAATTTTACATTTTGTGTAAATTTTTGCGGGAGTGGATGGTATGCAACCGAAGTGACTGATTTTTCTAGATTTAAATTTGATGTTTTCCAAACTATGGCTTTTTCATATTTTTGTATAAGCTTTTAAGGGAAAGACAATATTTAAAATGTGTAAAGAACTTATTTTTGTTGATTGTGCAAACTCTTGCAGGCCTCTTTTTTGACATTTCAGAATAAAATACTGAGGGTTTTCAACATAATGACTTATAAGATGTACATATTTCTAACATTGTTATTATCCGTGTTGTGACTGTCGGTGTTGTAACTGTCGGTGTTCTTACTGTCGGTTTTGTGGGTGTTGTGAGTGTCAATGTTGTGAGTGTCGTTGTTGTAACTTTTTATCAACTAGATTTTGCACCTTGCAAGCTGTTTTTTTTTATTTTGTGTAAGATTTGTGTGGAAGATTTAATGCGTTTTGACATTTGACATTTGGTGTAAGATTTTAAGAACATTTTTTTTTGTATATGCACTGCTGACGTCAGCAAAACATCTAAAACAACCTATTTTTTCATTGGCATTTTGCCTAAGTGGAGTTTTCCACGGGCCTTATAGACTAGTCTCTATAATAAAACAGAGACTGTGTCTGTCTGTCTGTCTGTCTGTTTGTAACAGGCAAAGTAGATATCTTCATTTTCCTTTAATGTTGCCGAAAAATGCATGTCTTATATGTTAAATTTTCTGACGTTACGGCGCGACGTCAATAGCACTACTTTAACGTCAATATTCTATATTAAATTAATGAAGCCATTACAATGCACCTAAAACTTTAAGGTGAAATATCTTGGAAATGAGGTGGTGACGTCAATGATTTTTCACCGCGTGGGTAACTAGGGACCACCTAGGACCAATTTGGGTAAGTTTCCCAAACCGAGGTCCCCAAATTCGTTTTGGAATGAACGGGTTGATGACGTCATTAAAAAACCTTCAAACCACAATATCTGTATGTATGTATATATATATTTCGTCAGAATAATTTTTTTACATGTTTGTTCGTGTTTACAATCAAATAATGACTGGAGCAAGTAGAAGACATATTTTGTCTTATCATCAAGCCCCATCTAGTTGAGATAGGTTAAATAGAGGAGGTTAAAATTAACGTACTGAACGGCGAGACGAAAAGATACTGGAATCGTAGGCCGGAATTCTGCACTTGATTGGTTCGGTATAATTACCGTAATTATACGCATCGGCGACTGTTTCCAAGAATTATGCCGTAACCATGCAAGTACATTTCGACGATGAAAGGAAATGGTGTACAAGAAGTGATAGAAATTTTGTTGTTGTTGTTTTTGTTGTCAGTTGTTTTTGGTCACTAAATTTGTTAAAAACATTGTTGGCTTCTGTAATTCACTGGCAATTTACCCTGTAATGAGACAAAGAATACATTGGGATGAAAGTATCACGTAATCTATGGTAAGTCAATTCATTTCTCTTATAATTTTGGTCGTAAAATATCAGTGATAATCTTTTCCTACATAAAGTTTGAAGCCTTCGAGTGTATCAATACTATGTCATGTACAAAGGTATGAAAAAATGCAGCAATGTTATTTGTCTCTTGGTACCTTCTTTGTGTTTATCTATTTCGTGTTCACCTTGTATTATAATGAGCGTATTATGTGCATTCCCTTTATTGTATTATTTTGGTAATAGATAGGCTACATGGATATAGTTTTAAAATTAAATGTGCACTTTTTTTATCACTTCCAGGAAAAGAAAATACTTTCATATTTCATGATAACACTGAGGATGAGCAGCAAAAATTCTGTCGGTTCTGCGGAGAAAGTAACTGTGGGAGATATCTACGTATTGGTGGAAGCAATGTGGCAGATGGATTGCCAGCTAAAATTGAAACTGTTACAGGAATCATAGTGTCTGACGCAACATACGATATTATATGTTGAGAGTGTTCAAGATTTATTGAAAATAGAAATTTTGTGTCCTGAAAAAAAGTAACAATTACATATACTGTTTTTACAAAGTCTCCATACTCAAGGAATTTCTGTAGTGTAATTTTGTATCAGTTAATATGCTTTTTTCGATACAGTGACATTAGTCAAGATAACTTCTCCGCAATTTCTTTAGTATCCATACTAAGACCAAAAAATCTGTTTTATTTGCATCCAAATCTGCAAGTATCTTCAAATTCTTGTGACAATTTTTGCAAATCAAGTTCACTAATTTTACATTGTATTTTTTCTCTGACCAAGACGTAATCATGTTTACCATAGTCGGTTTCTGGATGACATATAATACAACATTTTTGTTGTGGTGGTGTTTTAAATTTGAAATGCTGCAACAACAAAGATCTCAAGCAGCTACTGTCCTTTTTGCAATATTCAGCCATATGTTTGTCAATCAATCCCTTCGTGATTCTATCAATACTAATGTCAGAGTTGTTGTAGTGTAACACAGCTACAGCATCCTGCTGCGACCTGCTCTGACTATTTTCGCATGTATTCCTCCAATGTTGCAGGTACAATTTCAATTTGTACAATTTCTTTCATATTGGGTGCATTTACACCCATACTGAGGGAAGAGGTTGCAAAAATGACTCTGATGTTACTGTTGATTTTTGAAATTTCTGAAATAATTTCATGCTGCATGTGCTTAGTTTGTGTTGCATGAAATTGCACAAACAAACTACATATTGCAAAGGGCCGATGATACTCTCAAAAAGATTGTACCCATAGCAACAAAATCTTTTTGATATCTTCGATTCCATATATGAATTGTGGTATATATCTTTTTTTTTAACCAGGAATACATCGGAGCGGTTTGGATTGATAGTCAGAAAAGCACAATCCCTCATTCCAAGAACACCTTCTATTCTGTTTTTTGTTTTTATTGTAGAAGTTGCTGTTAGGGCAAGCACATGGATGTCCGGAAAAAAAGATCTAACAGGTCCCAGATTGAGAAATTCTTTTCTGAAACCATTACCCCTGAAATTTGACTATATAAAATATATAACTGGAACAGTTTCTATTTATTATCTATTTTGGTTACATTTTTTAGAATTTTCCTAGACATAGATATATATTAGTTACAGTATTTCTTTATGAAGATATACAGTAATAACCATTTTCGGGAGTTGAACCGGAATTTTTAAATAGCTATATATGAATATCTGACTAAATAAAAAATGAAAGAGTTTCAGCATACAGCTTTCAACAACAGTCTCATATCAGAAAAAACTTCCCAAGTGTTTATACAATGTGCTTCATCTCTACAACAATGGCTTTTACTTCTTTCTGGAGTGAGTTTTTCTTTAGCAAGTTTCTCCCCACATTACTTAGAATTGCTTCAGGGTGACAAAACAAGAATTTAAATTTTGTTATTGAAAAATCTGGTAGTGCAGCCAGTACTATCAACTTCATTGTCAGGGTAGTAATCAGAGAACAAATTTGTTCTCGCTTCTTCAATGTCAAATGAACTTTTCAAGTGAAAAGATTCCATTCCAACTTTTTTTTAAAAATTCATTTGGTCATCAATAATCGAATTTAAGGAAGTGATACTTCCTTTCTCTTTCTTTGAAAGAAAATCTGGCAACAACTGAAAAATGATCGATTTCCCTTATCCAGTTGGGAGAACAGCTAAAACGTCTCTTTCTTTTATAATTTCTTCTAAGCCTTTTATTTGCTTTGGTTTAAAGTTCATATCAGGTAATGAATTCCTACCCAGTGCAACCTGGATTCTATTCAAAACTTCAAAAACACGTTTACCACTCATTTTGGCTTGACTGAACTTCACTTGAACTTGACTGAACACAAGAAGCCCGCTTGGATGCAACATCTTTATAGTACGACGGTACAGAACGTCACGCATACATTATATTATCTTTTCGCATAATTTGGCCATATATTGGCCATTTTCGGCCTACGATTCCAGTGTATTTTCGTCTCGCCCTTCAGTAAAAAAAGAGACAAAATGCGCTGGGGACGAGTTTGCAATACCTCTAGAGTTGTAAAAAATTACAAAAATGTGATACTAAAAATATCGCGAATAATCTAAATCATTAAATAACAAGAAATGTTTTGTGGTTTTCTTCAAATGCGTCAACAAGCAAATAGTTTTTTTGTGTTCATCTAAGATTGTGTTCCATAATAATGGCCCACGACAAGATATTGAGTATCGAGTGGCCACTAGAAAGGTCTTTGGAATGTTAAAATTGTTTATGAAATATATTGCGTCATACCTGGGGTTTATTTCTAGAAACTGATTTAAGAAGGCCTTGGGTGCAATGCCATATCTAATTTTATACATAAATAACAAAACCTGGTGTATCTTCAGTTTATAGATACTTAAGGCCTTTATTTTTCTCAATAATGGTTCGGCTGTGGTGTATCTGTCCTTGCCAAATATTATACGACATGCGTGCTTCTGTTTATTCTAAATTTTTGTAAGTTTAGAATGATAAGTGCTAGCCCAGACAATGTTACAATATGTTAAGCAGCTGTGAATAAATGAAAAGTATAAATTTTTAAGACAATGAAAATTCGGTAATGGCTTCGCTTTGTATAATATTCCAATAATTTTGGCAATCTTATTCTCTATTATTTGTATATGGCTTTTCCAAGAAAGTTTTTCGTCAATAATAACACCTAAACAGTTTAAAGAGCTTTCCCTTTTTATGCTAATTTCATTTATACATAGATCTGAAAGGTTTAATGGCAAGTTGTCTGATTTAGACTTTTTGCAGAATTGCGTATATTTTTTTTATTTACATTTAGGGACAGTTTGTTTGCTTTAAACCAGTCATTAATACTACTCAGTTCTTTGTTTACCGTAGTAAAGTGTGTTTTGATATCTTTGTGAGCGTAGAATAAGTTATTATCATCTCCAAAAAGAATAAAGTTTATAAGGTCGATGCATAAGGCAAATCATTAACATATATTAAAAAAAGGAGCGATCCAAGTATAGAGCCCTGTGGAACTCCACATTTCACATTTTTGATTTCAGTCGTATAATTACCGTAATGAATACATTGTTTTCTGTCTGTAAGATAGTCTTTAAACCAAAGTAAGTTTGAGTCCTGTACTCCGTAATATTGCAACTTTGATAGTAGAATTTTATGGTTCACGGTATCAAATGCTTTGGAAAGATCAATGAACACCACAAGTGTAAACATATTTTTATCGAAACTTTCTGAAATCTTATTTACCAGTTCGCTTACCGCGTGATCTCTAGAATGACCTTTTTGAAACCCAAATTGCTTTAAGTACAACACATCATTATCAACAAAATACTTGTAAATTCTATTGTACATAATGCGTTCCAAAATTTTAGAAAAACAAGGTAGTACTGAGATAGTTCTATAATTAGTAAGATTGGTGCGATCTCCTGATTTAAATATTGGTGTTATTCTAGCAATTTTTAACATTTCGGGTACAATTCCCTGTGTTAAAGATAGATTAAATACATAAAAAAGGGGAAGCTTAATCAGATCAAACACATTTTTTATGACGTTGACACTTATTTCATCAATACCAGTACTTTTGTTGCTTTGCAAGCTATTAAAAGCAGTATTCAATTCAGCCATTGTTAAATTATATTCTTCCATCCTACTGTCATACCTTTTTAGATATGAGACAAAATGCTTGCTACTCGTGGAATTTTTTCCGAAAAAAATCGTTCAACCCATTTGCTATAGATGCTGTGTCATTTATCATTTTCACATTAAGCGACAAAAATTTAAGTAGATCATTGTTGAAATTTTTAGATTTACCATTAATCTCTTATAATAATACGGAGTGTATGTGACGGTCATAGTGGATATCGTCATTTTCCTTTGAAGTCGCCGAAAAAAATCTTTGATGTTGCCGTAAAATATATGTCTTCTTTGTCGTGAAAAGCCGCGAGTTTTGTGTGGTTTGTTAAATGAAGTTCTAGCACAAAGTAACGGAAATTGTGTTTGCAAAAAAGTTGGCTGTCCTTTTTAACCATTTGTCTTCTCTTGCCTTCAAAATGTCTTCTCTTGCCTTCAAAATAAATCTACAAAAACATTTGAAAAAGGGCATGGTATGTAAATGAGGTATAGCAAGGTTTCAAAGGTTTGTTTATGTTTTTTTTAGTTTTGATGATATTATTGATGTTTGTTAGCTAGCATCATAAAGCCAACCACACCAACAACAACCTTATTAGCTAGCTAGCTCGGAATTTATAAATATGTAGCCATGTTCTTTATACCTAGCTAAGTCTCCAGTTTATATTCAACTGACCAGCTATTAGCTGCTGTAGCTAGCTTATGTTAGCTCCAAACTTAACATTCCAAGTACCTAGCTATAACTTGTGAGTTTTATGTTGCTTTTTACATGTAAGAGCTACCGTAGTTATCTTATTTGTCTTTGCTAAGAATGTGGCTGTAACTTATTTCACTTGACATTTTAAGCTTAAATTAACAAGCCACAACAACTTTTAAAAAAGTATTACATAATATTTAAGAATAGTTTAAGGACTGTTTTTAAGCAAATAATGTATTTTTCACATTTTGTGTACGCAAATAATTTTTTTCACATTTTGTGTAACTAAACTTATATATACATCGGTTACATGCAATATGACGAAACTATTTTTATTTAAAATGTAGTAATTCTGGTACCTTAAGTGTAGTGATTTTTGTTGTTCTAGATGTTCTGACTAAAATGTTTTTGTTTATGACAATTTGTCTTATTTAAGAAAAGTTTCAACTTTTTTGAGGGAGTACAACACCGAAAAAACGTTTTTTTATATAATTCTTATTTGACAGAGGTTTTTGACATTATGGGGAAACTTTACGTAGCTTTTTCACATTTTTTGATTTTGTTGCAGTATTTACATGGGTTGTTGATTATTTATTATTTATTTTTATTTTTTTGGGAAAGGCAGCGGAAGGATTCACATTTTTTACCCTAAATATAAAAAATGTACATGAAAGGCCGGGGTAACTTTTCATTTATATATATACATAATGTATATAATATATACAAACTGTTGTGTGTTTTTTGAAATGTTATGTGTTAGGATCATGCAATATACCGAATGAATTAATTTTTGTAGAATTTTACTTTACACCTTGCAAGCCATTCCAGTTTTTATATTAAAATGAGAAATTCAACTGACATTATTTATACAAAATGTAAAATTCACAAAAAATCTATCAAACGTTATTAACCCTGAAAATTTTAAACATTTTCCTGATTCTTTTTTTGACTTGCGAAGTTCTTTTCCTGCAAAGATTTCTAAAAATAAAGTACAGAAATACTTATTTTTAAAATGTAAATATAATTTCTTCCAATTTATGGTTTTGACATATTCATGTAAGAGTTTGTGGACAAAGACATAAATCAGCATGCTAAAAGAACTGACGTTTGTTGACGTAGAATTACTAAACACAACCGATTTTTACATTTAGTGTAAACTTTTGTGCATATGGCCATATTCAATATATATATACACCAAAAGAGTTAGCTACTTTGTTGATTTTGGTTTTATACTCTTTGTAAGCTTTTGTTTTCTTCTTTTTGACATTTTGGATTAACTTATTGTTGCAGAAGGCATATACAATATGCATATAAAAAAATTGGAATTTTGCAAATTTCTGTTTTACCACTCAATTTTCACATTTTATATAAATTCTTTGGGACAGGATGGTATGAAATAGACCAAAATACCTGATCTTAGTTGTTTTTAATTTACAGGCTGTGCCTTGTGAAACTTTAAGGTGAACATTTTGTGTAAGACAATGGCATGACATATACTGATAGAACTGATTTTTGTTGTTTTAGATGTTATAACTGAAACTTTTTTTTATATATTTATGTTATTTTGTGAGGAAGGACCATACACAGAAGAAGAATTAGATTTTACACATTGCAAGCTGTGTTTTCTATATTTTGTATAAATTCTTACTGGCGAGGACTCTGTACAACATAACGAAATGACTGATCCTTCTTTATTTAAATTTGATGTGTTCCAAATCGCAGTTTTTTTAAAAATATTGGGGAAATTTACCTGGGTTTTTTACATTTGTGGTTAAAATTTCTCAGCAGAGAATAGTATGGTTGCCGTTTATATTGTTTGTGTTGCAAACTGCTGTTTTTTTAATGCTGTGTAAACTTTTGTGGAAAAAGACCACATGCAAAATACTGAAAGAACAAATTTTTGTACAATTAGACTGTGAGCTGTTGTGTAGGTTGATTTTTTTTATATTTTGTTTTATAAACTTTTTTTAAACTTTAAACTAACTGTAAGTAATGTAATTACGGGAATAAATATTTGGTGATGATAAAAAATTACTGAATGTTCAGACTGAAACTGTTTAGCTGTTGTGAGGGAGGACCGTATGCAAGTATATATGTACTAAAAAAATAATTTGATATTCTACACTTTCCAAGTTGTATTTTTGTATGCACTGAAATGACTGCTTTTTCTGAGTTGAATTTGATGGGTTTCATATCCTTTTTGTGGAAGATTTTATGGGTGAAGACAATATAGAACATGCCAATTGAACTGATTTTTGTTCATATTATTTTGATTTGCTCCTCAGAAAACTTTGTGTTCTACATTTATTGTAAACTTTTCAATGTTTTCAAAATAATAATTTTTGTTGATTTAAAATTTACTCCTTGCTCATTGCTTTTTCGACATTTCAGTTTAAAATGTTTGGTAAAGTCAGTATGGATCATTAGACAAAAAAATTGTTTTGTTAACCAATTAATTTTTACATTTTGTGCATATTTTTGCGGGAGAGGATGGTATGCAAGCGAATAAATGATTTTTCAAAGTTTAACATTTTGTTTTTTAGTGTTTTGTGTTTGTTTAAGTTTGGCTTTTTGATATTGTTCAGGTTGTATTGTTGTATAAGCATTTAGGGAAAAGACAATGTTTAAAATGCGTAAACAACTTATTTTCATAGATCTGTGCTTACTGTTGCAAGCCTTTCTTTTCTACACTTCGGATTAAAACATTGAAAGCTTTCAACATAATCACATAATAAGATGTATACATATTTGAGATGTGTTATTTCTGACATTATTATTATTGTTGTCGTAACTGTCTGGGTTGTGGCTGTCAATGTTGTCACTTTCTACCAACTAGATTTTACACCTTGCACGATGTTTTTTTTTTTTATATTTTGTCTGAAGTTTTGTTGGGAGGATTTCATGCGATTTGACATTTGATATTTTGTGTTAGATTTTAAGAACGTCTTTGTTAAATTATGACTTACTTTCTTTTTATGCATTTTCAGATTATTTTTTTGGTAAAAGGCAGTACCGTAATGCTTCGAATAAGCGCCCGGGGCGTTTATTAAATTTTTTGACATTTTTGGGGGGGCGTCTATTCAAGGGGGGCGTTTATAAAAGGGGGGCGTTTATTAAATTTTTTACACTTCGTCTCTTTTGCAGTTTTTAAGGATACCTATAATATATATCTTCACAACAGAAAATCAAAAGCGAAAAACTAAATTTCCAACCTTTAGGAGCGTGTATTCGATGGGGGCGTCTATTCGAGGGGGGCGTTTATTTAAAAAATGACTGAAGAGGAGGGGCGTTTATTCGAGGCGGGCGTTTAATAGAAGGGGGGCGTTTATTCGAAGTATTACGGTATTCAATATACTGAAACATTTGCTGATGTCATCAAAATTCAAATGACAGAACTTTTCAATTGTTTTTCTGCCTAAGTGGATTTTTCCACGGGCCAAATCTACTAGTTCCTTAATAATATTCCAAGTTGTTTTAGCGCCATTTTTAAACTTTTCGAGTAAAACGAAATAATGATTCTTTTTAGAAACTTTTTTTAGTTTTTCAAATAAATTTTTGTATCCCTTGTACCTTTTCATATAATCTTGGCTTTTTCTTTGAGGATATAATGAGTCCTTTTGTCATCCACCGACTCAACAGGCTTTTGCTTTTGACAGTTACACGTCTTTTCGAAAATGCTTTTTCGTACTGCGTATAAAATTCTGAAAAAACTTTTTGTGTGTTTTTAGGGGTGTTTGCTGACGTCAGCAAAACTTTTACACCCGTTTATCTCATTAACCATTCATCAAAAGCCCATGATCATATACATTTTGTTGATCAGCGCTTTAAGCTCTACACAATAGAGGCAACGAGTGAACAAGGTTTTAATTTTATTCATAGATGGGTTGCTGACGTTATCAAAATTCAAATGACGCTTCTTTTTCATTTTTATCCTGCCTCAGTGGATTCTTTCACGGGCTTATCGACAAGTAATCTATATAATAATACGCCAGTTCTGTGTGTCTGTAACAGGCAAAGTTGATATGCTTATTTTTCTTTGATGTTGCCGAAAAAGTATGTCCATTTTGCTAGCGAGTTTACCTTGTTTACAGCACGTGATGAAAACGACTCAATTTGATTTGCTGAAATAAATTTAACGGCTAACTTTCCAAAATAGTGTCCTCTCGCCACCAGAAAAAAAGCACAAAAGAATGATCCCTTTATCTTGAAAAAGTAAAAAGAGTGTTTTAAAAAACATATTTAAAAAGAAAAAAGTTCAAGTGAAGAAGTAGAAAATTTAAGTTGGAAGTGAGAAGTGGAGCTAGAAGTAAAGTAAAGTTAGAAGTAGAAAATAAAGGCTAGAGCTTGAAGTCGATTTGAAATCACAAATAGTAAGAACTTTGATATTTTTAGACGTTTGGTTTTTATGTCGCTGGAGCAATCAGGCTCCCCTTTTTCAGCAAAAGCCACCC
The DNA here is from genome assembly GCA_030067915.1 of Hydractinia echinata. Taxonomy (NCBI): domain Eukaryota; kingdom Metazoa; phylum Cnidaria; class Hydrozoa; order Anthoathecata; family Hydractiniidae; genus Hydractinia; species Hydractinia echinata. Next base: position 489,812 of record JASGCC010000042.1, on the reverse strand, counting down.
AAAAGCCTCAAATTCTTAAAGTAGCCATATTTGTTTTTGTTGCATAATTAATGTATGCCCTGGCGCGTACCTAATGTATTTGTCCTAAAATTCAAAATGCTACATAAAGCTGTTAGCTGACTAACAAACGGAAAACTTTGGTTTGTTGAACTCACTATAATTATTTTTACATTACTATTGTTTCTCTTTATATGTGTTTTACTAAGCATAAATAGCTAGCTTTAGTTTTAGCTAAGTGTTCCCAGTTTAAGTATATTTAACTGGGGGTGTCTTAGCTACTGTTAACTAGGTAGCTAATTTTAGCCTCCAGATCCTACTCTTCCCATCCCCCATGGCTAGCTCTAAGCTATTATGTCGTTATTCCTCTTTTTTAATTATCTATAGCTAGCTACCTTAGTTTCCAAACTTTTCTTCTTTTATTGTTTTGTTTCTGACATCCTGTTAAACTTTTGTCAGCCTACATGTAAAATACCAGGTTATTTTTACAGGGGGTTGTAAACATTTGATTGGCAATTTACGTGGGTTTATGACTTTATTTTAATTTATGAGAGGATGGTATGGTTGTTCGTGTTTTTGTTTATGTCGCAAACTGCTGTTTTTTAAATGCTGTGTAAACTTTTGTGGTAAAAAGACCACATGCAATATATATACTGAAAGAACAAATTCACGTTTTTGTTAAGAATTTTAAAATTGTAAGTAATAACTGTGTTTGCAGATACTGAAAAAATTACTAATTGTTCTGACTAAAACTTTTTTTGTTTTTTATATTGTATGAAATGCCTGATTTTTCTTTAATTTCATGTGTTTCATAACCTTTATGTGGAAGATTTATGGGCAATGGCAATACAGTATAGGACATGCTAAAATGAACTTATTTTCGTTGATTTGGATATGCTCCTCAAAAACCAATATGTTTTACATTTTGTGTAAAAGTTTGTGAGGACGGACCGTATATATTCCAAAAATAATATCTTTGTTCATTTCAAATTTAGTCCTTATTCTTTTTTTACATTTACGTTTAAAATGGTTGGTAAAGGTCACTACAGATCATCACACTAAGAATAAATTTTGTGTTCTTAACCGGTAATATAATTTTTACATTTTGTGTATATTTTTGGGGAACAGGATAGTATGTAACCGAATAAATGATTTTCCAGATAAAAATTTGATGTTTTTGACACTTTTGATTAAAATATTAAAGGTTTTCAACGTGATTAAACGTAATCACTTTATAAGATGTAAATATTTGAGATGTGTAATTTCTGACTTTATTATTACTGTTGGTGTTGTATGTGATTCTATACATTATTTTGATCAGCGTTTCAAGCTCTACACATTGGAAGCAACGTGTAAACAAATTTCAGGAAAAAAATATTGTATATTGACGGGTCCTGGCATATGTCATCAAAATACAAGTTACGATTCTCTTTTTCAATGTACTCCTGCCTAAGTGGATTTTACAGTGCAAATTTCTAAAGAAATTTTTTATTTGTACTTTAGAGGAATTTACTGACGTCAGCAAAATTTTAAAATTTTAAAACACTTATAATATCTCCTTATGCGTTTGCGAACACTTTTTTTATCAGCGTTTCAATCTGCACGCATTACAGACAACAGATAAACTACATTTCGCCAAATTTTTTTGTATGCACTGCTGACGTTAGCAAAATCTGCAAAACAACCTAATCTTCTGCCTGCGTGGATTCTTCCACGGGCCTTATCGACTATCTATATAATAATACGCTTGTGTGAGTGACCATGTGAGTCCACGACACGGAAAGTACGGGTCACTTTCTTACGACGTGGCGTTACGCTAAAATTTACCAAGTTAAAAAAACGCAAAACAGGGGGTTACTATTTAAACATTTAATTCTCTTTTCTTATTAGTTTAAAAAATAAAACGCTTTTGTTATTTTATTATTACTATTCTTTTATTTTTAAACGTTTTTATTTTTTTTTTTGTGTTTTAAAAGCCCCACGTTATGGATAGAATAATTTTACCCCGGTTTACAATGTGCGCGCCGTATCTCACGGAAACAATTTGTTTATCAACTGAAAAAGGAAACCGAAGCGAAGAAGGTTGTTTCTTTTTTTAGTAATCCTGAAAAAAGTTATTTCAAACAAGGCATGCCAATGTTTACTCATCATAAGATTAGCTTAAAGCTCATTTTTGTGCTGGGACAGAGGTTGCTTCATTTTATAAAAAGCCTAATGAGTTCGAATATGAATGTAATTCGAATCTAAAATGTAAAAGAGGAAACTGTTGTTGTTGAACGAAGTTGGTGTTGTTAGTTAGAAATACTTTTTAAACAAATAAAAAATGTACGATGATACATTACAAAGAGAATTGATTGAAAATGTATCAAATAATTGAATACGCTTCCAATTTATGAAGCGAAGTTTAGTATTCGAAGTAAAAAACTGATTGAACTTTCATCCAGAGAACGCTACCAAGCTACCTACTGAAAAAGCGAAAGAAAAGCAGGTGTGTTGTTTAGATTATTTAATGGTAATCATCAACATGGTTCCCCTTCGTCCATATTTAACACAGATTACAATTCCTTTATTATGGTTACAATTATTTTATTATGCCTACATTCAGCACTTTGTTGTCTCTGATAACACACTAAGGGAGTGTAAAGCAACCTGTTGCGACCGCTTATCGAACGTCACTTATTAAAAAGGTAAGACAAACGTTTTCGTGGCGGATATAAGACCTTTGAAATGCCAGAAATGTTTATTTAAAAAAAATTACATGCGATTCAAATGTGTGAAAAGATATTTTAGTTCATCCATGCCTACATGGAGAGAGAATGTGTGATGGCATTAAGCCGTGGGTTGACAATCTCTACGTTAGTGGGATGTAAATTTTGAAGTATGCAAGAACTTTTTCTTTACATTGTTTTTCTGTGAAAGGAAATTTGTGTTTTTTTTAGTGGGATGATTGGTACAATTACTTAACATACAAGAATGAACATGAAAGTTTTTTTGGTTCAAACTATGTACATGTATAATTTTTTTTCAAAATGATAATCAAAAATATATCATATAATATAAATATCATATAATATGGAAATTGACTGATTTCCACTTAGCAGATATTGATCTATGCTGACTGATTCCAGGCTATATATTTTCCTGTTAAAAATCATTACGTCGAGACCGGCTGCGATAAAACACCTGGTATAGGCTGGTGAGTCCTGTAATGGGATTGCTTTACATCCAACATAGATAATTCATTCACGCGTCATAATATATGCAACAATTTGCTATAAAGCCAGCAGATTTTGTTACAAAAACATTGAAATAAAACAGGATTCCTGACTATGAGAAACTTTCACAAATATTGACCAAAACACATTGAGCCAAACAGTAAATATTTTTATGAAAGATGTTATTTAGACTTACGTTTTCTATTGTTGACATTTTAAATTAAAATAAAGGTTCTTTTTAAAGCTTTGTAAAAAACATGAGTTTTAGCAATTTAAGTGGGTGAGAAAAGACTAGCTAGCTAGGTAGCTGTCTTACTAACATGTGTGTACATAGGCAGGCGTAAGTAAGCCATTACCGAATAAATATAAATCATGTTTTTTATTGATTTTTCTACTTAAAAAAATAAGTGCTCTTTCCAAAGTGTAGTTTTAGTCAGATCAACTAAATGCATGGTCCAATTTTAAACAACTGAACTGATTACTTAACAACAAGTGTAAAACTTTTTGCTGGTCTGTTATGTATAGCCAGCTAGAAGACAGATGACACTTGCGCAAAATTTAGCCACAAAAGTCACAGCTAGCTAGAAAAATGTCACGTTTCTAAGCAAAATTTTTGTCTAAAAACACCACTAAAAAGGATTTACAGCTAAATGAAATTACCCAGAGACATATTTTGCTAAAGATCCTAAAAATGTGCTAACCAAGGAAAACGTTTATGCAATTATAAATATAACACATTTAATTAATAAAGAAGTAGATTAATCTATAACCTCTTGGGTCAGACATTAGATTGCTATGGCTTCTTTTTATCACAAGTTCCTAAGGTGGTTGCTTTCAGCACCTATAATTATTTTACTAATACAGTTCTGGAAATGTGAACCAGACCTTGACTTATCGGATGTTTATCAGTAGTGAATTTATCATGCCAAAGCACATTATAATGCTGTTTAAACGCAGTATATATTGCTTCTGGAAAATTCTTTGCCATAGTTTAACTGGGAAAGTTGCTAGCTGAGGGAAGGATCGTAGCGTATTTTATTTAAGGACTGAAGTTTGCTGAGCAAGCTGCTTAATTTTTTACTTAAATTTAGTCTTATCAACTGGGTTGCTTATAGAACTTATTCAGCAAACATTTAAGACGTTGAAAACATATTTTATATATAGCTAGTTAGCTAGGTACTAGAATAGGTACTAGACTTGTCAAATATAAAATCTAGCCAGCTAATTTGAGCCTAGGTTGCCTTCTTGTATCAGTAATCGCAGCAAAATCAGCTTTATCTAATCACACAGATTTCATCACAATATAGTTTCATGGTAAACAAATAATAACTTGAACTTTCGAATTTCAAGCGTTGAAAAACATAAACAACCAAACGACATCGTCCTCGCCATGTGCATGTGAAGTACGAGTACTCGATTAAGTTGCTTTTACTAGCTGCAGAAATTGCAATAGCAAGAGAAACTCATTAATTATTTATAGTAACCAATATACTGGTTATGAAAATCAGCCTGTACCACGGTCTTGCTTAACCGTCAAGTAAGCCGTGCCATAGGCAAAAAAAACCTGACAAGGATGGCTTATTGGTTTTAAAAAACATCAGTTTCTGAATAAATATAAAGTTTCTTTGTTTTTTTTGTTAAAAAACATTCATAATTTTTCTTTCTTTTAAAAATCATGAACAAGCATAGAGGTCCTCCCGTTGGTTACAAAACCATAAAAAAATTTTATAAAGTTTTTCTATTAGAAATTATCAACAAACATATATTATAAGTTTATTTTGTCAAGAAATATAAAAAAATATTGATTAATAACACTTATAGCATTATGCCCATTGCAAATGTCAATTCTGACAGTTTCTTCGAGCAGTGGCTTTACTTCAAAAGACACATGAGTATGTGACTTTTGAAGTAAAGCCACAGTAAACTCTCTGCTACCATTATTGCATTTGAAACGTCCTTGGCCAGTATGTCTATGGACAACGGAACACACAAGTGGAGCTATTAATACGTAATTTAGACGTTGAAAATGCCTTTTTCTTTATTCCTGGTGAACCAGCTATCAATTTTATGGTCACTATAGAGCAAAAAGCTATAAAAAGTGATTTACAAAAGAACGTTTTGGGGATTATCCTGGTGAAAAATAAAGAACAACCAATTCAGTTGTCTAAAACATGAGAGACAAAGGACTGTTGAAGTTATATGTTAAAATATTCAGGTGAAATTTAGTAACATAAAACAACAATGGCACGAACTAAAGATTAACTATAAAAAGTACGGAACATTCTGAGGGGATTAAAATTATCAACCTTATCTTAGCTGACACAAACCAGGCTTTTGATGCAATGTGTCTTATTCCTAACGTCACTTCCCTAACTAAAATGTTTTCACGTGTTGTGAGATGATGGATCCTCATTAGAACAGGAAAAACATTGAAGTCACTTAGTTTTATTATATTTAAATGTGTAATGAAATTACCGTAATCATTCAGATTGATCAGAAATAGATGAATTGATTAATCTGATTCATTAATTGCACCGGTCGTGTCACTTAGCATATTGTTGACTAAAATCAATCATAATTGAAAATAAAAATGTACAAATAATTTATTCAAAAAACCGCCATAGTTTTAAATTTATCATTAATACAAACACCTGCATGAACCTCGCTTTTTTAAAGAAGGCAAAAACGTTCTCTCTCCTTCTGTTCTTCCTTTATTTAAGGCTTAACGAGTAGTAGTAATTAATGCAAGAAAGAGCAAAAAAACAACAACCAAATATATCGATATATTTGAGATGAGACTGGTACAGAATTCATAGTCTACAACACAAACAAATGCAGAAAAAAAAATTAAAATTTAATTCCTTTTGTAGGATATACATCTTAAAAAAAAGATGATGTTAACATAAAGTGCCTGCTTATAGGGTATTGGACATTTGAGTGAAAAACATGACAACCAGATGCTTGTAAATGTTGGTACCTTAGTGTTTAAAAGTCTCAGCTTAGACTGCGTGGTTTTAGTCTTATTTGGTATGGGAGGGGTTTTAAGTGGCAGCGGCTAATTAAAAGTTAAATATCTTCAGAATACTTGTGCTACTAGCAAAAAATCAAAACAGAATTTGTAAATTGCCCACAACGTTCTCCTATGCAATTTTGATGGGTAATGGTTTTTTTGCTTGAAACAAAAAATGCGGTCGTCCGCAGGAAGTAATCATTATATTTCGTGCTGCAACTATCCTATATTTCCTAAATGTTCTTAATTGATGTATATAATTTTCCCTAGGTAATATCGGTTGTAATCTCAGCTTGGTAAATTGAATTAGATGAAGGCATTTTTTCTTTAGAAAACATTTAGCTATTATGGAACAGTTGCATCTAATAGTTTCAGCGGTTGGATTTACCTCTTTATTGGTCCAATGTTCGTCATGCACAAATAACACACATTGACTGTGTTCATATTGAATAGTTTGTGTAATTAGTTGTTTTACCACTGTTTGTTGCGCATTTTAAGGTAAAACCAGATTGGAGCATATTATATTTCGGTTGCGATTTTGGCACTTTTGTCATGTTTCTTCGCGCTTTTTTTTGTTAGAAGCTACTGCAATCAGTTGAATTTCTATTTTTGAGTGGTTGGGGCGTTTTTTTGTTTTTTTAGCGTGAACTGGAACATGGTTAATACTAGTTTACGGTCGGCAAGTGTCGTCATTCAGTTAGAATGTCACGTGAACAAAACGTGTGCCAAAATTGGAGACTTAGATATTCGACTTAACAGAAATGAATCAGCAGGGTATTTGAAATCGATGTCATCATCAGTTTTGCCTTATATAATAATAAGAATTATGCCTCTTTAGGAAATGTATATTATAATACCCGTATACGTCTGTCTGTATTTGAGCCAATGTATTCCAAATTTAAAACAAGGAATCGTATTTTAGATATAGTCCCTTATATTTTCGAAATCTCTGTAACGTAGCCATTTGGTGGTTTCTTCTTAGCCATATCTTCTAAATGCTGTGTATTACATTTTACAAAATATTTCAAAGTATTTTTAGCTATGTATCAATCTTAAACAAATCAGTTTTACCATTTTCTCAACAACGTACATTGTTATCAACTAGTTAGGTAGAGTTTTTTGCTGAGTTTGCTAGAATAAATTTTATCCTAGCCTTCTTCATGTTTGTGTTGTGTCCACCAAACTGATTTTTAACATGAGCAAGATCATTGCGCATCTAGCTAGCACATTTTATTACTTTTTATATGTCTGGCTGTCATAACTTTGTAGTATATATAATAGTGGACATATAGCTAATCTAGCATCAAGCGTACTCCTAATGCTTTATATTTGTGGGTAGGTAGACATTGGAGTGAATTGCCCTAACAAGCCGTTTATGAGCAGTGTGTGTTTTAAAAATTGCAGGATATTAAGAGATACAGAAATACTGAATCTGGAACAGTCTTAATACTTTAACAGTCATGGACAGTCTCACACAGTCTCACTTCTGAGACAGTTTCAGACAGAGATGATTCAGAGACATAGATCCTCACATTCTGGACGCTCACCTCGTCTTCCCTCAAGTACTGAACATCGATAATTGTTGGATGCTAAATGCGAAGGGTTGATGAGTGCGAATGTATTACACCAATTGGTAGGAGTGACATACATCACCCACGTGATACAATGCAAGTTGGAGGTTTGAAATAAATAAATAAATAAATAAAGGTCCAAGAATTAGATGTGCTAGAATCATAAAAGAATTATGTGAAAAAGCCTTGTCCTGGAGTTAGAGGATAGTACAGACTGAAACAGACGGATTTGAAATGCGTATTAGATACATTATCACTGAAGGAACAAAATGATTATATATAGAAAATATGGATATTCGTGTCATTAAATTTGGTACATGCTCATGGAGCAAAGTAACATAAGTTAAAGCATTACATTGGTTAAATGCATCTCTCGCTAACCGTCTAAGATTATTTTTGCTGATTTGGTCATTTCACAACGATGTATATAACGTTCGTATCTAAATATTAGTGTGTTTACGAATTATGGATGGCTTAAAAACGTAATTATATATTCCTCCTAGCATGTGAAAATACAAAGTAAACAAACATTGCTATAAGGACAAAGTATTTACAAAAAATGTCAAAATAGGCTTCCGTACCTTGACACAACCCCCCACTTCCAAAATATAATGGATTTCGTCGCAATAGCTCCGATTGTTTATGTTTTATATGTCAGTATGCGGAGTCTAAAAATTGGCCTTTGTGATTGGTTTAAATCATTTTAGGTAAAGCTATTTCGAAAATATCTTAATTGTAAACGAGAACGGCGAAAAATATCAAGGTGTTCTAAATGAAAAGTAGCATCTAAAAATGATGCCTTCTTCCATTTAGTAACAAAGCTACTGGTTTTTAAAAAATTGAAGAATGATTACAAAGCTAGCATGTTTAACACACTGACACGATACGGCTGTTATTAAAGAGACAAGCTGGGGACCTGGCGTTGAAAATCTGGTCTAAGCCACAAGCATCTGTGTGATCCGGTGTTGAACGACACGTTGGCGCTTAGTAAAGCCGTAAACTGTGCCACATTTCCGATTGGAGCGCTTCAATACAGATAAGCAGTATGTCGTAAATCACGTGAAGCACACACACCATTACAATGTTTCGGATGCAACATATTTTTTAAACAATAACTTTTCTGCGACTGAAGTAACGCTGAAATAAAATCTCAGTTTTCAACACGTTGTTACCCCGTCATAACAAAACAAGTGGTTCATATTATTTTACTTTGCGGAATAAGTTTCGTGAAAGTTTAAATAATAATCGTGACACAGGGCACAGATGTCGCACATGCGTAAAGGCGTAATACACTTTCTAAAAAACCTTAACACAGCTTTGGCTTACATAAAAGCACAGAAAATAAACGGACGTTAACACCGGGCTGAGCGCTAAGGTAACCGGTGTCACAGATACACATAGGCGTGGTAATACCCTTTGCAAAAAAAATGTTTTATCCAACTTCGGCTACAGGTCATCATTACATTGCCCACCTAAAACATAAATTGAGTAATTTTATTTCGCAAAATAAGTGTGCAAAGATAATTGTCAGCTTAAATGGAGACTCATTTGAAATCCTGTGTTATATTACAGTAAAATGTGTAGCTAGCTACCTAACATTGCATTTAACACAAAAAATGTTATTTGAAAATTTTGTTGGCTACTTTCACTTTTTAGCCAGAGTTAACTGTATATAGCTAGCTAACTACAGCAGCCACAACCCCTGATGTATCTGAATAAAAATCAGATTGCGGAACATAACACAAAAATAAATGATATTGGCTAAGGTATAAAGTTCTAAAATCAAAACAAATAACACCCTTAAATAAATAGGAATAAATATGCTTAGCTAGCTTTAAAATCAACGTCCATAGCCAAAGAGTTGTACGTGACAATATATTTACCTTACCATGCGAAAACATATAGAAAACATAAAAAAACATAACCACTTTCAAAATCTTCTTTACACGTTCCTTCGTAAGCATGTCGAGGACGCGAAAATGTTGGATTAGTTTCTCCAAAAATCGGGCGTCATGATTAGTTACTACACGCGGACGGTCAAAGCAAAATCAGTAAAATATTTCACAATTATTATTTCGTGCAGATGCAAAAAGTTTGTGTGGCCGTGACACGCGATTTTCTTGTTGATAGACAGACAGAATACGACTATTATTATAGAGATATGTTGTATATGTTATAGGTAGTCCGCGTTTTTGTGGTCCAAAAGTGGAATCTAATTACAGCGTTATCGAAGGCAGCATTTTAACCATTTTTCAAGATATCTGTGGCAATCCAAAACCTGATGTTAAAAGGAAAGTAGGAGAAGATATCTTTAGAAGTTCATCAAGTTCTTCTGTAATCAATAACGCAACAAGGCAGTACAATTACACTTTTGCAACTGGACCACTGAATCGCAATGATTGTGGACGAAACATAACAGTCTTCGCCAGTAACACATTAGGAAATATTGAAAAAAATACAATGATACATGTTGAATGTAAGTTAATAGTTAAGTTCTGTTAATTTATTTTTCGTAACTTTAATGGTAAAGTTTGATCATTTTCTTAATGTTGTACGGTATAGTTAATCCTTCACTGGCCCCAGGAATATCGTTGTACAGATACAATACAAGTTGCATCAATGTCATCTGGAATAGGGAGAATACTGGAAATTGTGTTATCCATTACCACTTGCAGTTTAACAACAACGGAGATATTTACAACACTTCCAACAAATATTTTATATTCTGCAGTCCATTACAAGTGTACACTGTTGTACTTTGGTCATCATACAAGGGAAAGATGGGAGAAAAAGTTGCCAGTATATTTGGCACTACAACCTCGACACCAGATATCACTTCAACTCTAAGTATACTGACAACTAATTCGAAAAAACTTGTAATGACATCAGGTATGCTGTTAATGAACATTTTTATTTGTCTGATTCCAACTGGTACAAGTAACAATATGTTGAGGGAAATTTCAAATAAGGTTACTAAGTTCATTTTTATACCAAAATCTTTAGACAACTTTAAAAGAGTTCAATTTATCCAAACTTTTTACCAGTTGTAATTGATGGTTAATTAATTCCTTCATATAAGAATAGAAATAAGGTTTTTCACATGATTTCCCATTTAAAATAACGACATTCCCTAGGCCAAACAAGGCTGCTATGTGTACTTTTTTATAGATAACAATCAATGCACAAATAACGTTATTGTTGCCATCGTAGTAGCCGTCACCACTACACTGCTTTTAGTTACCATTCCTCTTGCAATTTTAAAGCGTAAAGGTTAGTATGTTGTTAGATTTTTTCTGTTGGTGCCTTTATTTTGGTTAACTCGTGATGGCAAACAATGACTGACCCAGAATATTAGTGGGGCTGTTTGGATGCAAAAACAGTAATTAGGTGGAAAACATGTAAAACGTTGTGATTCACTACAAGCAGATATTTATTAAACTTTTTATTTTTATTTTAAAGCTCTGTGTGACATCAAAGCAAGAAGCATTAATGCTTTTCCTTTTTCCGCAAAAGATAAATTTGATGCTACTTCTTTATGATTTCTTTTCTACAAATTTGATATCTGATCTGATAATAAAACAAAACTGATTTTGACGTTTATGACGGCTCTACTTAGCCTGTTGTCTAAAAGATGGAAGAACTTTAGAAAGGTTTTTGTTTAGAAGCCGCTTGTTTTATTCATATTTCTCAAAAAATGACTACTTTAATAAAATTTCCTTGTTATTTTAAATAATTGTCTTTTTTTATTTTTTTCTCTCTCGAAAAATATTCTCGAATATAGAAAGTACAAAAAACTGCATCCTGAGTATCTATATAATAATACGCCAGTTCTGTCTGTCTGTGACTGTTACAAAGACGATATTTTTTTTCCACCCGAATGCGCGAGTTATTCGACTTTTTTTGTTTTGTTTACATTTGTCTCGCAACCGTTAGAAACCACGTGATAGAAAAGAACAAGTATGATTCGCTCAAATACGTACTTTCGAACGGGACGGCATTCGAATAGAAAGGTTCCTTGGCGTAAAAACAAACAAACATAAAAATCTCTCGACAAAGTTCTCGACAAAAGGCGAACTAAAGAAGCGGATAAAGAATGTCTTATTTTCGATGATCCCTTAGTCATAAAAAAGTTCAGATATTAAGAGCGAGGAAAGTCAAAGTGAAGAAGTGGAGTGGATTAAAAAAGAATATAATTTGGAACAGGGTTAACATCGACACACAAAACAACAACAAAAGAACGGTCCCTTCGTCTTCAAAAAAGTGCAAAAAGTAAAGTAGTTCAAAAAAGCATATATAAAAAAGAAAAAAGAGTCCAAGTGAAGAAGTAGAAGTAAAAGTAGAAAAGTGAAGTTGGAAGCCACAATAAGTTACTTCGGAAGTGAAGAGTGGAGCTAGAAGTAGTAAAGTAAAGTTAGAAGTACAAAATGAATGCTAGAGTTTCAAGTTCAAGTGACTTGGAATTCAGAAAAAGTAAGAACTTTGATATTTTTAGACGTTCCGTTGTTATATGTAGGACACTTAAAATTGTCAAGGAGAATCGTACTTTCAAAAAATATCAATTAGAGCTTCAAATTCTTAAAGTTTGCCGCGTTTTTTATAAAGAAGCTAGCATATTTGTTTTTGTTTTTTTTGCATAATTAATGTGTCTTCTGGTGCGTAACTAATGTATTTGTCCTAAAATTCAAAATGCTACATAAAGCTGTCAGCTGGCTACAATGTGCTAGCGAAATGAACTATAACTGCAAATGTCATAATTTTTACATAGCTATTGTTTTCCTTTATATGTGTTTTACTTAGCACAAATGGCTAACTATAGACGTAGCCAAGTCTCCCCAGATTAAGTATATTTAACTGGGTGTCCTAGCTACTGTTAGCTAGCTAATGATAGCTTCAAGAAGACCCCATCCCATAGTTAGCTCTAACCTATAAGTTAAGTTGTTATTCCTTTTTTTTAAGGTATTTATAGCTACCTTAGTAGTCAAACTTTTCTTATTTTTTTAACACGAATTATGATGTAGCTACAACCATCCACCTAATCTTTGAGACAAACTAGAAATTCTATCAAAAAACCAGAATAGGCCGTTGACGCAAATGTCCATTTTTCCAACTGAGACTGTTTAAACATGTAAAAAGCTATAATTAGCCTATAGCAGCACTGTAAGGCTTCGTTCTAGTGAACTTTTTGGTTTCACTAGTTGAATTCAGAATTTCCTAAGACCCTAAAGTCGAAGCTAAAGCTGAAGTGCCGTGAGCCTGGAGGCAGTACGTTGAGTTTGAGAAGACTTGTGGTGCGAGTTTGGGAATTTTTTTTTGTCAAAAATCGAAAAGTCTCAATATTTATGTGGGTGATTGTCTGAAAAATATTAATTTCAGTGATTTCCGGCTAAAAAACCATTTTAAATCGACTTTTTCCTCATAACTCTTAGAGGCAAACCCAGTACCTGTCTTTCTGTACCAAAATAAAAGAGTTGAAAATATTTCTAAACTCCAAATCCATGTTTTTAAAAGCACTTAAAGTTGAAAAAATAAAAAATAATTATTTGAGGAAACTAATCCGAATTTTTCGGTTTTTTTACACCAGAAATTAGGAGAACGATGCATTTCGAAAATTTGTCAACAATAAGTGTTTGAAAGAACTTGCCTTCCCACTGATATTGGCAAAATAAAAATTTTCAGACAACCATCCACATAATCTTTGAGACAAACTAGAAAGTCTATCAAAAAAACAGAATAGGCCGTTGACGCAAATGTCCATTTTTCCAACTGAGACTGTTTAAACATGTAAAAAGCTATAATTAGCCTATAGCAGCACTGTAAGGCTTCGTTCTAGTGAACTTTTCGGTTTCACTACTTGAATTCAGAATTTCCTAAGACCCTAAAGTCGAAGCTAAAGCTGAAGTGCCGTGAGCCTGGAGGCAGTACGTCGAGTTTAAGAAGACTTGTGGTGCGAGTTTGGGAATTTTTTTTGCCAAAAATCGAAAAGTCTCAATATTTATGTGGGTGATTGTAGCTATCTACAAAATCTTTCTTGAGCTTTTAGGATAGCGTGACTCATTGTTAATGCCCATAGAGTATATATAGTTTTTTCACATTACCTGCAAACTTTACAAGGGAACCACATGCAATATCACAAGTGGAACAAATTTTATAGAATTTAAAGTGTGTGTGTTAAGTTATTTTTTATTGTTTTGTTTCCTCATCCTGTTAAACTTTTGTCAGCCTACATGTAAAATGCCAGGTTTTTTACAGGGGTTTTTGACATTTGATTGGAAATTTATATATATACGTGGGTTTATGACTTTGGGTTAAAAAAATTTATGAGAGGATGGTATGGTTGTCAGTTCATATTGTTCGTGTTGCAAAATGATGTTCTTTGAAATTTTGTGTAAACTTTTGTAGAAATATACTGAAAGAACAAATCTTTGTAGAATCAGACTTCACTGTAAGCTGTTGTAAAGCTGATGTCTTATCGGTGAAAATAACAGCCATAGTTTACTAATTAAGAAAAAAATAAAACGAGTTTGAAAGTTAAAAAGTATTTATTTGTTAAGCTTTTTCTACACTAAGTACATCTTCAGACTATATAAATAACTTTGTCTTTATATTTCGTATTATAAACTATTGTTTGGGAGAACTGACTGTATGTGATGTAATTTTTGCTGGAAGAAAATTCCATGGTTTCACGTTTTTGTTTTTCTTGAGAATTTTACAAAATTTTGTAGGGATAAATATTTGCTGATGATAAAAAAAATACTTAATGTTGTGAATGAAACTGTTTTTGTTTTTTATATTTTGTAATCTAAACGCGACGACTGTATGCACAGAAATGACTGATTTTTTTAAATTTTGATGTGTTTCATAACCTTTTTGTGGAAGATTAATGGGTAATGGCAATATACGACATGCTGAATGAACTTATTTTTGTTGATTTAGTGTTGTGTTTCTCAAAAACCGATCTGTTTTACATTTTGTGTAAACTTTTTTTTATGAACCGTATACAATGTTTGTTGATTCAAATTTATTCTTTGCTTATTGATTTTTTGACATTTAGGTTTAAAATTGTTGGTAAAGGGCAGTATGGATCATCATACTAAAAAAGAAAATTTTTGTGTTCTTAACTGGTTGATATTTACATTTTGTGTAAATTTTTGCAGGAGAGGATGGTATGCAACCGAAATGACTGATTTTTCCAGATTTAAATTTGATAATTTCCAAACTGTGGCTTTTTCATATTTTTGTATAAGCTTTTAAGGAAAAGACAATATTTAAAATGTGTAAAGAACTTATTTTTGTTGATTTGTGCTAACTCTTGCAGGCCTCCTTTTTGACATTTCAGAATAAAATACTTAGGCTTTTGAACATAATCACTTATAAGATGTACATAATTGAGATGCGTTATTTCTAATATTGTTATTATCCGTGTTGTGACTGTCGGTGTTGTAACTGTTGGTGTTCTTACTGTCGGTTTTGTGGGTGTTGTGAGTGTTGATGTTGTGAGTTTCGTTGTTGTAACTTTTTATCAACATGATTTTGCACCTTGCAAGTTGTTCTATTTTATATTGTGTAAGATTTGTGTGGAGGATTTAATGCGACTTGACATTTGACATTTGGTGTAAGATTTTAAGAACATTTTTTTTTGTATATGCACTGCAGATGTCAGCAAAACATCTAAAGCAACCCATTTTTTCATTGGTCTTTTGCCTAAGTGGATTTTTCCACGGGCCTTATCTATATAATAATATGCCAGTTCTGTCTGTCTGTGACTTTTGCAAAGTGTATTATATTCTTCACCATTTTCTTTGATAAAGTCTCTAAAACATCACCAATAAATTCTGTAGTTTACCAAACTTAAATGCTAAAGTAATATGAACGTCAAAGGAAAGTATGTTAAGTTAATGACGCCATTACAGTGCAGTTAACACTTTGAGGCCAAATAACTTGGAAACCAATGGTGACGTCAATGATTTTTCACCGGGTGGATAACTAGGGATCACCTAGGACCAATTAGGGTAAATTTCCCAAACCTGGGTCCCCGAATCCGTTTTGGAATGGACGGGTTGATGACGTCACCAAAAAACCTTTAAACCCTAATATCTCTGCAACCGTTTGTCAAAAGTACACGATCCTATACATTTTCTTGATCAGCGTTTCAAGATCTATACAATGAAGGCAGCAGGTATACAAATTTCTAAAAAAAAATTTTAGGTTTTGACGGGCCTTTGCTGACGTCAGCAAAATTTTTAAATCCTTATATCTCATTAACCGCTCATCAAAACACATGATCATATACATTTTCTTGATCAGCACTGTAAGCTTTACACAATATAGAGGCAACGTGAAAACAAGGTTCTAATTTGTTTTCGTGGGTGGGTTGCTGACGTCATTAAATTCAAATTCATACGGGCTTTATCGACTAGTCAATATAATAATGCGCCAGTTCTGTGTCTCTGTAACAAGCAAAGTGGATGTAACAATTTTCCTTTGATGTTGCGAAAAATGCATGTCTAATATGTTACGGCGCGACGTCACAACACTACTTTAACAACAATATCCAATATTAAACTGATGAAGCCATTACAGTGCACTTAAAACTTTGAGGCCAAATAACTTGGAAACGAGGTGGTGACATCAATGATTTTTCACCGCGTGGGTAACTAGGGACCACCTGGGACCAATTTGGGTAAGTTTCCCAAACCTGGCTCCCCGAATCCGCGTCGGAATAAACGGGTTGATGACGTCATCAAAAAACCTTCAAACCCCAATATCTCTGCAACCGTTTGTCAAAGATACATCATCCTATACATTTTCTTGCTCAGCGTTTCAAGATCTATACGATGAGGGCAACGGGTAAAAAAAATTAAAAAAAAAAAAAAATTATATTTTGGCAGGTCTTTGCTGACGTCAGCAAAATTTCTAAACCTTTATATCTTCTTAACTGTTATTCAAAAGTACATGATTCTATACATTATTTTGATCAGAGTTTCGAGCTCTACACAATAGAGGCAAGGGGAAATAAATTTCCGAAAAAATATTTTTTTTGTATTGATGGCCCCTTGCAGATGTCATGGAAATTCAAGTGATGGTTCTCTTTTTCATTGTTCCCCACGGGCCTTATCGACTAGTAAAGCACTAAAATCCTAAAATGTCGCATTATTAAACTTGCAAATGCTTATGATTATTTAGGTCTTGTTACGGTCAACATACGTCGTAAGAATCAACTAAAAACCGATGAAAAGGATAATATTGACGATTACGAAGTAGCAGGTACAACGCTATCTAATTATGCAGATCTCAACGTTCAAGCTATAAAGCCAAGTCTATACACTGATTTGACAACAGCTGCCCGATCTTCAGAGCATTATGCGGAAATTGAGTTGAAAGAAACACAGAAGAACACATATGCTAATATTAAGACCTAAAATTAACATTTATTGGCAATAAAAAATATCAATATGTAGATCTAATGATAGATCATCAGTGACAAGGTTGATCAATTCATATTTGATGGTTTATCAAAAAAAATATCAAATTCGCCATTTAATTTTAGAACCCATCGTTGTTTCACTAAATTTTTCATCTTTAATGTATTTTCTAAATGTCAAAATGACTTAAATATGGCTGATGTTTCTTTATTAAATCTAATCTATGTGTTTACTACTTTGGAGTTATAAAAATATCAAGACGTAAAAAATAAGACCTTTCAGTAACTTTTTTGACCGAAAACCTTAACAAAAACGTTGAAAATTGTGTTTCAACTGTAGTAAATATAAAAGGTTCATTTACTGACAGGTTATTGGAACTTTTTTGTTTACTATTTTGTTCTTTATTTCCTTAATATAATTGTGCCAAGTTTGATTCCATTAAGTGAAGGCTATAATATTACTTTTTGAGTATTTTTAGTGTTACATAATAAAGGTGACAAATTGTAACGAAATATCTCGTGTATATAATTATTATTAGAATTTGACAAAAGTATTAAATCTTCAAATTTGACAACTCGATGCATTCCCTGTCAGATCTATAGATTATTAAAGTGTTTTTTGTTTGTTAAAACTACCCTGTGACCATTAAAATAAATTGCATGGAATTAAAGTCAATGAAGATTTATATGCATTTAACTTTCATTTCAACTGAATACTTATAAATAAAAAATCCATGTTTTGCACTCGATGGCGACTCTTTGTCTGGATACAGTTTACCCGCGCGAATATATATTACATCGCGGCAAAATCATGCTCTCACTGCTGCTGCACCACATTGCACACAAGCAGACAAAATACGGCTATTAATAATATAGACTAGTCGTAAGCCCGTGGAACAAATCTACAGGGTCACCCATCCTTTATATATCGCATTTCGTGTTTCCGTAACAAAAAGACAAATAGACGTACGAACAGACAGACGGAATACGGCTATTATTAAAGATTTATATATATTGTTGATATATCCAAGGAGGTTTTATAAAGAAGGAGAGAGAACTCGCGGCGTCCCTTTAAATTTTCTATTCAATTTTTTATTGTGTCGGTGCTCCCTTTAACTGATCCGTGGCTCTGATTTGACCCAATATTTACCTACCGACATTGAAACGAGTGTTTTAACGAGAAAAGATAAATATTAAAAAACACACTTACAGCAATGCGGAAAAGCAAGAAAACATGTGGCTTAGTTAAACTAAAAGATTCAATGAGGGTGAAGTTTCTTTTTCCACTTCCATAAGGACCCGGAAGGAGTAAAGTGCCTTCAAAGTGCGAAAACTGCCTTGGGAGATCGGAAAGTTTTACAACTTATAAACTATTTCGTATGTCCCCTCCTGGGGAAACGTTAGTCGAAGGGTTGATTAACGTTTTTCTACAGGTTTCGTCAGGAGGGGTTATTTATAAAATTGTTTTTTTTACTCTCGAAGTAGACGAATTCTTGGTACGGTGTCGCAGCCCTCGGTGATGTTTTCCATTGTCATGGAACAAAAGAAAATAATTATAAGTTCTAATTATGAGTATTTAGGTAAAGGTTTATGTATATTCTTTCTTTCTCACATCAGCTCTATGTTTTGAATATATTGAATTAAGTTTCTATAATTGTTGTTTAATTGTCACATTTTTTTTAATTCCCTTGACACATTTGTGGGGTTTTTTATCAAGTTCTTTTGAAAAATAAAGTATTCGTATTTGAATTTTGCTGTGTGTCAACATGTCTGCATCACATTCAGAGTATATTTAAAAGTTATGTAGATTATGTGTGAAGAAATTTGTCAAAATAAACATTATGTTAATTCTAAATCTTGTGATATTTACAGTGAAGTGTTTCAATCTAGCTATGGAATAAATTGTGAACAAGAAGATCCTTGTGTATTTCCCAAATTTATGATGTAAAAAGAAAGTTAGACGAGATGAAAAAGTCCAAAAAAATAATTTGTACTGCTGCATCATTTTACCCTCATGTGGATGAAAATTGTGTGTGCATGAATTATGCTGTAAACAGAAAAGATAGCTTGGAAATATTGGAATTAGATTTGAGTATGAAGAAAGTTGGTTTTAGTATATGTGATAAATTGGATAACTATAAACGTGTCCATACAGGTAGGCACTCTTGGCAAACGGTAATTCCGACGGTCGAGTTAATAAAAAATTTGATCGAGTAAAAGTATGCGGAGTATTATTAAACAAGCGGATGACATCGCTACATTGCGCGTGTGAATGTGTATTCTCCCTCCTAGCGAAAAAAGCGTGACTAATTCAAAAAATACAAGTGTGTGCTTGAGTGTGTTTTTTTCTCTTGGTAAATGAAAGTATAAAAGAAATAAAAAGTAATTTACAATTTCTGCACAAGTAATCATTCTCAAAATGTCCCGTAAACATGTTATCGTCTATTTTTTCACAAATTCTGCGATACCATTCAAGGCATTTCCCACATTGCGCCATATCAAAATCCTTATTTTTAGTTTGTCTCCAAGCTTTTCGAAGAGAACAAAATAGCTCCACAGTGGAAATGCGAGATTTGCTAGTGGCAACTTTACTCGCTGTGGTTAAAGCTTCGTTATTTACCGTAGGAAATTCGGACAGTTTGTTATCCGATAAACATTTCAGAAGGTGTGTTCTTAACTGCTTTTGGTCGTAGGTATCTTTGTAGGGTTCTTTCCAAATGCCAAAGATGTTGCGAATGCAATCCGAAAAAGCCCACAATCAACCCCATTTCTTTGTTGGTCGACAGGCATCACTTCTAACACCAGTTCCGACCCTTTGCACAATGAATAAGCCGCAATCTGTTCCAAAACATCGTATTTAATTTTTTTTGCAACCAGGCTGTCAAAAATCTGATGGTATAGATTATTTTTTCTTTTTTCCATGTTTGCTACGCATAGCCAGTGCAGAGATCCTGCGTGCAAAATCTGTATATAAAGCTTTTCGCAGGGTGTAACTATTCTTGCGAAAAGAAAAGTTTGCGTCTATTTCTAATAGGACCGTGAGGCTCAATTGTACCTGTTACAATTACTTCTTCTTCCCCTTCTCCATCCTTTACTTGCTTCTCCACAACATTCAATGGGACATCGTACGATGTATTTTCGTCTGGAGCAATTTCGACCGTAATTTCAGGGAAGAAGGTTTTTGTCTCTATTACAGAGATACTGGCAGACGCTTTTCGTTTTTCTGCAGCTATTCCTACACGTCCAGTTGTCTCCAATTTTCTTTCTTTCGGCTTAGGAATATCAGAAACATGGTTTGATGGTGCACGTCTCCTAACTGTCACTTGTTCAATTATCAGTTCGTTATCACGGGTTGCGCTTTCACGCATATGGTTAAGGATATCACATCCTCCATTACGTCAATATCTTGCACTAGATAAGACATAGACTTGATCTGATTAAGCATTTCTCTGCATACAGTACCCTTTGTTCGTTTTGATATATTATTATGATCATCATGCAAAGGAATGTCATTATTCACTTCAGCTGAGCTAGGTTTTTCATTAATGACATCGTAGTCAAGGTTGAAGTATGGCGATGATGTGTAAGAAACTGGTAACTGATTCCAGCCGTACTCATAGCCATTTTGTGACTCAAATATTGCAATCATGTGCTTACACGGAAGAAGCGTTTTTCTCCATTCATTGCATTCACATTCTGGCGAAACATTTTCATCTTGCATGAACTTTACCTTGTAAACGTGATTGCGACTTATGACAGCAAAATATTTTTCAGTCATTGTCTCTGTCAGAGTAATTTCGGTGGCTGTTATATCTTTCGCCTATTCAAGTTTCAAAAGACAATGCTTTGTGCATGCTAACGGCTTATTATGAGGCCAAGTCGGTAAGTTTTTATTACAGAGTCTATACCCGGATGTTCTACGCACATTAGCTTCGACGTATCTAGAAATTAAGCACATTTTGATGAAATGCGTGCTTCTACCATGTGATATTCACATAAGAAAAATATTTACCTAGAAAATGACTGTGGCAAGAACTGTTCCACTAATACTGTAACCATACCACTTAAAGTGTTGTCTTTATATTGTGCCAAAAATTCATGCTTAAAATCTTTGTTTTTTCGTTCAATGCCATTATTGGTATTACACTGAATTCCATTAATCCACGTCTATAATATTTGACCCATTTCTAAACGCAGAATGTGTATAAACTATTAAAGAAGCAATTACAAAATTAGACTTTTCTCCGTGCCATAGATTGCTTGCCTGTAAGTTTTTAACTGATTTATCAAATTCTAACAACGTTTCTGCGTTAGCAATTCTCCTTAAGCGTGGAAGGACAAGTTCTTTCACAGAGCGCATGCCATTTGAAGTAGTAGAAAGCCATCTTTCCCAAGCTTGTTCGCGGTGAAAATCGCATAGCAAAACAATACATTCTGAAGAAAAATTCTTACACCATTTAAAAAGTTTTTACTTCCTCCATATATAAGGATTGTGTTTTTGTATTTACCTGGAAATACATGCTCTATGGAATCTATCTCCTCTTGGCAATTATCCACTATAAAACATTTTGGTTTCCAATTCTTATTCCACGTTGCAATTATATCCAGTGCCTCTGTTATAGCAGCTGTAGTTTTCATCGACTACTTGATAGTCTGCGTTTGTTTTAATTACAAGAAAAAACAAAGGTATTGAATATCGGGTTGTTTTGTACGTGGCGTCCAATAGGCATATATGATTTCCATATCTCCTCAGCAAATGCTTTTGATTTGTAGTCTGATGAATAAACAACAATCGCTCCTTTGTTTTGAGTGACTTGACCTGAAAGATGAGTTCCAAATGTATTTGGCTTTTTTAACTCCGCTTGGTTCATGAACAACCGAATAAAGTTATTATCAATACAAACAAACCTTTACAACTTCATCCCCATCAGACATGTTATTTGTTTGATCTTCTTCTTCTGACTTCTGACCATAACCACGAAAGTAAAAAGAATCATCCGGACATTGACTTTTCCATTCTTTTATTTTGCTATCTTAATTGACTTGATCAAGTTTGGAAAAACGCAACTTGACTGCGGCCTTGTACATATGATTGCGGATGTCTTTCAAAGTTGGATTGTAGCGGCGATTAGTGGAGGGTGGAATTGAATTCCATCTACACAGTTCATTTCTGACGTATATACGTATGTACCTTGACATTTCTCGCACGTTTCTTACACCTTCTCCGACCATTTGATATATTTTATTGATTATTTTATTGTCAAAGTTTTGTAGAAATCCAGCATACTATATAAGAAAACAATAGGTAAAGCAATAGAAAGAGATGGTGTCAACAAATAGTTTTCTAGCTAATGTACATACATGTCCAGTAATATGACCAATGTATCGCTCTGTCTTCAAATCTTTTTTATTTATGGTTCACGCTGATTTTAGTTTTTCTGAAACAGTTCTTTTCTTTCTTTCTGTATTACCATCCCCCTACAAGGAAAACAAATGACATAAATAAACAGACCTAACGTGCCATTATGGTTTTCACGCAGAGCAGTTCATTTTCTTTGTGTCTTGCGTTAAGAATCGGGATTTTGAGTATTTTCGTATGCTATTTATTTCGTCTAAAAATATATAGAAAATTATTTATATTGGGATTTTACAACTTATCCTCACTATCCTTTCCATGACTGGAGAACATTGATATACTTTCTTTTCATAAGAATAAATAAGAATAAAGCCTTCCCACCTTTTCAGAAGCTTTCGTCAAGGCAACCTTTGCTTTACGTGATAAGTGATGGTCGATTCCGTGATTACAATACAGCATTTGTGTACCAAGTATAACGAAGGGTACTCCAGTAAAAATAATCTGCTGTTCACCTTTACGATATTCAAACAAAACCTTGTGTTTTGAAATGTCACATTCTAAACAAATTCATATTTTTTGAATGCCGAACAAACATGCCGGACGATAAATATAAAAAAAAATATTAAGTTAATTCAGAATATGATGCAGTACTTTCGTTTCCGAATTCTTTATCTTTTTTATAAATTGAAAATTGAAAATCGAGAATTTGTTTTCATTTCGAACTTTTCAACCGCCTCATTGGCATTTGCCAATGTTTTAAACTTTAATCGATTACCTAAAATGCAAATAAAATCTATAAGAGCTTGGTCAAATTCCTATGAAGTATTTTTTAGAAACAAGGAGAACGTGCATGAAACATTTTTTGCAATTCAAAAATATAAATAAAAAAATAGCAAACACCTTCTTCTTTCTTTTATAAAAAATCTTTGAATCTTTTTTTTTATAAAAAAATAATTAAAAAAGTTGTATTTATAGCTATAGCTTATTAAATCAAAATATTGCAGAGAATCCAAACGCGTGTTCTCGTATTTCCCGCAATAATGTTTTGATGTTTTAGTGAATGACTAAAAACCCAGGCGAAAGCAGATTGTATATTTGATATCAGAATGGACAAGTATAACAAAACTGGAAAAATTATGACCGTCGGAATTACTGTTTGCCAAGAGTGCCTACCGTCTATACATCCCTTTGTCAAAATGAAAAAGAATTGAACCATTTGTTTACAATACGTATAAACAACAACAATAGTTGGGATTTTTCCATATATGGGAAACCTATGGAGAAAGAAACAATGCAATTAACAAAAACTCTGCCATATGTTTTGAAAAATGAAGATATTTCAACTTTCTTGTCATTCTGGAAGTCGGTCAGTGTTTGCACTGGGATGCAAGGCTTCGAAGATGTAATAAAGTTGAGATGTAATTTGGAACAGCCATTCATGAATAAGAGTGGAACAGTAGTTATTGTAGTTATTATAGTAGTTATTTATATATTGATACTTTTGGAAACATGATTGTTTGAATACATGTTTTTTTTTATAAGAAACCTAAGGATTTGGTTGAGCCTGGAGTTTCTTAAAATTTTGATAATTTGAGCCTGAAATGTTTCTTAATTTTCCTTATTTGAGCCTCAAAAGTTTCTTAAAAAAATCTTTTATTGACAATGCTTTTTTGAATTATTGCTTATGGTTTATGAAAGACATATGCTATGTTTTCATAGTATCATACGGAAGTCCATTCATTTGTTTCTTATTTCTGACGTTTTCTGATTTCGAACGTTTTTTTCTTCCTTCGAAATTCAAACAGTACATTCTAAAATAAAAACATGGTCTTAAAAACTCTTTTTATTCTGTTTCCTCCCCTTGTATGTTGAACATTTTTTCCATTGCGCTCTTTCAACATAGAAGTTGTTTCGTTATGATTGTCTTGTCCTTTGAGTCACATCTTTTGAAAATATCTTTAGTGGAGTACGATTTTGACTTTGATTTGAAACATTTTTTTTAAAACATCAAATCTTGAAAAATAAGTGAGATTAAAAAAATTCGGGATTGCTACTTTATTATTGCTAGGTTATTTTTATTTATTTCATCAGGGAATTACTATTACGGAATTTCTTTCATCTTTATTTCAAATGGAACAGCCATACGTGAATAAAAATTACTGTTTTGTATTGCTTTTTTATATACTCACACACAATGAGTTGAAATAGTACAAACATAATAAGGGTATATATGCTTATTTTGCTAGAAAACACATGTTATATATGGAAAAGATATATATTTCTTGAAGTTAAAACAAGTTATAGGTAACAAGAAGCCTTAAGGCTTGAAGATTTCCGCCTTGTCAAGAGAAACTTTCCTCAGAGCAAAACGTTTAATGATCGACCCAAGGCTGAGATTTCCAATTTAAAAACAGGATAAATGATTGAATAATTGCGCAAAACTATGTGACGTAACCGCTTTTTGAGGCTTTTTGACTATTCCATTTCTTGAGTAGTTTTAGTTGTAAAAACAATGATTTGAGTCTGGGGTTTTGAGGTTCATGTTCTTATAACATTGTTCTTATATAAAAAAAACGGGTTAAAGTAACCTGAAATATGGGCGAAAAATAACGCAATTTCTATATACTTTAATTTAATTACATCTGAATAAATAACAAAAATATACAGATTTACACATAGTTCTAAAAAAGTATAAAAACTGGGGATCTACCTGGAAAGTTCTAAAAATTTCATGACACAAATTCTGTAAAATTGACAAAGAAAACCATAGAAGTCGAGTTTCCCAGAAAAATAATGTGAAGTAAATACTATTAAATAACCAAAATAAGACTAAAGTAAATTATATAAATATACATTAGTTTTAGTGATGATTCATTTTTCACAAATTAATCTTTCCAGTTTACTCTGTCAACATTGCTTTGGAAATGCTGATGATGGCTGTGTTAGATTATGGCTGACCTAAAAAAGAAAGAAAAATACTAAAAAAACATATATGAAGAACTCGAAATAATCTTAGCACATTAATGTGATATTGTTCTGTGCCCTATATATTTAAAGATGACAGGTATAAGTGGAAGGTAAAATAACATTTTTCACTATTTTATAAGTTTTGATAAAAAAATCAGGTGATACTGTGAAACGCCAAATATTTGTGATGTCTGTCTTTCCAAAAAGACTAATTTTGGCAGTTTCATAAATATTTTAATTTTTTTTGAAAGTTCCTTAACCTGCCTAAAAGCATCCCTAAATGTTATATTCAACTGTGACCAAGAATACCGTATTTACTCTATTATTACTTCTACCACCGGATTAGTGTTTTAACCTACAAAACAAAGGTGGATTTGGTGGGAAGCAGATAATGCAGGATATAGACTGGATATGTGGGATTATTTTTGGGTAAAAAAACCTCAGTGTAGTATTGTCTTTAGCAAGACTCAGCAAGTTTTTAACATAGTTTGGAAATATAAAGCATAAAAAGTATAAACACACATCGGTTTACCTCAAATCTGTTTCGGGCTATAAGCAACGCAACCAACTTTGCAACTTTTAATTGGAATTTTAATATGTTGTAAGAGCCTAACTTGCCAAGGGTACAAATTATTTACACAATAAATTTTCCTGAAACTTATTTTTGTGGATGAGTGGTACAAAAATGCTTCATTTCGCAGAATATATTTGTGCAGATGACAACATAAACCAAAAAATGTGCGGTATTAATTTTTGGGTGCCTAAAGTTCAGTTATTTTAGTAGAGGTAAAATCAGTATTTTGTCTAACATAGTATTCAGAAGTTACGGCATTTACAAATGAGCAACATAGAACTCAATGACTAAGGTCCTAAAGTAATCACAGTATGAAGAAATGAAATATTTTGTGGTAGGAATTGTTGCGGATAGCTAAAATGGAAAATTTTGAAGAAAATTTTTTTGCCTGATTTCTGCTGATTTCTAAAATTTCTGTGGAATATTTTTGCGGATTTGCCCCAAAGTTCTGCAAAAAAAAGTTTTACAAAAATTACTTCTACAGATAATGTATGCAAATTTTTTCAAATATTTTTTACAATCCATGGCAAAAAGGCAGGATTACTTGAGGTGGGAATAACAGGGAAGCTGGATAATAGAGAAATACAGTATACTTGATGCTTTTTTAAAGCTACATTCAAATGTTTTTGTGCACATCAAGGAGAATTATTATTCAGTGACCCCATTTAGGTAAGTTACGACACACTTAAGCCGAATCTCCACTGGACGATATTCGCAACGATTTTTGTGAGGAAAAGTAGAAACCAATTCATCTTTTCGTCATGACGAAAATCGCGACCAATCAAGTTCGAGTATTTATGACGATCGTCATAAAAATCGTCCCGTGGAGATTCGCCCTTACATGCAACTTAAGCTCTTATGTCAGGTTTTTTTAGGAGCAAAATTTTTTTGCTTGCAACACAACGTAACGGTCCATAGGCCATAATAAGAAAAAATGTTTGATTTAGGATTCAAATTTAAAAAAAATGTTTTTTTAATATTTGTGTACAAAACAAAATGGCGATTAATTAAGGAGTTATCTTGGTACACAAGTACACAGCGCTTTTCATAAAGTTAAGATTTGCCTGTCAAAGTTTAAAATTCTGATCTGCTGCTTATTATTATTTAACTTATTTTACGACTTGCAAAGAATAATGTTTTAGGAATATTTGACCACAGTGTTTGTTTGCCCCCAAACATGCAATAATCCTAATCGTTAAAAAAACCTAGCCACATGACTTTTTTGCCAGAAGAATGAAATAATCCGTACATGCAAATGTAGCTTAAACCGGTCAAACTTCCCTGAAAACTACTACACTTTTTAGGCTAATAATCATCATTTTTGGTTCCCAAACTATAAGTCATTTGCTTGCTCACTTGATATTGAAAAAAAGGTAATGGGTTTGATCCCTAGCTAACTACATAAAGGAAGGCCGTTTTTTAGTTAAGCAGAAATGCTAGGGAATTGCGTAGCTTAAATAACAGCTTTAAACACTCTGAAGAATCGCAAATATAAATCACTTTATCATAGCTAGGTAATAAACAAACTAACCTAGCTTAAAAGATACAGCATTTTTTACCTGAGAAGTCTCAGCGACCAAACATCCTGTTTTGCAAAAAATTGATTTGGAGTTCCAAACATATCAAGAGGAACGGTAACCGACTGTTTTGGGCAAGAAACTTTGGCCTGTGGGACCTGGAACTCGAAGAACTTCAAGAGAATACCTCGCAGGAGGAAGCAATGAATATCAGATTCTTACAATCAAGTTTCTATTGGCTAAAAAATTAAATAACGCATTTCTATTGGCTTTTAAGAAATTGAAAGTCCGAAAACAACAATTTTCAAGCCCAGGGTAAATACTTTATCCTAGACACCGCGCGTCCAGGCTATAGGTGGTCCCTATCTCTCTATCTTCAAAGGCGATTTTAAAGATTCCGCCTTACGCGGCGGAAATCAACAATGTTATGACAATTAGTTAAGTTTTTTTTCTCATTGCTGGTTCACCTTTTTTAGATAATTCTACAGTCATCTTCTCTGTTTCTCCGATGCTAGAGAAGCAAGTTTGCGTCGAACTACTTGTATATATGCGGTGACGTGTGCTTTTGCTTTGATGTCACACCATTTTTTTATAATCTGAGCTTTGAGAAATTTGGATAATTTCTCATTTCTAAGATGTCGTGAAAGTATGAACCAGGCTTGATCAAATAAAGTGTCCCTCGTAAGCTCATTTTAAAAAAGTTCTCGTGTCTCCTTTATATTTTTTCAAAATGTTCAAATTCAAAACTTTTCTGATAATGTTTTCGATTCTTCTGCAGGAAATAAACTGTCATCGTTGACTTTTATGAGGTATCCTCTGCTGACTTGGTCCACCCAAGATCTTGTATAAGTCATCATCCAATTCTATTATATTTCTAACGTCTTCGCCTGCCATTTCGCTTCTTGCTTGTTTATGATATGCAAAAACGACAAAATTATCAACTAACAAGCATCTACCGCTGAGAGGAAAATAGCCGCGGGCTCATAATTTATGCAAATAATAACAAAAGAAAACGGCTAACTTATTAATTTAAGCGCGAGATTGCAAATTTTGATTGACAGAATTCGATTTAAGAACAATAGAGAAAAGAATATGAGCCACGGACGATTTCAATAGAAATAAAACGTCCTTTTTAAAACCTCCTTGATATATCTGAGGTTCACAGCTTTTTTGCAAAATAGACTGTTATAATCATTTAGAAACAATTTCTATGTTATAAAGAATAATTGTTGGCTGTTTTAAATGTCCCTTTTGTTGCTGTGGATTTACAACTAAAACCTTCATAACTTTTACTACTTGTATATTTGTCAAATTTCGCAAGTTTTACAATACTGTTTTTATAATTTTCATGTTGCCACACATAAAACCCCTGATTTTTCAGTATTGTCAGCACTGAACCTTTGTATTGTTCCGTACTGGTCAATGCCGTTCTCACAAAATTGATAACTTCACAACAAATTTACCGGCGTCAGCAAATCTGTCAATGATTTTTGTCTATACCATTCTTTATTTCTGCCAAGTTTCGCCAATTTACGATTGGCCATTTCAGTGTAGAAAGTAAGAATGCGCATGCGCTAGTTGCTTTACATGATGTATACAGAACATGCCTTCTGTATACATCATGTAAATAATGGTTAATTTAAACATACAGTGGAAATTTTTCCACAGGACTAAATGATTTCTGTGAAACGCGCGTTATAAATATTTGTATTCTTTCTAAGTAAATGTTTTATTTCGTGAACAGGATTTGAAACTTGTTTTTTGGAAAACAGCGAAAAAAAATTGTTAAACCAAGTTTTACAATTTTCGAACCATTCAAACTTCAAATTTAAAACAATAAAAGAGAGGAGCAATTTTGTTTTCTTCATTTTGGAATTTTTGAAAAATGACCGTCGATAGAATACCAAACTCATGTGTAAAGTGATAAATTACCCCGTTTTATGTGATAGTAGCTGTCAAGGGCGGAAAAATACGCAAACGAAAAAATTGTTATGTGAAAAATTGACCAACGATAAAATTAACCACATTCTTTCTTCACCTCATTTTAATTCTTATTTATTAAAAACTAAGTGAATAACTTTTTCTCTGTCTATCTGAGTTGCACTTGATTCTCAAAATTATGAGTAAGTTGGAAGACAAAATAAGCGCTCGCTAAATTAAGATGTCGGTAGCCAAATTTAGATGTATTACGTAATGTTTGTTTACTAATGTCGGATCCATTTTTGAAACAAAATAAATCCTCCCCCTTTTTTATCTGCGAACGAGCGACAAAAAGCGTGCGGTTTCGACTTTATCTTCGTTTAATAGATGATAATCATCTATTAAACCAATCTTTGTGGAGCTTAGGCGTTCATCACCCAAATTAGACTTCAATACTCTGCTATTTAGGAGCGTTAGGTTAAATTAGTAGTAGATGCTTACCTAGCAGTCTTTCCTGAGTTCTTGCCATGATGTGAAGTTTATGAAATTGCCAAAAATAAAATACTCCGTTATTTTAAGTGCTGCAACAGAGAAAGAGTTTACTAAGTTCACAAACAATCATCACAAATTATTACGAAGTCGAGAGCAAATGACACACAGTGATTCAGGAGCCATAAACCAACCAATCTACATATGAATTTATCAAAATCCTAATGAAAATAAGGAAATCCACATTTATCCCTGCGTATCATTTTTTTTAATTGTTTTGCATCTTCCTAACTGTCTGTTCGAATTAGTATCATAAAAACTTTTGACCAACTTACACGGTTTTTCACAACACAAAATTTTGGCAGACTGATTGTTGCTTAAGTTTTTCTCTTACAAGTCCTACTATTCCTTTCGGGTGTTTGCGGACTATTTACCTGACAAGACCAAATTCACGTGTTCAACAAGACTTGTTTTGAAACTGTTTTTGCTTATTTTAGCTATTTATCAACGTCAGATTGAGCTGTTGATTACAAGTTGCTTCGTTTTTAAAAAGATTTAAACTTTTCTGTGTGTATGATGTCAAACGTAACGCGGTTTCGTGTTTTTAGTTAATAGATAACAATTACTTGCCAATTAACATAAAACAACGCAGTTATAACAGAACATAGCCACCCATTACCTCTGTCCTGTAGGAAAGAAATTAATCTCTGTCAAACATGAAGCTGCCTTGCTCCTTTTTTTGAAGCTGCCTTGCTCCTTTTCCGTTTTTTGGCCCCAAGCTCTGAAAAGGCAATTCAATTTTCGTTTACCTTTTTATTTGCAAACTCGCTTGTCCAGTTGTTTTTCCTAACTTTAAAAATATTACCTTCATCTGTTCGTGCCTTGTCATCTCTTATATTAGTACGAAAAGTTTGTCTGTGATTATTATTACAGAACCAGGCCGAAATTCAGCTTTCCAGAGATGTTTTTGTCTCCTAAAGAAGGAACAAATTCGAAAACAAAAGTCTGATATATTTATCGGCGAGTTAAACATTGCGTCGGTACAAATGTTGACGTCAATAGTATTATTACAGTAGTGGATATATTGAAGGGCACTTTTAAGCTTAATTTTAATTAACTTGAAAACAGGTGGACTACTAGGGACCACGTAGGACCATAATGCGACCAATTTCTAAAATCCTAGGTAAACCCATCCGTTTTAGAACAGACAGATTGAGGACATCATCATATCTTCTCATTTTGTCGAACCAGTTAGAAAACGAATATTATTACGTGATATAAGTAAAAATACGGAATTTCATACCTTTTATCTGTAAGAGTACGTGTAGTCAAGTAACTTCCGTATTCATTCGGACATGATCCTACACCCTAGTATTCACGTTGGCTTGAATACGTTAAAATAGTTTCACAGTCTCAATACAAGATAACATTTAACTTGAATACTGCTTTAATGCGGATTTAAAACTGCCGTTTAAATCCATATTTTTGTGTTAATAAGGAAAATATGAAGATAAAAACATACGCATTCAGACCTGTTGGACGCAGTGGATGCTCTTATGGGTCCTTTGAACTAGTCTATTATACTTATTCGCTGAGTCTGTCTATTTACACAGGCAATGTGGATATGCACTTTTCTCCCTTAAATATAAATGAATTTATTTTTCTTTCTTTGACGCGCCTTTATCACGTGTCTTAGTCTTTTTACGGGTGTATCGTGTTACGACTCATCACAAGTCGATAGATTTGATCCTCCCACCTACCCTTAGAATGATATTTGTAGGACATATATCGAGGAAAGAAATATATACGGTATATTTTGTATTAGATATTGTATGACACTCGCTGTACCTTTCTAGACTGACTCTACTATAAGTGATAAAGAAGTAAAGATAATAATAAATAAAGTTATTTTCGTTTGAAGTACGAATTAGAAAATAAGCGAGAAACTTTATGTTAAATACTCAAGAACAAATGAAGCCATTATATTGCACTTTCAAGTTTGAGACCAGACAAAATGGAAAAAGGTGGAAATAACTAGCGTTATCCCCTACATTAGTAACTAGAGATGAATAGAAGATCAATTTTCTAAAGCTTGGTCAACACACCCAATTTAAAACAAACGGTTTGATGACGTCATAAGATTCGTTTCAGGCTTTATTATCTTTGTAACAATTCGGCAAAATAACAGTTTCTTATGCACTAGCCTGATCAGCATTACAAGCTTTACACAATAGAGGCGACGAGTAAACAAATTTTTGAAAGAAACATTATTTATTATGGGACTGACGGCATCAAAATTCGTATCTCCATTTTTTTCTAATTCAGTGCATTCAATCGAAAATAACTTGATTTATTAACTCTTTGTAACCTTTGTATATGCGAGAAAAGTGCAAAAAATCAGACTGTATTTTCTTGGTCACGTGAAATAGCAAAGTGTACATTGACTGTATCTTGACATACCCTGAATAGGCCTTTAATAAATTCATTTATTCTTCTGCCCCAGTGGATTTCCATAGACTTTTCGACTAGTGTATAATAATTATGTAAAAAATGTTTCTATAGGTCTATCTGTCTCTGGCTTTTTCAAAGAGAAATTGCATTGCACCTTTAAATTTAAGGCTAAATAACTTAGAAACGGGCGTATTTTGACAAGCCAAAGTTTATTGCACTAATTTTCGGTGGTTTTAGCACACCACGATCACGTACAGAAGATCTTTCTAAAAAAATTACATTACATGTCAATTACATTACAAATAAATTACATGTCAATTTATATAAAAATTTAATATCAAGATCAATAGAAAACTTCATGCTAAAATAGTTTGAAGGCAGTGAGGTAATGGTTTAATTATCGAAAGATTTGTCATTGCACAGCACTGTAAAATTACATTACACTAGCTAAACTCACGACAAAAGCTACAATTTGTCTTTCTTTAACCTCGGCGGGGGAGAGCAATTTAATCAAACTTGCCGCGTTACCGCATAAATTAGTGACGCCACCTCGTTCAATCACAACACAGAATCGAAGCGCCTGCTCCAGGGTCATGTTCGTATCGCCGTCCGGATATCAGAAAGATACACGATGACCTGGGGACTGTTAGGAATAGATACATTATAGCTTTTTGTGTCAAGAATTTTCTTAATAAGATTTCACTTTCCAAGTAAGCTGTTAGCACTGTTCCTAAGAGAGAATTGTTTATAATGTTACCTTTTCTTTTGTAGTTATTCTCCGAAGGTTAGGACACGTTTGTCACGAATTTAGCGTAATTAGCTGCCTCATTGTTCTTTTCGTTTTATATTTAGTTCTATTTTCAGACTTCGTAGAAAAAAATCGTATTCCTAAGTAATTATGCTCTGGCATTATTTTTAATTCAAGTGTGGTACATATTATGGCTAAATTATTCGCCACTTTTCTGCTGTTCGGGATCATAGATACGAATGTGATTGTGCTCTATCGTTTAGTAATTTTACCTTGTTATTTAATGATAGTAATAATTTTAGGTTAACCATGAAGGAGAGCCTACTCATTAATCGAGATCAATCTTCTCTCAATAAAACCATTATTTCACTGCTTTTAGAACTATTTTAGCATGAAATTTTCTATTGTTCTTAATGTGCATATTTCATATAAAGATACATGTAAAGGTTTTTAGAAACAACCTTTTGTACGTGATCATGGTGTGCGGAGGCCACTGATAATTAGTAAATAAATCTTTGGACTTGTCGATAAATGCCTGGTTTGAATTCAAGAAATTTACGCCACGTTTTTCAACTTAGAAACGGGTGAAAATAACTGACATTAACTCCCGCGTAGGTAACTAACCAAAATTAAGCCAATTGATCAAATGTGGTTCAACCCACCCATTTAGCAACTAACGGGTTAATGCCGTCGTCAAAAATTTTTCAAACCCTAATATCTCTACAACCGTCAAGCAAAAGTAAATGACACGATACATTTTCTTGTATGGAAAAAACTTTTTTATGCGCATTTGTGGATTTGTGTTGAAACCATTTTATCTAATTTAATATCGCTCAAAGCACATGCATTATTTTGATCAGAATAATAAGATTTCTCAACCAAAAATTGGATATACAATGCAGATGATTCTAACACTTTGTAAATCATCAGAGACTTTTATTTACTCTGTTTGAAGGTAACAAAACCTATCTTTGTTAGTTTATAACATATCAATGTCCTCAAAATTTTTGGCTTCTAAGAAGCTTTTTATAGTAGGATATTTTTACAAAATGACCTTCTATTTCCTCGTCAAATATATGTTTATTTTAACTTCCTTCACTTCGCTTTTTTATCAATATCACATTCACTTGCAGTTGTTTCGTTTTTCAACTTTTCACAGTAGCAACGCAAACACATCTTAGGGCGCCTTTGGACTATAAATCTAATGTTTTCTTTTCTCATAGTAATTTACAGGTAAAACATCAAAAGATCTTCAAACTCCAATATTTCATCAACTGTTTGTCAAAAGCATATGATCCTATAAATTTTCTTGATCAGCATATTAAGCTCTACACAAAAGAACTTATAATGCTGATCGTTCATAGACAAAAATAATTTGTATTTCGAAGGGGCATTACTGTTGTCGTCAAAATTTCAATGACGGGTTTTTTACATTGTTCCTCTGCCTTAGTTGATTTTTCCACAAGCTTTGTGACTAGTTATAAATAACATCAGTGATTATACTAATAAAAAACACCTATCTTAGGTTGAACATTTACTAAAAAAGTCTTCACAAAGAGCGAGCTCAATTGAAGAACAAGTTGGCACCAAGCAGGTATCAAATTCCTTCTACCAATTCTTAATGATAGATAAACATCTTTTATAATGTAATTACAGTAAAGTTCTATATGACTTAAACAGATGGTAATTTGATCCCATTATATTTTTTTATAATGGGATCTCTTTGTGTAACTTAAAATATAAATATGTGTTTATGAATTGTATGAAAGTGGATGTATAATATGATGTTAACTAGCCAGTCGTCTGATTAAAAAATGTCTTTTCATGGCGGTTTAAGCAGATACGTAGCAGTACTTGCATTCGGTATTTTCGTTTGGAATCATCATTTAGGTAAGTGATGTTGTCATTATGCCATTAAAGTAAATTTTCTTCATAAATTTTGCAAAAGTAATCAGACCTATAATATCGTGAAAGTAGCTTAACAAAGTCTTCTTAGACAAATATAAAATCCAATTTTTGCTTTTTCATTCTGACGGCATAGTAAGAGGGCTGAATATATAAGGTTACTTCAAATTTTTAAAAAGCGCAATTTTTGGAGTTTTTACTGCTGAGTTTCCTGTTTGTGTACTGGCGTTAGCAAGGACGGTTTGGCCATTAACGAGAAGCGCCATTTCAATTAGCCTGCCATTAGACCAATCATCTTAGCTGAGGAAAGGTGGGCTGAAGTATCATAAGAAAATGATGACAGAAGCTAGAAATAATGCCTGTGCCTATTACACTTTCTGCTACTCCTGATTTTTTCCCGTCAGAAAGAGTACAAAGAGACAAAGAAGTTGAAAAAAACTAATATATTAAGGAGGGCTTTACAAAATGAACTATAGCAATTAATAATAACGAGTCGATAACGCCCATAAGAAATCCATTTTGGCAAAGAAAGCCTAATTAAATTTTAATGACATCAGAAAAAAAATCTAACAAATGTCAAAAATTCAGCAATAGAGCAAAATAATGTGTAGAAACATATGCTTTCGAAAAACGCTAAAGGAGATATAAGGGTTGAAAATTTTAAAAGACATCAATGAAAACCCAACAATGTGAAAAACCTTTATTTACAAATTTGTTTAGCCGTTGCCCCCACTGTATGAAGCTTGCAACTCTAATCGAGAAAATGTATAGGATCTTTAGCTTTTGAGAAACGGTTGAAGAGATAATGGTATTTAAATATTTTTAAATGACGTTATCATCCCGCCTGCCCTGAGACCGTTGGATTGACACAGCTCCGAGACAAAAACAGTCCCCGTTTTTTATAGCAGGATAACGCCTTTTCGAAACCTTTTTAAGTGTTGGAGAGATACATAGCATTTCTGCCGCATTTGGTAATAATTGAAAGCAGAAAGTTTGAAATACCCTTTTTTGTGAAATGACACACATTTAGCATATAAGTTAAAGTAATATTATCAAAGTTTTAGACATGCAAGGTATCGCACGTTATACATTTTGGAATGTTTTTTTATCTACCTGTTATATTTATAAGTTAGGATTTTTCGTGACTGAAAACTCAGAATTTGGCTAAAATTCGGCATTCTAAAAAAGTTAAACTTATTTGTAATTCTTTACCAGTTACTAAATCCAAACGTCATTAGAAATTAAATAATTAATAGTTATAGATTCAAGGTGAAATATCGCAGAAACAAGTGACATTACCTGTCATTATCTTGGGATCAAAAAGGCTTAAAACAATGCCCTCTATAACCATTTGTCAGCCGTTTAATCTAAGACTCACGATAAATACCAACACTCAGAAGAATGACAATTTAAGCTGTGAAAGGTAAATTGGATCAAAGCGTAGTGGTATCAATAATTTCCCAAAAAATGTTTGATTAGAAGTGATTTTAAGTCAAAATATGTTTTTCCCAAAATTTGGAAAGAAAGGAAAGATTGTACATAATTCCGGGATTTCATAGAGAGGAAGCTGATACATTTAATGCCATCAAAAGCGTTTCAAGCTCTACACATTAAAAGCAACAGCTAAACAAATCTCTTAAAATAAATTTTTTGTTTATGCGCTGCTGACGTCATCAAAGCTCCTAAACAACCTATATTTGCCATTGTCCTTCTACATAAGCGGATTTTTCCACGGGTTTAGCAATGCTGTAATGAAATTACAATAAGAAGTGACACTGGAACTACTCGAGGAAATCTTATCATTGATTATGAGAGATTTACCAGGTTTTTAATTGGTATAATAATTTGGAAACATGGTGTATTTTAGCAAGTCTTTGCTGACGTCAGCAAATGTTTTAGTTTTTATTAAAAAACTCAATTTTAATGACTTAATTAGGATAAATAGTGGGGTCATGTTTGTATGAAATTGTTCTTAATTGAACGATAAAGGTAAAAAGATAGGTTTTACCAGAAATATTGACTGTACTTAATTCCTAGGGTCAAGGCCAAGATAGCTTTTTACAACACCTTAGGGGCTGTTTATATGAGAGGCAGGACGGGACGATTGCTGGGACGGCACATTTGCAGAGATCCCGCTCTCATTAATAATTATACTAATATATAATTACTAGTCGTTAACCCGTGGAACAAACCACGGGGTCGTCCGTCTTTAAATTACACGCTATTTCGTGTGCACGTTGCACGACGCTTTTCTTGCGGACAGACAGACAAAATACGGCTATTATTGTAGAGATATATACAATTTTGTCCCAGCTAAGTGTGTGTTTATATGGGAAAAACGTCCCGTCTGAGCCGGGATCCCGCTAAGCCTGGATGGGACGAAATTGTCCCGGGACAAAAAAGTTCCATATAAACACATTTCCATATTAATGAGAGCGGGATCCAGGCAAAAGTCCCGTACCGGCAATCGTCCAGTCCTGCCTCTCATACAAACAGCCCCTTAGTTACCACCTGGTTATACGTGTATTAATAAATACATCTTCCAACACTCGTACATGCATGTCAGCACATTGTAAGATTTACAAAGATTACGAAAAAATGCACGATCCCCTGGAAAATATAAATTTATTCCGAAACATTTTTTTTTCATTGCAAACCCATAAAAGTTAGGAAAAGCCACAAAATTTAGCACTGAATTCCATGGAAAACAGAAGTTATGCTAAGTCAAATACGGCGATACGGTTTCTTTAAGATGTTCTTAACAAAATATCCCTTGATATACATTGTGAAAGAACTCTTGGACGTGAATGAAAGAAGATCTCGGGCTACTTAAGGCCAGTCCTTTTTTATTTCGGAGTCATTTTCAATAAATCAAGTTATAAAGATTGTGGCATAATTTATTGGCCACCATATTGGCCACCACCATGTCATTGAACAACTACAATTTTTGCGACAAAGGGTGTAAAAGCGCGTCTTACGTGGTCTATTTACAGCATAACCCTGTCGTAAGCTTATATAAATCGCCAAAATGTCGAAAATGCGCATTCTACTAAATCTAAAGCTATTTTTTGAAATTGACTACGTCATATCTTCGCGGGAGGTAAATATTTCAATTTGATACAGAGTATTCGAAAGACACTTCATGCCAAGACTTGCTTTTATGCTACTTCCCGCGAAATTAAAGTCCCTTTAATGGCGCGGAAAACCGCTTGAAAAAAACTGCGGGTAAAGCGCGTTTATGGCATATGACGTCATCAAAATTTTTCACAAAAGTTGAGTTCTGCGTTTTACTATTCATATAATGATATTGTGGCCAATAAATTATGCCAGATTCTTTATAACTTGAGATATTGAAAATGACCCTCGAATAAAAAAGGACTGACTTTAAGTAGCCCGAGATGGACCGGAAATACATAAAAGAAATATGAACCAAATCTTTTATGTCTGAAAATAAATATAAAGTGAAAAATTTAAAATAGTCAAACCTCATATAAATAGTGCTGAAGGACACAATTTTTAACTTTTGAAAATCTATATTCCGAAGCCAAATCACAGTACAGTCCGAATGTAAGCTGTCACATGCTACAATCTGTTGCAAGTTCTTTTATTTTTTGTTGATCTTAATTACGTATCTTTTTCCAACAACAATAATGTAAAGCATTGTTATAAATGCTATACAATTTTATAGTATATGACAGTTTATTAAGCCGAATAGAGCGTTAAAGGGGCTACGGAACGGCTGTTGGTTTTCGACTTTCGTGACTTACACGAAAGTCGAGCTGATGGTGGCGAAAAACAAACTGGCTATTTTTCCGGCATGTATGTAATTTACAGACTCGAACATATAGATATATCTAGAATTTTTATCTTCTCCAGCCTTGGTCATGTTTTCATCAAGAATGAGTCTTGCTGAAATATTTCTTTGTAATATACTTTTCGAAAAAAATATTGAACCTGCGAGCAAAGTGCGCTGGTCTGTTCATTGCGCAAAACGCGTTTGCCGGAATTTTAATATGTGCGCGGGATATACGGAATGTGAGCATTTTAACCCGTTCGTAGCCCCTTTAAAGGCCTTTTTTGGATAACCTTTTGTAGTATAAAAACAAAGAGAGCAGCGTCCGAATGCTTTTTTAAAAAACCATATTTCTTACATGATTATCCGAATTAATACATACTTTAATGCAATTCAATGTCTCTATTTTTACCTAAATAAATTTCTTAAATGTTGTGTATAAGACATTACACATGGTTATTCTAACCAAAGGAAACATTGAAAATTGTAGCTCAAGCCAGGACTTGAAACTAAGTTGTCAAAAGATGTTCTAATTGGAATCAACTTTTATTTCAGCAAATCAAAGAGAAAATATAAGCATTTTGCACTGCAGAATTTTCAAATAAGCGAATATTGCACCCATTTCTCGGTAGAAAATACAGAAATAACAAATATTTCATGTAGATTAACCAATCACAATGCGAGAGAATCTCAGACACATAATAACACTATATATTAACAAGTTGAAAGGAAAAGAGAAAATGTTTAAACTACAGGATTGAGTGTTAAATCGATTGGATTTGCTTCCAAAACAGTATATTTACAAAAAAGTTGCAATTGTTAGAATAAAGGTTTGACATAGCAAGAACAAAATGTAAAAAGAAGCTCTGTGATAAAAAAAGTTAACTTTGTGCAATGACAAAACACTATAAAAGTATTAGTAGTTGTTTTTATTTTAACTGTTTTATTTTGTTTTTTTAATGGATTAGTACAAAGTTTAAATGTGAAACCTGTCCAACCAACCATCACCACAACTTTCAATGCTACCGTGGAATTGCAATGGCAAGTGACACTAGAACCAAGTGAGACAATTTTATCATTGCTGGTGCGAGAGTTACCAGGTGGCATTAAAATCCTATCAGGTACTGCTAATGGCCTCAATGTGGATCAGGCAGGAAGGAAGTTGTTTGGTGACAGAGTATCTGGTATCTATAACAAAAGTAGTAACATAGTTACCCTCACGTTGCGAAATATCCTACACAATGAAACACTGACGTTTCAGGTGATTGTGGGTTCGTCTAAATTTGTTACTAAGCCTGCAACCATCTCAATAGTAGAAATTTCAGGTATGTTAAACTTAAATGTCGTCATTATAGTATTTTATTTAAAAAGAAATAACATTTGATAGATTTTAAAAAAGAAGTAAAACAGCAAAAAAGGTTCGAACAAAAATTACTGCAGTTTTTAACCCAGCAGAATATTAAAAGGACACTGCCAACATCTTAATAGAAAATATTTCAGGTATGTTAAATTTGAATTGCATGTTTTATACTATAATTTTTTGTTTTTTAAGTGTTTGGTAAATGGAATACTGTCGTTCGAAGATTTCTGCAGTAAGCCACCCAGGGTTTCGAACTAATTAGTAAAAATTGTATAGCACTTCATAGAGAGCTTTTTTGAACAACATATTATCGGTGAATAAACAACAAATTAATTATCTCCAGATCTTACATAATAAAATACGGCAGCAATACTACTTTTGCAATGCACTATCGACCGAATTACCCAATTTCATTAAAGCTGAATCTCGCCTTTAGACATTTTCTAAAATTTCAGAATTAGGAATTTTCACCAAATAGGAAATAAGAGAAACTTTTTCTCACAAATGCTGACAAGATAAAAATCATACAGCAGTAATCTTCCAGGATGAAGGTGATTTTTATATTTTACTACTTTTTTATGCTGTAAAAAGTAAAGAATTTTTTATGAAGGTTAGGTGATCTTAAAGTTCAAGTATATGCGTTACGGGAATATGATACAGGTATTACGTATAGGGGCTAGGGTTAGGATTCCGCCCCATGCCGTTATTTTGGCATGGTTATGATTCTTACAGGGTTTTAAATTTATCTTTTTTCGGATTTAACTTAAAAATTGGAAACAAAAAATTTCCGTGCAATCTTTGGCCTTTATTTATGCGAACTATCTAAAAACCGGGAAAAGATGTTCAATAAATTTTATTTGACTGTCAGAAACTTTTAATGGGATGTAAAAATTCGCTCTAGAACGTATGCAATTGAATTTAAGCAGATAGTGGTACATTAGTCAAATTTTTCGATGACGTCATGGAAAAAGTTCTGACATATGCAAAAATTTATTGCTGGTATTTCGTCTTTCTTCACTTACTATAAATGTGCCAAGTATGTTTAAAATACCCCGGACCGAAAAGGGTTATGGAACTTAAAAGCTGTTTACATGAGACAGAAGTGAAGTTATAGCAAAGTAAAATTTCATACCACGGAGTAGTTTCTCTACGGAATAAATTTAACTTCGGACTGGCCTGTAAAAGTAAAATCCTTAGTATTTGTAGACTGTTTAAAAATTGTACTTCATTCGCGAGCTACGTGTTTACAATTTCAATTTAGTCAATTTCAACAAGGTCAAATTCCAGTGGAAGTGAATTTCCCTTCGGCCTAAAATATATAAAACAGAAATATCTGAAAAATACTACGAAACACACTTTGGATTTAAATGCTCACAAACAGTTAACAAAGAACATCCTCGATTTCTTTGCTGCTGGTACGCCTATATCCATCATCTTTACATTTGCTTTTCAAGGTATTGTGAGATAATAAAGTTTTCATGAAATTTACGTCCATGTTCAAATCACTTTAAAAATATTCTGTTTTTTGTTTATTACAAAGAGTAGTTAACACAAAAAACACATCTTGATAAGGTCAGTTTGTTGTGCTTGCAAACCTCGTGATGCTACTTCTGCAGGATTTCGTCAGTTTTGACATAACGCTGGATATCGTGCATTCTTTGATGTTACCGATTTGTTGGAGACAAACAACTTGAATTGCATCGAACTGTTGTTTAAGTAGCTCAACACTACTTTACTGTCCGACCAAAACACTTGAGATTGCGTTGTAATGTAAATCTCGTTTCTAAGTTGGCTGCCGAACTTTGCCGCCAGTGCTGCCCCCACAAGCTCTTACCGTGGGATTGACATTTGACTTGTGATCTTCAATAAAGAAAACGCAATTGATTTGACCGGTTGAATCTTCAAGGCGAATTTAGGAACAAAAACCGTGAAATCTGTATCATTGCCAACTTGGTGATTGCTATGTAAAACGATTGTTGCAGTTTTTTAGAAAGAGTGCCGTCCTATCTAACGTTGCGAGAGCACAAGTACTGCAGGATGCGTTTACTTTCCAAAAGAAATGGCGAAACAATCCCTAAACCATCGTAAAATTGATGAACAGTTGATAGCAAATTACGTATAGTCGTTGGTACATCGAAGGTTTTCGTTTGTAAACCGAGGGTTTTCTAAAATATTCCATTGCAAACCGAGAGCATGATCGTTTGATTCTGCCATCTGTTACTCAATCACTTTCCTTGAATTACTAACCAATTTTGTTAAATTGAACCTTCAATAAACACACGTTAATGAAACGTTTTTTAAGGGTTCAATTGTTCATGGTATGTTCTATATAAAAAATATAATAATTTTACGTAAGGTTTTTGCATCCTTCTTACCAAATTTATCTTCACCAAATTGTGCCGTAATTATCACAACTTGGTGATAACTAGCCTCAAAAAATGTTAACGCACAATTCGTATGGGATAATTTCATTTCAAACATCTCCATCCTCCCCCCAGAGAAACTGGT
This sequence comes from Hydractinia echinata, assembly GCA_030067915.1. Taxonomy (NCBI): domain Eukaryota; kingdom Metazoa; phylum Cnidaria; class Hydrozoa; order Anthoathecata; family Hydractiniidae; genus Hydractinia; species Hydractinia echinata. The sequence continues at coordinate 447,010 of JASGCC010000042.1, read as the reverse complement.
CTTCTGGTATCTGGACCTGGTAAAACATACTTTTTATGCCGGCCATTGTTGCAATGTTATGTTGTCGAAACCTGGCTAATACACCGATCAGTTGATTTGTTAAGTCAGGTCCTTGAAGCAATTCACCATTTAAAAACTTTCCTTGAAACTGTGAACTGCAGTCAAATACGACGCATATCGTGGGTTATAGACACTATGGTGAGGGATAAACCATTGTTTTTTGTCGTCGTAGTTTAATTGTACCTTCCTGGCATAACCTTTACTAAGCATATTATCACTAAAGTTAACAGAGTCTTGGTGAAATGGGATCTCCAGCAATCTTTTTTTTTCAAAGATAGAGGCCTTTTCATTGCCAACTCTTTTCTGTTAGGAAGATTGATTTTTTGTCTTGAGAAGTAAGGAAAGAACAAATTTTCCACTTATCATTTTGCACTGTTGGTTAATTATCTTCCTAAACTTGATGTCATCTTGAGAGAATCCTTCTCCAAGTGCTGAATCTTTTGTTTGTTCAGCATCATAAACAGCTGTGATCATTGATGCTTTGATGCAACGAAAACGTGGTTAGCGAGATTGCTAAACGACGTGCCAACGTGTCATACGTGCCTTACGTGTCTTACGTTCCATACGTGCTAACAATAATTGACGTGCCAACGTGCCATACATGCCAACGTGCCAACGTGCCAACGTGCCATACCTGCCAACGTGCCATACCTGCCATACCTACCAATAATATTTTGACGTCCCATAATTTTCCACATGCCATAATTTTTGGACGTCCCATGATTTTTGGCGCGCCATGATTTTCCGACGTGCCGTGATTTTTTGACGTGCCATGTCTTACCGTTATCTCGAAATACTATTTAAGATTTGGAATGAGGGCTTTTACTGATGTTACCAGCATTCTGCAACAAACTCACACCCTTCTGCTTCGCCATAACTACATTCCGGTCTTCATACCATGTTTTCACACCAGCCATAGACGATACAGTAGAGTCTTTGTACTGTGCTATTTGACTCTCCAATATCAAAGAGTCTCTCTCAGGACTACACTGTGGGCTGCTCCTTATCATGATCGCTTCATCTTTCGATGTTCCACTAAATAAATACAGCAAAATTATAGGTGAACTTCTATTTCATGATTTAAAAAAAAATTATAGCAGGTATGTTGAAGGAATGAACCGTTCTTCCAAAATTTTGCAAAAATCATTAGAAGAGTGATTGAGGGAAGCAATATACGACTTCTGTTTAATGCTCTTCAATGTGTAATAACAAATTGGGGTAGTTACAAAAAATTCTTAGATAAAAATTTCTGTTCAATGGACGTTTAATGCTCCAATGTGTAATAACAAATTGGGGTAGTTTGAAAATTCTTACATAAAAATTTCTGTTCACTGGACGTTTAATGCTCCAATGTGTAATAACAAATTGGGGTAGTTTGAAAATTCTTAAGTAAAATTTCTGTATAGTGGGCATATAACATTCTGAATCCCGGAACGGCAAACACCACGCCAGACTATGCATGACCAATTTTCAATTCCTAGAACATGTCATAGGTATCGTTACAACTTGGTTCCCAGAGTCTTTGTAGTCTTAAAACGACACGAGTTAAATAAAAGACACAAAGTTGAGATCAAAATATGAAACCACGGTAATAACACGAAAATTTTATTCAAAATATTCACGAATCATTTCCGATTGTTCATTTTTGTCGCTTTCTTCTTTTCAAAAAGTATTGTCTTGGACGGTACAAAATCAGACTTATTGCAGAGATGGGCTCGAAAACATTCGCCTATAGGAAAGAGAAACCAGCGTAAAATATTTTCTCTTGACGAACGAGTGTTATATTCATGGTAAAAGAGAAACTATTATATCGGTCTTAGCTCAATGTATTTTTTGTATCTTCTATCCTTTTTATGGTGCGATGTAATGAATATAAATGTTATATTATAGATGAGTCGTCAAATGATGTGTATGATCAGTAAAACAAATTTAGTTATCAAGAGCTATGAACGAAAATATTTCCACACCATCAAACATAATTGTTGTGTCTTAGGATCACATAGATACACACAGATATTTATTAATAACACATTCAAAACAGAATACTATCTTAATATCGTGCGAACTAAAAACATGTAAAAATACACGGCAGCCGATTCCTAACAAGCAGGATACAACATCTCCCTCGGCTTTCCCAAGGAGTTCATGTGTATTTTAAAACTGGTACGATTTCGTTTAGGATATGTTTTCTTCAAAGGAGAAGATTTGTTCTTTTCCTTGACATCTGATTGACCAGGTGATTGTTTATTTGGTTGTTGTTGATTGGTTGGTACGGTTTTGAAGAATGATATGTCTCTTGTATATTGAGTTCCGTTTTTGCCTTGTACGGTGATCATGGTGTGGTTTCTACTGACAACAGTATATATGAATGGTGAAAATTTCGAATCTGATTTGTTACCAACCTTCCCTCGTTTCATAATGATTTTCTCTCCAATTTCTAATTCTCGTGTATGCGCGGGATATTTTTCACGTTTACAGCTTTTAAATAACTGTCGAAGTCGAATGAGTTAAAAGGCGGACCATTGTCGTGTTTACAGCTGTCTGGATATCCAAATAAACTGAAAATTCTGTCGAGACGTCCTACAACGTTTTCATTTGATGTGTTCCTCATCACTTCAACCATTGGAAAGCGAGAGTATAAATCTATAAGTACTAACAAACCTTCACCAGACGATAATGGTCCAAAGAAGTCAACAGCTACTTCTGACCATGGTGATTTTGGTAGATCTGACATTTTTACTGGCTCTGGATTTGGTGTGTTTGTGTTTGCTTTACATGCAATACACTGTCCTATTACATCTTCAACTTGTTTATCCATTTTCGGCCAATATACTTTTTCTCTTAACAATGTCTTACATTTCGTAATGCCCATATGTCCTTGATGACACAGTTCTATGGCCTTCTTTCTAAGTGAGGATGGTAAAACTATTCGATTTTCTCGAAGAACGATTCCATTGTGGTTTGTTAATTCATGTTTTATTTGATGGAATGGCTTGACTTTTTCATTTATCCACCGTCCGGATTCTATTGACTTGAGTACTCCGCACAAAGTTTCGTCCTCTCCAGTTTCTTTTTGGATTATGTCGATGGTCATGGATTTTGGTATAGCATGGTTTGTTACGAAATTGACAAATTCTTGTGTTTTGTCTCGATCATTCGGCAAATCTGCATTTTGGATACGTGATATGAAATCAGCTAAGTTTTCTTTACCTTTCTGGTAATGTATTGTAAAGTTATAGTTTTGTAAGTGAAGTTGCCAACTAAATATTTTTGCATTCAGTTTGCTTCTTGGATTAAATATGTAAAGTAGTGGTTGATGATCAACATACACATTGAAATGCTTTCCGAATAAATACAGGTGAAGTTTTTCTATAGACCATACTAGAGCAAGAGCTTCTTTTTCAGTTATACTATAGCGTGTTTCTCTTTCACTGAGTGCTCTAGAAATATATACAACAGGTTTTTTGAATCCATTTTCATCAGGTTGAAGAAGAATAGCTCCAACTGCTTTATCGGATGCATCAGTCACTAAATCGATAGGTTTCGAAGGATCATAATAAGCGAGGACATTGCCACTAGTTAATTCATTTCGTAGTGTGTCAAAAGCTTGAGACTGCTTTTGTCCCCATATAAATTTTTGATCTTTCTTTAATAACATTCGTAAGTCAGCTGTTTTCTTAGAAAAGTTATCAATAAATCTGGAAACGTATGTACATATGCCCATAAAACTTCTGAGCTCATTGATATTTTGTGGTGGTTTAGCATTTTTCAGTGCCTCAATTTTGGCTGGATCAGGGGCTACTCCATTTTCAGTAAGGATTATTCCAAAGAATGATATTTGGTTTTTGGCGAAAACACATTTGATCTGTGTATTCAATCAATGGCGAGGAAGGAGAAATTGTACGAAAAACACTAAGAAACTTGATCTTACAAACTCCTTGAAACTCTATAGTATATATACACACTTAGTACTTCTCAGTTTTTTTGTGAATATAAATATATATATATAATAAGTTTTGATTAATAACATGATGACTGTAAGTTTGCTACATCATCGCTTGAGACATCATCTCAATTAAGCGAAATATACCACTGCCGATGTCTTTCATTGACTGACTGATTTCTCGGATACTTTCAAAGAAGCTAGCTGTCGACTCTCGCATGGCATCGATCAAGTCCTTTCTGAATTTGGAATCGTCTTTTGCTTCCCGAATTAAAACCTGCTCTCTTTGGGCGTCAGATAATTTCTTTTGTAAATGTTTACGTTTGTTATCGATTAAATCAGGAACAGCATTTTTTCTTTCCCCATCTGTGGTTTGAAAGCTTTCGTGAATAGTTTCTTCATCATTATTGGGGCTTTACTCACAAGTGTCTAACGGCATTTCATTGTCAGAAAAATAACTATCATTCTCTGAAATTTCATAGCCAGCTGTTGCCATCGACAACAAACTATCAGCATCAATTCCAAAGAAAGGTTTTTCTGTGTTTGCTGATCCACCCCATATCATGATTAACTTATCGTAATACTCACGTATACAATTTTTCCAGATACACTTCTATCTCTACAAGCACCCACATAATATATTGAGACTTTTCGATTTTTGACAAAAAAAATTTCACAAACTCGCACCACAAGTCTTCTCAAACTCGACGTACTGCCTCCAGGCTCACGGAACCTCAGCTTTAGCTTCGACTTAAGACTTTCAACTAGTGAAACCGAAAAGTTCACTAGAACGAAGCCTTACAGTGCTGCTATAGGCTAATTATAGCTTTTTACATGTTTAAACCGTCTCAGTTGGAAAAATGGACATTTGCGTCAACGGCCATTTCTGGTTTTTTGATAGAATTTCTAGTTTGTCTCAAAGATTATGTGGATGGTTGTAGCTTCATAAATTTGAGCTAACTTCAGTCTGAGTTCTCTGTATTGCATGGGCTTGACCGCGTCAAAGTCCAGGTTTTTATACAGCATCGACGATTTATACCCAGCTAGATAATAAATCAAGTCTTCTCTGCATCCTATTTTTCTTCGCGTTTGTTGCATTTTTTTTCACACTGAAACTTGTTTCGTTTCTTGTTGTTGTCCGACTTGCTTCTTGTTCAAGTCAGTCATTTTGATTAGACAGGTATCTTCGATCCACGCATGCTGATATACTCAAAAGTTACCTCGGAAGGCGGGCTGCAAATGTTTATATGAGAAAATGTTCATCCCGCCTACCGGGATCCCGCCTACCGGGATCCCGCCTCTGAGAAACGAGATCTCGCCTACCGAGCCAAAACGTTTCACCATATAAACAGATGAGCAAAAATATGAGGAAAATGAGGAACAAGCGAGATCTCGGTGAACGGGCCAGCCCACCAACCGGGCTCATATAAACAACCCCTAAATGATATTATTTCCAATACTATAATGTGTAACAGCAGCAGCATACTATATTTAGAGCTGAAAATGACATTTTAACATTCGTTTTCATTGTCACGGGAAAATTTCGGCAAATAAAAATGCTTTATTTTGATCAGTTGATTGCGAAAAGTAAACAAACAAAATTCGCAGCTTTTCTCGACACAGAAGACATACTGATACAGCTTCTTTTTTTTTTTAAATGACCTTGAGTGTTACAGACAGACACACGGAGGCATAATAATTATTAACACGATATGAAAAGGCCAACCAAATTAACAAATTTAACACAATAAAAATTAGACCACCAGGCACAGTATTTGTTACCGGCACTTCGCAGTCATGTATGGTTACTTTATTTTTTAATGATCAATCAGTGCATGTAATGACCTTCGCACATTACTAAGATGGCCATTCTCAGTTTAAATAATAGATAGTAGAGTTTCCAAAGAGTAAGAAAGTCAAAAAAGTTTAAAACTATAACAATCATTATTCGAGAGCCCGATGCGAGAAAAAAAAAGTTCGGACGTTTTAGTCTCAATAAGAAAATATTTCCTTTGCAGCTCTACTTTCACTTAGATATTATTACACAAATGAGAATATTTTGAAAACAAATAAAAGAGGCAAAGGAGAAAACAATCCTAAAATAGTCCATATGACTTTATTATCTTAAAATGGTTTAAAAGAATTAGGGATGCTATGATCATGAGGTAAAATGCCCCCCCCCCCCACACACACACAAATTAGTGTTAATTCAATTTAAAATTCTCGGGAACACCTGCACTTATTATTTTTTGCTTTTCTCTCTTATTAAATATAATCACTTAAGATTTAAAAAGCTCTTCTCTTTTTTGAGGAAAAAGTGCTTTTCTCGTTAACAATATGTTTAAACAGTGACTCGAGGTGGTTTATAGACATGTTTAAACATGATAAAGCATCGCTCCAACGAATGCCTTTTTTTCTCAACACACTCGAAAATTTCATATAATTGTGAATGTCATGAAAATACGCCAGAACAATTTCCCAAATAACCCTCATGTAAGTTGTTTTTGAAGATTCACTGATCCAGAATTTCGTGCACTCAGACCAAGAACAAGTTTTATGCTTTCACGCAGTTAGTATATAAATATATACGAGACTTCCTTAAAGCCGGTCGTTCATTTCAAATATGCTAAATCAAAACAGGGGGCTAAATACAACATCCACTATCTTTAATTGTTCCATCTGTTAAGACGTTTTTAAGAAATTGGGCGATGTAGGGAGAGGTGCAGAGTGTTGACAAGTAATTGTATTGTGTTGACAAGTAATGATATTCCTACAAGTGACATTAATACCTCTATAGCTTTTGCTGCTGATGTCACAACTGCTACACCGGTTTTGGACGCAACCTATGGTACTACTGTCAGCATGCAGTGGAAAATAATACTTGATACAAATCAAATAATTAGTACTTTCAATGTGAGATTGAAATCACAGCCTAGAAATCTAATAATATCTGGTGGTGCTAATTCTCAAATTATTCTGAACAAAGGGAAAGAGTTATTTGGACGCAGACTCTCTGCTGTGTATGACAAGATTGCAAGTACATACACAGTTTCATTAAAGAATATCCAGTACAATGAGAGCTTATCCTTTCAGTTAATTACAAATATGGACAATCCGTTTTTTGCGCAGCTAGTAACAATTGAAATAAAGAATGTTACAGGTATTTTGTTTGTTTGAATTAGTTTTTTTAATTTTTCTCTTTTTTAATTCCATCAGACCAACCATTAATTCCACACCAGTAAAAATTAGAATTTATCACTCAATATAATAAAAAAATATTATGAAATTGCTAACCCAATTATTGCGGGTTTTTTGAGGCCATTTAATGATAAATGGCGGATTCTGACCCCCGTATTAAATAAGAAGCATAAACGCAAAAAATTAAACTTCACAGGTACATAGTCAGCCCGAAACTGTGTCAAAGAAACCAGCAAACAGGTCATGGCGCCATCTCGTGAATAAAAACGACATCAAAGCCCCATCTCGGTGGATAAAATGTCAAGCACGGCGTATGCCGGTGGGCAATTAATTAAGGTACAACCCTGGAGGTAAAAATAAAGAAAGAGATTAATTGTTTCCATTGAAATCATCCGTAGTGCGATCAGGTGCAAACTTATTCATGTTCTCATTTTTAACTCTGGTTCGTGCCAGTTCCAGTAAATTGTATTGGTTGATAAAACAATCGATATGTTAATAACATTACGTTTAACATTACGTAAATGATTAACGAATCAAACAATATTTCAGTTTAAAATAGCTAAGACGTATTTTGAGTCTCACAAAGAAAAAATACTGGACATAGGCCTAAAGAATTTCAATAACTTTCGGATTTATTAATAAAATTACACCATTTATAAAGTACAAATGGCCATTAACTGTTTTACTTGTTTCCATTTTTGACTCACTTTACTCAGAGATTTATCATGCTATATTTAAAGGGGCTACGGAACGGCTGTTGGTTTTCGACTTTAGTGACTTACACGAAAGTCGAGCTGATGGCGGCGAAAAACAAACTGGCTATTTTTCCGGCATGTTTGTAATTTACCGACTCGAACATATAGATATATCTAGAATCTTCTCCAGCCTTGGTCATGTTTTTATCCAGAATGAGTCTTGCTGAAATATTTCTTTGTAATATACTTTTCGAAAAAAAAAATTGAACCAGCGAGCAAAAAGTGCGCTGGTCTGTTCATTGCGCAAAACGCCTTTGCCGGATGTTTAATATGTGCGCGGGATATACGGACTGTGAGCATTTTAACCGGTTCGTAGCCCCTTTAAGTAAATCTTTGAGCATATCTTGCTTCATACAGAAGATGCAAAAGCTAATTTTATGAGTTTGAAGATAATTAAATTCTTACGTGGAAATGCACTCTTTTCCTGCGGGCGAAAAGCAACACTATCGTCAGGGGCCGATCCAGGAAAGAGATCCCCGGAAACTTTCGCTATTTTGAGCCTCTACGCACTATAAACGGCCTAAATAATGTCCAAATTATTAGCTTTGTTAGAGACGTTTTTTACTCTTAAGTTTCGAATGGACAGCAAAATAACAAACCATCTTGTGAAAGGTTGCAAAAAAGTGTAGGAAAAATAAAAAAAAACGGTTTAAATTCATATATTTAAGACTGTTTCGCCTAATATTCCAGTCATGGACAGTCTGCTATATGCTAAAGCAAGCTGAACTAGGGGAAGCAGGGAATTAAATAAAATAAATTGACATAACATAAAGAAAGAAAAAAGACATTTATGCACAGTAAGCTTATTCAAAAAAGGTGTTTTGCTTTTACTTTTTCGAATTGTTTTAACCAGAATTACAAAAATGGTTGGCTTTAAAATTATCATCACACCTTCATCAACACCTTGCAGACAAAACAGAATATGAACCTGAGCATAAGTATTTTTAGCATTTAATGATGTAAATACAGGTTCAACTTAGCACTTTGCACCACACCTAGGAAAATAGGAAATTTGGTTTTTGATGTTAAAGTATTTGGCGAAAAGTCGCAAAATTTTTCTGTGTTCAGAGTAATAACTATGCTACCGCAACTAGTCTACTAAAACAAACTAAACCAAGTACAAGTAAAAACAGCTTCATTCCTTACAAATTCTATTGTGTTACACCAGTTTAATTGTACAAAGAGGCGTCATCATATGTAAGATGGAATAAATAAATGACTTATATACCTTGATGTTTTTCTTAGCAAGAAAGTAAAACAGAATTCTCACTATATATATACCTCAGGGTAAAGGAAAAACCCTAATTATGGAATGTTGCAGCACATCAACCAGTGTATTGTCACCAACATGTAGCCAAACAAATTTCCAGTGACTTTAAGAGCTAAAAATAATTGTCCCAGGAAATAAGTAAATTGTCCAAACTAACTTCTGTATTATACAACATGTCGGATGTAGCACTACAGAATAATACATATATGCACCTTTTTGGTTGGCCAATGCCTATTCTGCAAAATGTGTTTGCTCAAATATTATTCAATTGATAACATAATAAATAAAAGACAAACAAAAATTTTATCAATTATACTGTAGTCGTGATCATGATTAAGCCTTTGTACCAACATAATTTAAGTTGAACATTCCGGTACTTTACAATTTCTTTGAACTGGTTAAAAAATTTGGGCTTAAACTAGTTTTATCAATCCCTATCTGACTTATTTTAACCACGAAAATTGCTTTTAATGGTTTTTGCACTTGTATCTGTGTTAAAACAGATATGCTGTAAAAAATGCCTTATCGGCGTCCCCGAAAATGCCTAAATTAAAAAACTTAAGAACTACAATGATAGGTCAATGTATATTGGGCTTTCTTTCATCAATCTGGTCTAAAACTATACCATATCAAGTTTTAAGCCATTGTTTTAATTTTCGCACAAATTATTGGACTCTTACCATTAGCGAAAAGTATGCTTTATACTACCCCAGTAAAATTGACACTTTGACTAATCGGTTAGAAATTATATAATAATTTTTTTTTTAAATTCAGAGACTTAAAAATTCCTAAGATGATATATCCAAGTAGTAAGCTATTACCATCTGCAGGAAATTATTATCAGTCTACGTGTGCTCTGGACTATTTCTTGAATATTAAAAATTAAGTATAAAAAGGATTTTTCATATGAAAGTTAAGTGGTGCTTTTATTAGCTATTACAAGTGTTCAAGATAACAAGAATAATAAAGCATTATCTTCTTACCATAAAGCAATTGCAGAACTTTAAAAAATAACCCACTCTGCATTGAAAGTTCTAGCTAGCTGGCTAGCTACATATGTTCCAATATCTATAAGCAACTGTAATTATATTTTTGACATAAAGACTTGATTTAATGTAATAACTTTACGTATATTTCTTGCACATTAAAAAAATTATTGCATCTCATTGCAGCACACATGTTGTGAGTCACCATGCCTGGTTACTTATTAGTCTTGCATGCTTTCATTTGGTCCGAAAAGCCTTTGATTGCTTTCATTGGTCCGAAAAAACCCCACTAATTGGTTTCGTTTGGTCCGAAATTTTAATTACACGGTATCGGTTTATGAAAGTTTTAATAATTAGAAGAAAATACAGGCTGAATCGCACCTCGAATACCGTAAATATGGGTCAAAGCAGTCAGGCTTTTGTAACCCAATCAGAATACAAGCGAATCAATTTGCAGAAAAATCCTTCGGATGTCAGTCGCTTTTTGCTGTATTTATCAACTCAGTCACAGAAGAGGAAGGTCCGTAAAATAAAGCTCAACGGTCGCAGGGCCTGCGGGATCAGAGTACCCTATTATTTTTTACAAATTCTTAGTCAAAATTTAGTCGCATGACGGCGCTGACGTACACTGAATTCGCCCCTGATCGTTGCAGAATAAATTCCCCATTTCTTTACATAAAAACGAACTGCTGAAGGATTACGTAATGGTCCTTCGTAAAAATTCAGTGAACTGCACATTGTGCATAAATCAAAGGGATGCTGAAACAATAACAATTTAAATAGATTTTAAACGCGCATTCTAATCTGTATTTCTACGTACTTAGTTTACACGTTGCACTAACCGAATCTTGAAATTTCCTTTAGGCAACCTCGCATCAGCGTTGTATGAACTTGATTTCTGTTCAGTTAAATTAGCAAATAAGTACATTTAAAAGCCTCTTAAATTTGTTGCACATTTTCTTTATGGAAAAAGCAATTATATTAACATTAATTTAAGTGTTTACTGTTAAGTTATAGCTAAATAATAGATAAGAACAATACCGCCTTTATACTTTGATTACCTTGAAATTAACCGTCTTATCCTTCACCACTTGTTCCACTCTTTTTACAATCGGAGAAAATATCACCAATGTTCGAACTTATTATACCAGCATGTGTCACGGCTAAAGTTTAATTTAGTATAATTATTTTAGTTAACGTAAGATACTCAAAAATTAAATAAGGTGCGTATTTGTATAAACTAGCCCGGTTAAGCCACAAGTAACTGTGCAACCTGTCGTTGAACGCTCACAGGAGGGCTTAATAAAAGCCCCAGACTGTGTACAAGTATTCAGTATTTATTAAATTGATTAAAGCGCACACAACATTAGTGTTTGCGTATTATATTTTTCAAAAAATAACTTTGCTGCAATTTTAACCGAGTTTACAACCCCGTGTTACCCGTCATATAGCAAAAACAATCGGCCAACGTTTTTATTTTGCGAAATAATTTTCGTGAAAGTTAGAAAATTACTCGTGACACCGGACTGAGCGCTTAGTACCGGTCAACCGTGTCGTACGCGCGTAAAGGCGTAATAGCTACCCTTTTCCAAAACAGTCTGTTGGTAACACTGGGCTAAGCACTTAGTACAGGTAAACCGTGTCGAATATGCGTATAGGTGCATTACTTTTATCCTATAAAAATTTTAAACTTCAGTTTAAATAAAAACATAGGCGACAGACAGTCGTTAACCCATCCAGCTAAAAAAAATACTCAGTAATTTTATTTTGCGGAATAAGTTTTCGTGAAATTTGCTAAATTGTCATGGTACATAAGAACAACTTCACAGGCTGTGATTACGAAACTAAACGCAGTTACAGAAAAACCTCAAATATCACATGTTAATCGAGACTGTTATTTATTAAATAAATAATCTTTAGACTTTCGCCAAAGTTCGAATTACAGTAAAAGGTGTAGCTACCATACTACATTAGCATAAGGAAAATTTGAAAGTTTTGTGCCAGGCAACTGTATTACTTGGCTACTTTCCGTTTCTAAGCAGAGTTAGCTAACAGCTAGCTACGCAGCTTAGCAAAAATCAGAGTGGTAAAAAAAACACAAATAGAAATAATCCTGGCTAAGATCAAAATCTGTCGTACCAAACTAAATAACAAGACTAGCTACCTGGCTTCTCAGTATGCTCCCTCAAAATCTACGTTCACAGACTTAATCTTACAATTTGTGAGTTTAAGATTTGCATGTGACTAAGAAACATGAAAATATATTTATGTACGTAAAAACATATAAAAAACAAAAATAAAAAGCTTCTAGGAGACAAAAAGGTAAAGATAGACAGACTTAACAACGTCAACGCCACAGCTATCAACATGGCCGTAGCTCCGATTGTTTCATATCCCTTCGTCTGTAAAAATCGTGTTCTGCAGGTTTTGCTATGATTTTTCGAAAAAAGTTGCGCGCAACCATTTTAAAGCCCTACGGCTATTATTATAGAGACTAGTCGTTAGCCCGTGGAAAAATCTTTAAATCTTCAAATCTACCTGTCGCAACAATGTGGATGACATTATATCGCATTTCATATTCGTGTTTCCGTAGCACTCAGACAAAATACGGCTATTATTACAGAGACCATTCGTTAACCCGTGGAAAAATCCACGGGGTCGCCCGTCCTTCAAATTTACCCGTCGCAACAAAGTGGATAAATATATATCCCATTTGATATTCCTGTTTCCGTAGCATGGTTTTATAACTAAGCGGGGGGTCCGCGCAGAGACAGACAAAATACGGATATTATTAAGGTGGTTCACCACCAAATAATGTCTAAATTTCAAGAATTGTCTTTTACCTGTTTTCTGACAGCAAATTCACCTTAGAATACCGTGGCAAGTAGTTCTTATGACAAATTTCGGTTTTTATTGCGCAATCTGGCACTTTCTCCAACCAACCGCAAGTATAAGTGCATAGCAACGCCCATAGCAACCATTTTCGCATTTTTAGACAGCTTTCTTGCCCCTCCGTCGATGTTTAATGCTTTGCAAAAGCTGGATGATACTTTAGGGCCTCCTAAGAGATTATATGACAGTTATGAATATTAAATGTAGTGTTCCACACACAGTCAGAAAGCTGTCTTAACGATCCACCCTCCGAAGTGAACTCGTCAGAGTTTACTTGTCATCAATTAGACTTAAGACTTATTTGGTCTTAGGTATTTGGTGCTTTCCAGGTCGAAATAGTGCTGCCGTACACCTTTTGTCGATCCACAAGTCTAGAATGTCCATAAATTAATCTTTAAACACGTTTTTTGCCGTTTAAGTTCGGAATCCACGCGAAGCAAGAATTCTCAAGATCGAAGCACACATGCTTTACAATTTCTTCTGTGGATGCAGACATTAATATTACCTAGGACTTAAATGAAACCGATTTTCAAATCGAAGTTTTGTCTTTCAGTTATCTTGTCCAGTTTCGCCCTGTTTTAGACTTTTTTTCCGTCCAAGAAATACCGCATCAGTTGTCTGGGCGACGAGTCAGTCTTACGAAAATGCGTTTCAGTCAATCCCTACACGTGACCCTTGAGAAACATACGCGGCCAAAAAGGCGCTTCAAATAGCGCATGTTATTCAGTTATTTGATTTAGCGTCAAGCAGCAAAATGTTATATTTTGCTCCTATTTTACCTAGCAACGGGTAACCATGGCAACCAATCAACTAAATTTTAGACTTAATTTTGTCGTACTGTCGCCTACTATGATATCCTCATCAATTAACTTTAGAAAAGACAATCCTCTGCGATATAGGTTATTTGGTGGTGTACCACCTTAAGGTGGATTCCGGTGTTGATATTTTTTGCACTATTTAGGCGTAATATCGACAAAATTTTCCCGGTTTTCTCATTTTTGGGCTATATTTATGGCTGTGGTCAGGAAAAGTCGAGAAAAAAATAAAAAAATATTTCATCGATCGGACTTGGACCCGTGCGTTCTTCGGAACGACTGTTTCCCTTTTGCACAATTGGTTAAGCCCTAGGGGCTTGCATTATTGTAAAACGTTTTTTGGACTGGAAATGTACGTACTCACACTCAAACAAATCCGGATTACGGAAGCGAACAGTTATTTAGGTTATCAAAAGTAGTACTACTCATAGAACACTAATTTGCGAATTTTTACAAATTGCAGCACTTTTCAGCTTAAGCCACCAAATAATGTCTAAATTTCAAGAATTGTCTTTTACCTGTTTTCTGACAGCAAATTCACCTTAGAATACCGTGGCAAGTAGTTCTTATGACAAATTTCGGTTTTTATTGCGCAATCTGGCACTTTCTCCAACCAACCGCAAATATAAGTGCATAGCAACGCCCATAGCAACCATTTTCGCATTTTTAGACAGCTTTCTTGCCCCTCCGTCGATGTTTAATGCTTTGCAAAAGCTGGATGATACTTTAGGGCCTCCTAAGAGATTATATGACAGTTATGAATATTAAATGTGGTGTTCCACACGCAGTCAGAAATCTATCTTAACGATCCACCCTCCGAAGTGAACTCGTCAGAGTTTACTTGTCATCAATTAGACTTAAGACTTATTTGGTCTTAGGTATTTGGTGCTTTTCAGGTCGAAATAGTGCTGCCGTACACCTTTTGTCGATCCACAAGTCTAGAATGTCCATAAAATAATCTTTAAACACGTTTTTTGCCGTTTAAGTTCGGAATCCACGCGAAGCAAGAATTCTCAAGATCGAAGCACACATGCTTTACAATTTCTTCTGTGGATGCAGACATTAATATTACCTAGGACTTAACTGAAACCGATTTTCAAATCGAAGTTTTGTCTTTCAGTTATCTTGTCCAGTTTCGCCCTGTTTTAGCCTTTTTTCCGTCCAAGAAATACCGCATCAGTTGTCTGGGCGACGAGTCAGCCTTACGAAAATGCGTTTCAGTCAATCCCTACACGTGACCCTTGAGAAACATACGCGGCCAAAAAGGCGCTTCAAATAGCGCATGTTATTCAGTTATTTGGTTTAGCGTCAAGCAGCAAAATGTCATATTTTGCTCCTATTTTACCTAGCAACGGGTAACCATGGCAACCAATCAACTAAATTTTAGACTTAATTTTGTCGTACTGTCGCCTACTATGATATCCTCATCAATTAACTTTAGAAAAGACAATCCTCTGTGATATAGGTTATTTGGTGGTGTACCACCTTAAAGAGACTAGTCGTTAACCCGTGGAAAAGTCTACGTGGTCGCCCGTCCTGTATATATCGCATTTGGTGTTTCCGTAACAGGACTCGTCTTTCGCGGAAAGACAGACAGACGACGGCTATTATTAAAGAGACGTTTATAAATTCATTTAACTGCATATAAATTAGTTCATATTTGAAACAAATCTAACAGACCCAAATGCTTCGATTAAACTCTTCCATTTCTTAAATTCAATTTCTGAAAGTGACACTTGCATTTAGGGCTAGTTCTTTCTTAAACGATCATACGATATTTCTACTCCTCCTGCTACTTCTGGAATCGACATTCTTAGATGCTTGGAGTTACGCACTTTAAAATACGGCTTTTCTTTGCAATAATTCGTTTGTATTCGTATAAGTGGATCAACATCAGCATCGGTTTTTAGCGATTTCTCTGCGTAATTTAGCACTTAATTGAGTTGTATTCTTCCACAGTGGAGAGCAATGATGAGTGCAAATTATATTAACGAAATATCATGACGAAATTCCAGGATTCGTGACCTGGGAATCTTCGGATCAAACGCACCGCAGGGTCTTATTCACTAAGCCACACCGGGGTCAAAAGGATTTGTGAGAATCAAGACAACTTTAATATTTTAACATGCAAGACTTTCGTCAGCAAATACCAGAGCCAGTGTGGAGCACTGACGAAGCATTGTATGCCGACTGATAGCCTTGTGGTAGAGCGTTCGCTTCCAGTGCGGGAGGTCTTGGGTTCAAACCCCGGCCGAGTCATGCCAGAGACTATAAAAGTGTGAATCTATCCTTTCTGCTTAGCGTTCAGCATGAGAATAGGATTGATATCCTAGGCGGTTGTCTAGTTGAGCGATTGCTGTGCTTGCACGACTTTCGTAGCTCAAATGGGAGCTTTAAATGCGCTAGGACCCCCTTCGCAGGACCCTCGTTGATAGCAGTACCAATAGGAACTGAAGAGGTTATCCTGGGTAAATAATTTCAATAATAATAATAATAATATAGTGGCGAACAAGTCGCAAATGACACGTTCAGTTAAGGTGGCAGTAACCCTTCTCAAAATCGTAATTATTTTGTTCACATAATTACTTACTAAATATTTTTTTCAGTCTATATATCCATATTTTTTTTCTGTTATAACACACTTTTCACGATTTTATAGCTATAAAACCTTTAGCTTTAACAATTCCTCTCTAAATTAAAATGTCGTGAATATTTAATTAATTCTCCCAAATATAGCTTTAGTGCTACGTGCTTGTGGAATCATACACAACGAAATGACGTGATTACTAAAAAAACGTTAATAACAACAAAAATTGGGCATAAAGTAAAAACCAAACTTTGATCTCTATAGCGCCTCACCCCGAGAGCTCTAACATCTTATAGCATTTTTGTTTCTCTTTAAAAATTGAACGCAAGCTTTGTAAATCATACAGCTTTAAAAAGCTGTGCGGAATTTTTTTGCCACTATGTGCCTGAAGACCAATATTTTCAGGAATTAACAAAGAAAATTCGTATAGATAACACACTGACTGAAAAATGCATCTGTTTAACGGCTAAATAAGGGTTACTGCCACCTTAAGATATCCGAGGCTTATTCGCTACTTGTTTCAAATATAGAAAAAGTTGCGAATATGTCGAATTTAGAAATGTTAAACGATATTTAACATATTCACGTTTTTATTTTATTTATTAATTTCATATAAAACTACATTATACACTACAGTATTCACATATTATTATGTTTATAAGTGATGGAAAATCGTGTAAAAATACTTGGGAATAAAGACTGCTACAACTGCAGTTACTAATGATAATAAGAACAACAACTCCCAATCACGGTCAGTATTTAGATCTTATGCATTATTTTCCTACTAGCTGTTTCCCGTGGAAACACTGTATTTCTCATTTAATTCATGTAACAGTTATATGTCCATCAAAAAACAAAACAATACAGCAGTTCGAATCTTACAATCTGCATTATTATATAAATGAAATTTTTGCAGGAAAATGTTTTAAATTTTCAGGGTTAATAACGTTTGATGGATTTTGTAGGAATTTCACTTTTTGTATATATATATAATGTCAGAGTTGAATTTCTCATTTTAATATAAACAGTAAAGTCAAATTTTACAAAAATTAGTTCTTTCGGTATATATTTCGGTACATGATCCTTTTGCCACAAACTAAGAATAGTGTGTTTTTGTTTCAGCCTCGATGTTCTTAACTTTTTTGACAAATGCTATCCTCATTATTCTCAATATGTTCTTAGCATGACTATGGCCTGAAAATATATAATGCCTTGATAAAATAAAGCATAAATGTGAGTTTTGAAGATCAAATTACTGTGTTGTATGTTTTTGTTTGGTATCCCTTAAAAAAATAGCTTACAAAGACTATAAAATCGAAATCAATGAAGTAGCTCTTTTGGTGTATTGAATATGGCCATACGCTCAAAAGATTACACTGAATGTTTGTGTTTAGTAATTCTAAATTAACAAAAGTCAGTTGTGTTTTTGTTTCAGCCTCGATGTTCTTAACTTTTTTGACAAATGCTATCCTCATTATTCTCAATATGTTCTTAGCATGAATATGGCTTGAAAATATATAATGCCTTGATAAAATAAAGCATAAATTCAGCTAGATACCAAACAAACAAAGAGCCCGGGGTCGAGGTTGAAATGTGAGTTTTGAAGATCCAAATTACTGTGTTGTACCAAACAAACAAAGAGCCCGGGATTCTTTGTTTGTTGGTATCTAGCTGAATTCCCGCGGAAGAAACCACTGAATCTCTCATTAAAATGATGTAAGGGATACCAAACAAAAACATACAACACAGTAATTTGAATCTTCAAAACTCACATTTATAACACTACAGACTGTGTGATTCAGTGTTGATGTCGTTAAAAAAAACCTAAACCTAAAACCTAAACTTAAATCAAAGTTTACATCTGTTACGTTACGATCGTTTGAAATATATTCGATTCTTAAATTCGAAAACGCTGCATTGTTATCTTTGATTTTATGCGTGCTTTTCTTGATTATAAGTTTGGGTCTGTAAGGCAAACTGTTCTTTTACTATTTTGGATTGAAATATTTCGGTAAATATACAATATACTAAAGGATTCAAGTTTTTATATTACTCTTTTATGTGTTTTCAACTATTAATTTCTTATATTTTGAGTATAACTTTGGAAGGTTTGCCGTATGCAATAGACTAAATAACTGATTTTGTAGAGTTTTGAAGATTCAAATTACTGTCTTGTATGTTTTTGTTTGGTATCCCTTAAAAAAATAGCTTACAAAGACTATAAAATCGAAATCAAGCTCTTTTGGTGTATTCAATATGGCCATACGCTCAAAAGTTTACACTGAATGTTTGTGTTTAGTAATTCTAAATTAACAAAAGTCAGTTCTTTTAGCATGCTTTTTTATGTCTTTGCCCACAAACTCTTCATAAAAATGTCAAAACCATAATTCGGTCAAGGGCACAGACCTCGCAAGCTCGGTCTGTACTTTTGACCTTGGGCTTTGTATTTTACAGTACAACATCAAAACCTGTCAGTATCCGTTAAATACAATATGTATCTAAATAGAAAGTCACCCCAGCCTTCTCTGTACATTTCTTACCCTAAATGTAAAAAAACCCATATAACTCCTTCCCCCGCCTCCTACAAAAAATAAATAAATAAATAAATAATCAAAAAGCCATGTAAACTGCAACAAAATCAAAAAATGTGAAAAAGCTATTTAAATTTTCCCCATAATGTCAAAAACCTCTGTCAAATAAGAATTAAAAAAACACAGGTTTTTTCAGTGTTAACATGTAGTACTCCCTCAAAAAAGTTTAAACTTTTCTTAAGTAACACGAAATGTCATAAACAAAAACATTAAGTCAGAACATCTAGAACAACAAAAATCACCACAATTAAAGCTACCAGAATTACTACATGTTAAATAAAAATGCTTTTGTCATATTGCATGCAACCGATGTAAGTTTAGTTACACAAAATGTGAAAAATATATATTATATATATTTGCATAAAAAAGAATATATAACCTTAAATATTATATCATACTCTCTTAACAGGTGTTGTAGCTTGTTATATCTTCTAATTTAAGCTTAAAAGGTCAAGTCAAATAAGTTACAGCCATATTCCTAGCAAAGACCACTAAGATAACTTCAGTTAGCTAGCTACATGTAAAAGCAACATAAAACTCACAGGTTAGCTAGCTAGGTAGCTACTGGGAATCTTTAGTTTAAAGTAGCTAGCTACAGCAGCTAATAGCTGGTCACTTAAACTGGAGACTTAGCTAGGTATAAAGAACATGGCTACATATATATAAATTCCTAGCTAGCTAGCTAGTTGTTTGTGGTGGTTGGCTTTTTATGATGCTAGCTAACAAACATGTCTCGCATCAATAATATCATTAAAACTGAAAAAAAACATAAACAAACCTCACAGAAACCTTGCTATGATTAATTTATAAAACCATGCTCTTCTTCAAATGTTTTTTTAAAGATTTATTTCGAAGGAAAGAGTAGAGAATACTCAAAAAGAACAGCCATCTTTTTCGTAAACACAATTTCCGTTTTATGCTAGGAACTTCATTTAACAGTCCGTATGCTTTGTGAATATCTACTACCGTTTCATATGTAGCGATACCTATATATATATATGCTCATATAGTTTTTTTTGGCATAAGGGTATATATATTTATATCGTTATTAGCTGCGGGTTATATATTTACACCTTATGTGGGATTTCTATGAAGTACATCCCTAACTTTTTTAGTTAAATATTAGCGTACAGCCACGTCAAAAGAAAGTGACCCGTGATTTCGGTGTCGTGGACTCACAGTTTTACTCACGCAAGGGAATTAATATATAAGATACAGCACAGGCTAATACACCGTATTACAATCTCGCCGAGCCTGCCGGAATTTAATTTCGTGCAGCTTATATTGAATCGGTGCCACGAAGTCACGAAAATTTTTAGCTACCGGTGCCTCAAGTTTTAAGTCAGAGAACTGTTTATTGTTGGTTTGTCATGGCTAGTAATCAAGTTGTGAGCCAGTTTTACTTAGCAAGCTTACGTTAAATGATTTCAAGTTATAGTCATCTGGCACTCACAAAATTTCTCTCCATACGAAAAAAACAAGTTGTTGGAAGTGATGATGAGCTTGCAGCCAGGTACAAAGAACAAACTACTACTGCATGGATAATTTTAGTGGATTAAATTTCTGGAAAACAATATCCTGGCGAAGGTTAAATAACATATAGATGATAACTTTAACATTTATTTAGGTTGTATAATTGAGCTAGCACTCTTCTTTTGCAACTCTAAGTCAATTAACAGTGCATGGATAGACAGTCATTCACTAGCATAGCAGTATTTTTTTAATTTATTTTTTTACTAGGGCATTTGCAGCTTATGAGGAATGTTGTGATGTTGATCCGGACTGTGAACATACAGAAAGAAGTTTATTATTAGAGTACCAAAAAAAGCTTAGCTATCAGCATAAAAATATCCCAGATCCCTTAGAAGTACAGACAGGTTGGCTAGGATTTTAAGACCTCAGCACTTGCTCGTAACCAAGAATAAAAATGTTTTGACACCAATCCAAGAGATATATTAAATCGGTGAGCTAGCTATATCTTTATTAAGTAGGCCAAGACGAAGCTTTAACGACATCAATAAAAATTCATCTTTGGAATGCAACTTCCGTTGTCTGCCAATTTTTTTAGGTGTACCATTAAACTTTCTTTTCACTGGATCAGAACAATAACTTCTCTGAACATATCGACATATAAAATCATGAAGGATATTAAATACTGCAATTGACTTGAGATTGGTAAAAAATTTTACATAATTTTGAGTGATGAAAGTTTTATAAAATGGAGTAACACTTGGCTGTGATATAACATATTTTGTTTTCTTTGGCTTGTTTGTTATATTAAGTAAAAAATTATTCATGATAAGAAGCAAGGAGATCGATAATATATATATAACTATATTTTGAAAATTGATGTCATCGGAATTTTTACTATTATTTATTTTTTCTTTAGGACGGCTATATGGTAGTTTATTTTTCATATCCTTGATACTTAATATTTTAGGTTGAATAGGAGTTGAAGTAAGAAGTTTATTATTTATAAAAGTATTTGCTTTATCAGGCTTTGTTAATATAAGAGAGCTGATTATTTATCGTTGAATGTTGTGGTGTAACCATATTTATTGATGAATGTTTTGCTTTTGTTGATGGAGTGTAGATAGACATAATAGGATTTCCTTCCCCACAGAAAACAATAGGTGCAACAACATTTGAAGATAAACTAGATTTGTCTGCAAATGAATCCTCTGAAGAAAATTTGATACTTCTTCTCGACGAATGATCAGACAAATTTTTAATTCTTGAAGAAGATTTTGTGTGGGCAAAGGGTTTTTTAAGGAGGGTTCTTCATCAGCAAAATGTCCAGAACAAAGTCTACTATGAGCATTGGGAGTCCAGGGTTTAGCCTTAGCATCCACACGATTAATAAGTCTAATCCATTTATCACGGCGAACAGGATCTTTCTTTACAGTGGGAAATGGGTATAATTTAAATGGAGGATCACAAGAACAATTTTTATGAATAATGCCATCGTGGATCATACAATTAATTAATTTCCATTTTTCAAGCTTTCTGGAACCATTTTTACAGTCCTTTACGGCGCATAAATAAGAAGTTGTCATCTCTTTGATCAGTTTAAAAATGAAAAATAAACAGTCCACAACCAAGAAAAGCGGCCGGTAATAACAAAACAGCTCAATTTTTTCGTGCGCACCTTACATGCACCCAATTTAAAACACACGAAACTTTAAACAGCGGGAATTGTAAAAGTGTGTATCGTTTGTTAATGTATCATTATTAACTGATAGCAATTTTCAAAAGGGTAACGTGTGACCTAATTGGCTAAAAAGCCTTCACTACAGGCTTTATTCAGCATAGTATAACTTTTAATCCCATAGTAACCAAAATGGTTGCTAAAAATGTAAACAAACAACTTCGCCAGAGAATGGGTAGCATCTAGCTACGTACAGACTTAAAAATTAACTTACAATAAATTCAAAATCTCGCATTACTTCACTAGAAAAACAGTAAGGAATGTTGATAATTTTTCAATCCACTGCGTTTTTATATCCACATTCACCACAACAATGAGCGACCAAAGAAACGGCGTCAAATTTGTATGAAAGACTTTTCGTCTGACAAGGAAGAAATTAGCGTTTAAAAAACGTTTTAAAAATTCGAATGCTTTGTTTTCGCTTTGTACATGTACTTAAAAACATAATATAATGAAATTTAAATCGAATTTTCACAAAATGTTTACAAGTAAATCTTTAGAAAATAATCCTGGTTTCTGTAAACCCAACAAATAGTTTTCAGTTATTATATACAATATAAACCGTTTTATCCCTTTTATACCTTGCAAGGTCGGTCTATACTTTTTACCTCGGGTAATATTTACTCGGTATAGATAGACAAAACAGTTTATATTGTATTAATATTTGATTTCCATCCCCGATTGCAATGTCATATTTAAATGTTTCAAAACCATGTGCGTTAAAAACTAAATTAAATTAAGAAACTTTATATAAAAAAAATGAAATTATTATGTGGTACGTTGTCAAATGTTTTAAACAATACTACAACTTTATTTAATTTGGACTGCACCTTTTTCCATAATCCTTTTTTATTAGACTTACATCAAAATATTATAGGAAGTCCTGGAATCTGCGGTAATAGTTTGAAATCTGGTTACAATATAATTGAGACTGCCAGCTTAACAGTTACACAAGATATATGTGGACATCCAAAACCTATTGTTAAATGGAAATTAGAAGAAGACAACACTTTTAGTGGTTCGTTTAGCTCTGTGTTAATAGATAATGCATCAAGAAAATACAGATATAGCTTTGCAACACGAAACATCATACGTTCACATTGTGGAAAAAAAATTATGTATAATGCAGGAAATGAATTTGGAAAAGTCGAAGGAAACTCAACAATTTATATTTCCTGTAAGTAATTATATTAACAGAAATTGTGTCATAATTGTTTTAATTTTACCCTTTTATTCATTTTTTACTTATTTGTTTCATTTGTCGGCCTAAAAGTGTTTTTATTTTGACATATTTTTTTCGAGATTCTTTTTTTTTACATTTTTTTACAGTGTATTGCACATCTTTGTGACCAAGTACAAATTTTGTAAATTCGCACTAACTGACCTGAACATTTTTTTGCCCTAAAATATATTTAGCCCATTTTCCTTGTATTCGTCTAAAAAAAACATAATCAGTAAAATCGCAACCTTACCACTGTTCTTATTTTGTGTTTCTATTTTAACCATCTGCAGCCTCATTGTTTTTATAAAATGGTTTTCGCAAAAAAAAAAAAAGTGTAATTTTGTACTAGTTAGGTTCCTGTCAAAATTCTAATTATTTTCTGATAGTCAAACCTTCGAAGATCACGTTAACATCATCGTACAGACATAATGCAAGCTGGGTTTATTTGACTTGGCATAAAGAAGATACTGGAAATTGCTTAATGGATTATCATTTAAAATTTGATGATAAAGATGATGTTTACAGCACCTTCAACACAAATTTTAGTCTCTGTCATTCACCTTGTGCTTCAAGTGCATCTGTTTGGGCATCATACAAAGGAAATGTTGGTTATAAAAATAACATTACTCTCCGTTCAATACCAACACGACTAGATACTACCATCATGCCAAGTTCCAGAACAACCACTGAAGGAACAGCTGCGCAAATCGAAGGTATAACACAAAACATGCTTTCATCACTTGTTCTATTGTACATCACATTGCTGGTTGGGTGAGTTAAGGGCGTCCAAATCAAATTTAAAGTTTTCTTTCAAATTAGATTGTGGCAGTGTGTTATTTTATATTAGTACTTTTATAAAATGCACATTCAAAAAGCCTACAGAAATGCTGTTATAGTTTTTGGAATCTGGCTATTACTCAGGAAATTTTATTGATTACGAGTCCTGATTAGAAATCTCATATTGAGCTTAGAAAGCACTCCGGTTCTGTTATAAAAGACGCATGAAGTATATAGATAGATAACTTTGTTGAGTTTTTTCATGGAAATGGTCGCCGTTTAATGAACAGTGTACAGGTCGTGCATAACTCACCTGGCATCATTTAAATTCTCGGTACATAATATAAGAAGTTCACGTTTTTATCAGCTTTTATTGTAGCCTTTTTATGTGCTGTTCTTACAATGCCACGTATTTCATTATAGATGACTGCAAGTGTGCTAGTAAAAATGCAATTAGCATTGTCATCACTATTGTTATTGGATTGATTTTAAACATTGTTATATTTGTGATTTTGAAACACAAAGGTGAGCAAGATTATTTTTTCATTTATTTATCGCCATCTATTTTTTACACAACCCCGATCAGGCGAACTTTTTGAAACTTCGAGTCTCTTGGCAATATATTTCTTTGATGTTACGAGCAGCATTTTAAGCAAAGTAAGGCTCTTTTCCAATTTGCTCCATTTCCCTCTAAAGCACAAGGATTCAACAGTGTTTGTGCAAATAATGTCTGTCACATTACAATTGAAAATCATGCGTTAAAAGATGATTACCAGCAAAATGTATTGTTTGGCATACATTTTTCGCGATATATGCTCATAAATAGTCCAATTAAGTAGTATTTGATATTTTAAGTGACTCTTTAGCCATAATTAATAATCTCATTGAGATTGAAGCGTCCTTGAACAACATTTTCGAAATAAATTATACGCCTTTGTTATGAGATGTAGCGTATATACTGTGCATTTTTCATTGAAAGGATATTTTGAAACCCTTTCGAATGAAGATAGACAATTTGACAACATTTTTTCTGAGCTTAAGAGCTGCTATTGACTCCAAACACATTGTTAAACAGTTGTAATTTTGTCTAATTATACATGCGTTACTATACCGTTCCTGACCTTTTCGTGCTATAGTGACATATTCAGCTAAATGGAGAATAGTCTTAGAAATAAATTGTATTTCAGTATTTAGGGTTCACTTCATGTTGTGTTACTTCCAAACATTGCTAACCAATAATAGTTGTTATAGCGATATTTTAATGAGGTGTTATAGCGATATTTTAATTGAAGTTATTTGGCAGTTTACGTGAATAATTTGACAAGCTAAATATTTATATTATGTCTATAAAGGTAGTATTACAAATGTTACAATAATTTGAAGTTTCAAATAAATGTTTTGTGGTTTGCAAACAGTTTATATTCCTAAAACATTTAACAAAAATTGCTGCGCGAAAACTGTTTATTGTTGTAGGACAATTTTTGATTTAGTTTAACACTGCCAGATCTTCTACAAGTCAGTTACAAAAATTTTTTACGTGTAGGTTTTATAGTTTTCAACAGAAATCCTAAAAAAACATTGCAACATACGGAACGAAGAGATGATGATAACTATGAAGTAACAGAAACAACATCATCTCATTATGCCGACCTGAACGTCAAATCTGTGAAACCAAGTATTTACGCTGATTTAACAACAGATTCATCGAAAGAGTATGCCGAAATTGAGTTAAACGAAACAAAACAAAACATGTATGCTAATATTAACACATAGAATTCATCCTCTAAGATTGATTATGCCGTGTTAATAACACTTTTTTTATCAAGCGACAACCTTTTCATGTCAATAAGGATTGTTAATTTTGTTTTATTACCGTATTTAGTATATATTTTATAAATATTTGTAGATGGTAGCTTTGATGTTATTGTAAGAAATGTTGAAGACTTCGTAGGTCTGTTTTACAACTTTTTAATTATTGTTGCCTCTAGATGAATGAAATTCTCTTTAAGGGGTTCTTGTTACAACAACTTAAGTTCAAATCGAGCGCAAGGTGCGCGTTGAAACTAAGACCGTGTTAAAAATATGTATCTGTGCCTATTTTAAAAATCCTAAGCTATGTATGAAATCATTTGTATTTTTTGGTGGTGTAAATTTTTAACTTGTCAAAATATGTTCTACTTGCGATTTATAACCCTTAATAAACATATTCAAACACAGCAGACGTAATTTGCAGCAACAGTGACTCCCGATGTTTAAAAAACGTGGCATGGGTTACGAATAAGACTAATCGAAACGCAGCAAAGTTGTGAGAACTCAACCTAACATGAAGTATACAACGGCAAATTGATGTATGCAAATGCAACATTTAAATGTTGCTAATGTACAAAGATGCAGGCGAGTTATGGCGCGACTCGAATTCCGTGCAGAAAATAATAACATCGTCATTGCAGCCTTAGGTGTTATTGTGTTTAGGTTTATTATGTTAAAAAAGTTGTAACACGCAGAAAAAGACCTCGCATTTTAAGGACTACGGAATTACTAAAACGCGCTCTTCTCTCGCTTTAAAAAAAAACTGTGTTGCGCACATTAGGCCCTATTATCTGACCGAGGGAAGTACAATAAAAGCGCGTCTTTTCTCTCATGTTTATGTTATCTTCCCAAAAACTTAAATCAATAAGGAAGTCACCTTACCGTTTAAATATTGAAAATCCTTCTCTTATGTGACTATCACCTTAGTTTGGAAGGGAGGTTGTGTTGTTTTAACGTAAGATTGTTAAAATGGATTTTGTTCTTAAGTTTAATCAATTTCTTCTCCTGTATTCAAATTTCCCCCCCTTTTATCGTGCTTCAATTCAAACTTGAATTGCTTTTTTTCTTTTTCAATATTAACTTTTTTCGGTCCCCATTTTTTCGAACATCTTATGTTAGCACTTTTTTGTGACGTAATCGAAATAACGTATTACCACTTTACTTTACAAAAAAAGAAAACAAAGTAGGGTTAAATCGCTTTCACGTAAAAGACTATATCTCTTATCTTTAATAATAGCCGTATTCTGTGTTGAGCGCTGCTTTATTTCTTAATCATGACAGAACACCCCCCAAAAACGTACTATTAAGGCCATTTTGGTTTGAAAGTGATGGTGTGAAGTTTTTACAGGGTGCCCACCATAATTTATCTCTCATTTATAGGAGAATTTAGGAGATTGTAGGTAAATTTTCCGTTCATTTGTATGAGATTAAGCGGTCAAATTGATAAAAAAGTAACAAAAAAGTAGGAGATTGTAGGAAACTCTTTTTAAAACGAAAGCGATGATGCCCCACCCCGCTTAATCCGTCCATACACTAACATATTATTACCTTCACAGGCCCTGCTAAACAAAATATGATTATTAAAACTAAGGAGGAAAACCAATTATGTCCCAAAAATTACAAAAAGCAATAAGGTAACAATATGTTTATTTGATGGTCCGAAGAAATGTTAAAAACAAAATTTTGGTTGAAGGAAAGTCTAAAAAAGTGGGAGGTTGTATGAGAAATTATATTTTCAGTTAGTTTTGTATGTGATTGTAGGAGATTTTAGGAGATTTGTCATTTTGTATGACGTTGTATGATTTTGTATGAGGGTGGGTACCCTCATACAAAATCATACATGTCCCTGGTTTTAGGTGTCCTTTTAAACTTTTTTCTTCTTAATACTTTATATCTCTAGGATTATTTATTTTTTGTATGTCCTCACATGTTAAGATGAAGATATCGTTACATTTTCTAGCTATGTATAAAATTTAAGCGATCCAATTTTATGATTTTGACCACAAACGTAATTTCGACGCCGCATCCTGCTTAACTCAACTAGCTAGCCTTGGCTCCAGAGTGAAAGTAGCCAAACGCAGTTTTGCTACAAGAAAAATCTTAAACAATTACTCTGATACTAAATGATGTAAGCTGACGCCAATAGATAAAATAAATATTAATCTACTTACAAAATGTCAGAATAGCTGCTACAACAAGTAAATCCAACGTGACATGAACCATGCCTCACGAAAATATTAAAATTTTATGTTATTCTTTACATTGCGTGCCAAATATTTTTTGTCCAGAATAAGAGATCCCGAATGTGTTTAACGCCAATAAATTATAGTAATTACTGTCGGGAAAAGCCCTATCAGTAAGAGGAAACTCCTGCTAAATTGTCGGTGATTATTTTTAATGATCGTTCTCGTTAATAATGTACCGACAAACGCAAAAAACACTGGATCTAGTGAACGCGCACATGTTTTATTGTTTCGTAATACAATAGAGAATTGAATAGAATTTTTTCTCGTTGTGTATCCTTCTCTTTTCGTATATCCATGGTGTACCTAAGCGCTTCTGAGCGCACGAGTTTTTTTTTATTTAAACCAAAATTGTATAATTTGTTGAGAAAGGGTATTGGGTCTAAAGGGATGTGCCACACGGTTTACCTGTACTAAAGGCTTAGTCCGGTTGCACAATTAAATTTTTTTTTTACGAGAATTTTCAGGGGAATTTATTTCGCAAAATAAAATAAAATTGCGACCGACAATGTTTGCTATGACGTGATAACAATATTTTGTTAAGTGTGTTTAATTTCAACTAAAGTTGCGGAAAAAGCTTTTCTTCAAAAATATTTAACCCTTGGAACACTATAAATAATGCTGTCTGCGCTTCACTAGCCTTAAGAAATACTATATACCTGTACTAAAGCGCTCCAACCGAATGTTTATGGCTTAAACCGGAGTTATAGCCCCCTGGAACTTGTTTAACAATAATAAATGCAATTTTACAGCCAGGTCAGGGAGGAAAAGGCTTTTGACAAAAGACAAAACAAAAATAATGTTTTAGAATAGCGTAGTGAGAAGATCAAAGAGTGCGCAATCATTTCATGTGTACATAACAAAACTTTTTTTCAAGCGCACAAACAGACAAACAGCTACTACTAATACGGCTATTATTATAAAGACAAGCAGGGGGACCCAACGTCGAAACGCCGTGTAAAGCCTCAAGTAACTGTGTAACCCGACGTTGAGCGCTTAATAAGAGCCGTAAAATGTGACACACATTCAGGTATGCGGTATACATGTCGTAAATCGAGTTGGGCGCGCGCAACAGTGTGTTTAAGTGTAATATATTTTTCAAAAAATAATTTTTCTGCACATATAGCCTTAATTAAAACACATTTTAAAGCCCGTTTTTACCCAGTCATAGCCAAAAAAATCGGACAACATTTTGTATTTCGCAGAATAAGTCTCCATGGCAGTTCAAAAATTAATTGTAACGTCAGACTGAGCGCGTAGTGCAGGCAAACTCTGTTGCAAAAATGTACAGGCTTACAAACCTTTTCCAAAAACAGTTTTTTTGCAGCCTCGCTTAAATTGAAAACACAAGAAATCGCTTAGCAATTTTTATTTTGCAGATAAAGTTTGCGAAATTCATTGCCAGTTCAAACAAAAACACACAATAAATTAATTGTGGGTAAAAAGTTTAATCGAAACTGGTCTCCCCAATAAACTTTAAGACATATATTACAGTAAAAGGTGTACATAACTGCATTTAACATAAGAAAGATTATATATTCAAAAATTTTGTTGCAGCCAACTGTATTTGGCTACTTTCATTTATTAGCCAGAGTTACTCGGCTAGCTAAAAAAAATACACAACCTCATGTGAGTAAAATTGTGATTGATAAATATAACATTTAAAATAAATAATGTTATATATATCTTATATAAAATTGAAGAAAAACCTTATAGTAATAACAATAAATAAGGCTAGCTATCTACTTGACCTTAGGATGCTAACTCAAAAATCCTCATTCACGCGTTAAATCTTAAAATTGGTTTAAAATCCATATATGGCTAGAAAACGTAACAATATATTTACATTACCATGCGAAAACGCATAGAGAAAGCATATATATGTATATATATATATAAAACTCTTTTTGGGAGTAAATCAGGTCAAACAGAGGCCTACAAACAAAACACTGATCACGACCACAACTTGGCGGCTCCCAGTTTTTGGTAAATTTCAGGCTGCTTTTCTGTCTTTTGTGGACGCGTTAAAACAGGTTAAAAGTGCCGATGTGATAAAAAAAAAGGTTACAAAAGTAATTTACCAATAGGATAACGTAGGAAACAAAATTTTAAGCCTTCCTGATTGGTAGATTTATTGATAACCTAGTCGATAAAGCCCGTGGAAAAATCCACTTGTGCAGATTAAAAACGAAAAAGAAGCGTCATTTAAATTTTGATGACGTCAGCAACCCTTTCTTAAAAAAATTAGTTTAGAACCTTGTTTTCATGTTGCCTCTATTGCGTAGAGCTTAAAATGCTGATCAAGAAAATGTATATGATCATGGGCTTTTGATGAGCGGTTAATGAGATATAAAGGTTTAAAAATGTCCCCTCCAAACCTAAAAAATCATTTTTAGAAATTTGTATACCTGCTGCCTTCATCGTATAGATCTTAAAACTATGATCAAGAAACTGTATAGGATCATGTACTTTTGACAAACGGTTGCAGAGATATTAAGGTTGGAAGGTTTTTTGATGACGTCATTAACTCATCCATTCCGAAACGGATTTGGGGACCTATGTTTGGGAATATTACCGAAATTGGTCCTAGGTGGATCTAGTTACCCACGCGGTGAAAAATCATTGACGTCACCACCTCGTTTCCAAGTTATTTGCCCTTAAAGTTTTAGGTGCACTGTAATGGCTTCATTAACTTAATATAGGATATTGACGTTAAAATAGTGTGATTGCCGTCGCGCCGTAACGTCAGAATATTTACCATATTAGACATGCATTTTTCGGCAACAACAAAGGAAAATGAACACGTACACTTTGCCTGTCACAGAGACACGGAGCTGGCGTATTATTATATAGACTAGTCGATTAGGCCCGTGGAAAAATCCACTCAGGCAGAATAACAATGAAAAATTTGAAGATTTTAGGAATTTTGATGACGTCAGCAGTGTCCTGTTCATCTACATAAAAATTGAATGCGTTTTTGATAGCTGGAAAGGACTGTGGAAAAATGACAAAAAAGCAGTAAAAATAAGGATAACTTAGGAAAACGATAATGTTACGAAAAAGAAAACTTGGGATTTTGTTTTCCATAAACCTCCATAAACCTAAAAAATAATAAATTATGATGATAATACTTTCCTATTTTTATATCAATAATCAATAAAACACTTGGTTAGAAAACAATTTATTTTCACGAAGCTTTTCGTAATCTATGTTACATTATCGGGCCATCACTTGATAATGTAACATAGATTACGAAAAGTTTCGTGAAAATAAATTGTTTTTTAACCAAGTGTTTTATTGATTATTGATACTTATTTATGGCTGAAGACTTACACAATTTCCTATTTTTGTTTCCTGTAAAAAGATAATTCAATGGTTACATACAGACCGTATAATATTAATATATTGGTAAGTAAGTTACCTGCAGTTGATGCTTCTTGAGTCTTTTCAATACCAAAAATATTGGATGCAATTTTAACATGGCATGCCTTGACTTTTAGTTCATGAATTATCTCCTTAAAAAGAAAATAATCCACCTAACGAAGCGCGCCACGGGAAGGCAAGTCATGGAGCTTTGCGCTTCAACCTAAAAAAGAAAAAGAAAAGTACGTAGTGTGCATTTTGTACTAAAGAGAGTTAATAAGGTAAGTTTTGGGCAATATGACCAATTCCAGTAGCTTGTGAGCCGCCAATACCAGTCAATGTTGAAGTGAACTAAATGTATTTTAATGTTTGAATACATAATATAGATAACATTAACAGTTTTTTATAAGAACAAAATGTTTGAACATATTGCTTCAGAGGCCCAAAAGTTTAGAACATGTTAAGAACATTTAAGTCTTTGACAATATCACGAAGTACGGAAGTGCTCCTTTACACTTAAAATGACGAAATGACAGGAAAATTACGATCAATTTAAGAACAATTTGAAAAGTTAAAAGGCCTTCTTTGAGTGTTCTTATAAAAAAAGATGTACCATAAAACATTAGTTGAATTAATTTTTTTTTGTTATCAAAATAACTATTATAAATAACTATTATAATACTATATTAAAAATAAATTATCATCAAAATAAACCACTCAACAGACATACAAAAAAGCGAACCTCTGAGATATCGATTACAAAAAAACTGAATAATAGCACATGCATGAAATTGATAAAAGTAGAGTATACAATGATCAATAATTATAAATAAATAAATAAATAAATAAATAAAATATATTTTCAGGGCTTATCCATTTACAATAAAATGGCTCTTCATCCCAATAAAAATTAACAAGAAATATATTACAGATAAAATACAAGTAAATGATAAAATATTATTGAAAGAAATTGAGTAACACACGGGAATGGAGCAAATATGCAAAGAAAAAATAAATAAATGAATAAATAAATAAAACATCAGTTTCCCTCAAGGGATCTTGCCATTGCAACATCTAGCAAGTAGCCTTTAACGTTCTTGCAGAAGGTGGAATAAACGTTTTCGTTTTTTAGTTTTGGTGGAAGCTCATTGAACAACTTACTAGCAAAATCTTGGAAAGTTCCTGATACAACCGACGATTTAATACGGGTATCAGAGTTCCGCAATGTTCTTGTGTGCACTTTAACATCTAAATGACATGTAGAAGGCCAGTTTACTGAGTTTAACGCGTTATGTGTAGTTTTTAACAAGTTAAAATTTCTACGTTCTGTAATTGGTAACCATTTTAATTTAATAATATCTTCCAATTTACAAAAACTACCAAAAACAAACCCGCATGCTGCTTTCTGAATATGCTGTAGTTTTTTCAGCTGTTTATTAGAAGGTGTATATACATAGTCGTTGTAATCGATTTTTGACATGACTAAGCTCTCAACCAGCTGTTTTCGAAGAGCAAAACGAGTGCAGATTTTCAGTTTACGTAAGCATGATGAAATAATATTGTTTAGGTAGCTCTCCCATGTAAGGTGTTCGTCAATTGTAATTCCAAGAAGATTTGAAGTTCATTCTCTTTGTAAAGTTGAATTGTTGAACAATATGTTAGATGAATATTCATCTAAGTTGTGCAATGCCGACAATCTACTCGATGAACACACCATGTATTTAGTTTTGGCAGAATTAACACATAGCGAATTTGTTGTGGACCATATCGATAAATCCTGAATATGTGTATTGATCT
Organism: Hydractinia echinata; assembly: GCA_030067915.1. NCBI lineage: Eukaryota > Metazoa > Cnidaria > Hydrozoa > Anthoathecata > Hydractiniidae > Hydractinia > Hydractinia echinata. The sequence goes on along the minus strand of JASGCC010000042.1, from coordinate 413,494 downwards.
CACTTTCAGCCTCGGTTATATTGGCTGGACGACAGGATTTATAGATCGTGGTGTCATCGGCGTATTGAATCGTGCCATTGTTAATTATGTTTTGCAAGTCGTTTACATAAAGGTTGAAGAGGACTGGTCCTAAAATGGATCCTTGTGGCACTCCGGTTTTAACGAGTAATTTTTCTGATTGGTTGATATCGACTTGCACAAATTGTCTTCGATTTGTCAAATATGAAAATGTCCAGTAAAGAAATTGTTTTGAAAATCCCATATCTTTCATTTTTTTAATCAATGTATTATGGCATATGGTGTCAAATGCCTTCGAAAAGTCAACCATGACCAACAGTGTTACTTCACCTGCTTTCATCGCTTTTTTGATATCATCTCTGAGTTTGAGTAAAGCAGTACCAGTACTATGACCTTTTCTAAATCCACTTATAGTCTCTTTATAGATAGCATTACGTTCAATGAAAGACAAAAGTTGTTGTAGTACAATTTTTTCATAGATCTTTGATAGACAAGGTAATATCGAAATAGGGCGATAATCTGACAAGCTGGTTGGATTTTGGACTTTATTGACTGGTTGTATTCGAGTCGACTTCCAAAGTGCTGGAAAAATATTTTGTTTTATGCAATTGTTGATAATGTGCGTGAGTGGAGAAGAAATATACTCAGCAGCTATTTTCAAATACTTTACTGGAATTTGATCGGGACCAGTAGATATGTCATTACGTAATGATGTGATAATTTTGTATATTTGTGCATGGTTTGTATACTTTAGAGAAAAAGTGCCATTGTCAGTTTCAACATTGTCAATGAATGATAATGTTTCTGTGGGTGATATAGCTTCTTTACCAGTGGTACGCTCAGCAGTTGTCACAAAATGTCTATTGAAGTCGTCAGGTTTACTTTGAATACGGTTTGCAGGTGGATTTAAAACCGATTTAATAACTTTCCAAACTCCTTTTGACTTATTCGAGGATAACAACTTTCTAAAAAAGTTAATTTTAGCACCTCGATTTTTTTTCTTTGATAAATTTCTTAGCTCTCGATACTTCTCCCAATATCTGGGATCTGAGGTACGGTGTGAGGTACGGTGTGTGCTTTATGACGTAGTTCGTTTCTTTCTTTGATCGTGGTTTGTATCGAATTGTCTTGCATCCACGGTGCAGGAGGACGTGTCATTTTTACTTTTTTTAATGGTACATGTTCATTTAAACATGATTTAAATAGATCATTGAAAATGTCAAGTTGGGTGTTAGGATCATCTACTGCGTAAATTACACTGAAAGGTACACGAGAAATATCTTCTATGAACTTTTTCTGATTAAATATTTTTTCAGATCGAATATATTTGAATCTTGGTTCGTATCTCGGTAGCTTTACGGTAAGAACTGCATATACTCCATCATGGTCACTAATGTGGCAACAGGGAAGGACGCCAGAGTGTTTTATTATACTTTTCCGATCTGTTATGATCAAATCGATTAAGGTTGCTGATGTTTCAGTTGTTCTGGTCGGCTTTTCAATAACTTGTGTTAGATCAAATTGAGTCAGAGTTGAGTGAAATTCCTTCACATCTGTATAATAAGTATCGTACAGGGTGAAATAATGGTGCAGGGGACAAAAATAAAAACAAAACAATTGAATAAACATTTTTTACAAAGCCAGTGTTTGTAAACATTGCTTAGATATAAATAATAATGCCAAATAGAATAACTAATTGCCGTTGTGATATTATTAGATACCTCAGAGTAAAAAAACTAAACACATACACGAACATAAAATCTAATAATTTAAAAATTTAATACACTCATTTGTTGTTTGTAATGGTGCAGTTGTTGTACTGAGTTTGAACAGTGTGTGATGTTTGTGCTTTCGTCTTCGGTGTTTGTTTTTCCACAAAAAATTGGGTAAATCCTGACCCCCGTGTGCTCTCCACCACTTAAAGGATTTATTTGACAGGGGGCCAGGATTTTGCTTTTTATAAGCCATGTAAGCTGTATACGTCACAACTTAAAAAGATAAAACAAAATGGGATATATTATAAAAATAATAAAAATAGACACTATTTATTATGAACATATCCGTACCTTCTTTCTTTTTTTCTACTTGTTTTTCTGTGTTATCTAAAAGTAATAATATTTCTGTTATAATAATCTAGAAGAAAAAAAAAAATATTAAAAAATTAAAGGCGGAGGTGACAAAATAGGACAACAAAAAATACAGTGTACACTTTCAACTTCACCTTCTAAAAAATTTAAGAACAAAAAAATATTAATCCCATTATTTCCCTTATGCTGTAGCCTGGAGTATAAGAAAATATTAATATGTAAAAAATAAGAATACCCTGCATTTCTGCAACTCGTCCACTACTCTCTAAAAAACAAAATTTACGACAATAATAACTATTAATCACAATGTTTTCCTCATGCTGTACGAAGAAAATGTCAAGATGTAAAAAAGTAAGAATAACCTGTCTGTTTTCAACTTGTCCACCTTTAAAAAAAGGAAAAACTATTACTAAAAAGAATTACTAATAACAATAAAAAATGGATACTTCCTTTGTGTTTGTGTGATCATGGGTGTGTAAGTATATGAAATGTTTGTGCTGGCTGTTATTATGCTCTAAATAATAATGATGTGTATAAAAATAAGGGCGTTAACAAAATTAAGTTTGGTTAAATTTTCCTCCATCACTACTTCCATTATATTATTATAGAGACTAAAAGAGAATGTTAAGAATAAAATGTATATTTGTAATGGTTCAGTGGTAACTGTTGTGACAATACCATTTGTGGTCGAATAGGAAGAATAATGTAAAAATAAGAGCAATGTGAATTCATTTGAAAATGTGCCTTGGCTTTCAGTTCATGATTAGCATATGTAACGCAGCTATTTTTCTACATAAAGTTTTTGTGTGAGTTATAGTATTGGTTGAATTAGTAAAAATGCTTTTTAAGCTCAATTTTTCTGGCATAAACCTTTTATTCGCATAACGAAAAAGAGCATCCTAAAAACTTCAATTGGGTCTTTTGTTAATGAATTTCAGTTGAATTAAACCCAGACGAATAGTTAAAGCTTCACTTGACCCTATTCATGAATTCCAGTTGAATTAAACCCGGACGGATAGTTAAAGTTTGACTTAACCCTATTCTGTTTATCCATCATTCACCCTTTTTCGTATCTGAATGTTTTTTTTCTATTTTTACAGACTTCTTACTTTAAAAATTTAATCAAATAAGGATTTTATTACCTCATATTTTTCATTTTATAAGATTGAGTTTAAAATTCAATTTCAAGATTCAGTTTTTACTACTATTTAACGCCCTGAAATAAACGCTGATATTATTTTTAAAGTTGTTAGAACACCTGATTTTAATGTTTCCTCATGTTCAAAAGGTGCAAAAAATCAGTAAAGCCACAATCATTTCATATCGCAAACTTTTCTAAGTATTTCTAAGTGTTTTTTGTTTGTTCTGATTTAAAAAGATTTAAAGCTAGTTTAATTAAAAACACTGCACAAAATTTTGCACAGCTTTAAACCGCAATAATTGATGTTGCAGAATGTATGAGAAAGCGGACTTAAGAAATATTTTTTGTTGCAAATTTCTTTTCTTAATCCTTAGTTTACGATAAATCATTTTTAAATTTATGCGTTCATATGCTAATCACTTAACAAAGTGCACCACGCGAAGGTAAGCCGTAGGACTTTGCACTTTACCTAAAAGAAAAAGAGATGCATGTGCAACACAACATTTAAATAAAATGCATCATTACTGTACTTTTAGGATTCACAACATATTTTTGGCATCCAATAAGTTTGAAAAAGCCAAAATAAATATCCGCAAAAGAGTAGTAATATCAGCTTTTTGTAAGGGTTGTAGCACTTTTCCCAAATTCACTGTTTTTAAATGTGAATACAAAATTACTATCCTGTTCAGTACAGTCAAAAGATATTATTTTGTTTTCCAAGACTTTCCTTATCAGATAAAAACCTCCCCCCCCCCCTGACTTTGGGATACTGCTGAACCCTAATTATTCTGATGAGCCTTATAAATGTATAAGACATGGGTGCACCGAATAGGAACATTTACCCCCATCAACAGTGCACGCTACTCTCATGTTGGCAGTACATTTCGCACAACACGGCGGACAGATATAAAGAGCAAATTATCTATTTTGTTTATTTTATATTTGCATTATATACTACAACACAATTGTTCAATAAATTATGTGAGAACCTGACGGTAAACCACATTTTGAGTATAACATTCCCTATTAAAAAACCCTTGCCTGGATGAGGGAACAACACTTACTTGAACATCACCAAATGTTCTTGCTCTAGAAAAAGCAACATACAGCTGACCATGAGAAAAACATGGCCTGCGCAACAATATTCCAACCTTTTCAAAGGTTTGACCTTATGCCTTGTTTATTGTCATAGCATAAGACAGCCTTAGTGGAAGCTGTCTGCGACGTAAAACAAAAGGCATACCTGTATCCGAAGGTGCAAGTTGCACCCTTGGAATATGTACCCTATCTCCAATGGCATTGCCAGTGAGTACTTCAGCATCGACACAGTTGTCATGAAGACGTCTTATAATTAGTCGAGTGCCATTACATAAACCATTATTTATGTTTATGTTTCTTAATAACATAACAAGGGCACCAGTTTTTAATTTAAGGCAATGAGGAGGCATACCTGGTGTGATACTATTTAAAAATACTACCGGATATTGATTCCGTTCCTCTTCCTCATCACACACAACATCATTTGCGCTAAAATAAATTTTTTCTTCACCAGGCAACAACGCCAACACCTGATCATTAATGATAAGTGAGTCATCATTTGTGGGTGTTAGTACCACAGATGATGCCATAATTTCCGGTGAAAGATCCCTAAACAAAGTATCAACAATACATTCATTTTGTATCACACATTGGGATAGCACTTCAATTGCCCCTTGGAAAGGTTCTTGCTCCCGAACAGGTAAAACACCTTTCCCAAGTTGCAGAAGCCATGCAGCAAATTGTTGTTCTCCTGGCCTTGTTCTCATGTTTCGATGTAATCGAAATTCTTTAACCAAGTGCCATAATGGAGAACTTTTTAAACACATGTCCACAATTTCAGTTGCTTTTCCTTTTCTGACAACAGGCAGTAACTTCGAAAAATCACCACCTAAAAGAACAACTTTACCTCCAAATGGAAGCTCATTATTACAAATATCTTGTAGAAGACGATCTATTACATGAAAAGAATGCTTAGGAATCATGGAAGCTTCATCAAGTAAAAAGAGACTCTTTTGTCGCAATTCTGCAGCATAAGCAGAAACTGGGGTTATGCTGCATGTACTGTTCTCTACAATAGGAACAGGTAAGCGGAATAGTCTATGAATGGTGGTACCCTTTTTCAAAAGTGTTGCTGCTATGCCAGTAAATGCAGCAGTTCCAACTTGAAAACCTCTACCTGTAAGTTCAGAAATAAGGTAATTATAAGTAAAGGTTTTACCACTACCACCAGCACCTTCTAAATAAAACAGACGTTTGTTTTGGGCTGCATTGTTAGCAACATTAACAACAGCTTCTATGACTGCATTAGCCAGTGCAGTCTGTTCGTCAGTAAGTTGAGCCCTTAGTTGAGAAGCTCTTTCAGCCTCCATAGCTACATCAATGTTTTCAGCTGGGGGTAATTCATCTAAATGAGGAAGATTATAATCAGTAAGAGATTTACCAAATTGCCTAAGTACAGAATTAATATCTTGAAGCAGCCTGCACTCAGCCTGTTCCTCATTCATTTGGCGAATATAATCTTCATACATTGCATCCTTGTACCTTGTCCACAACGTAAAAGGATCAGAAGGTTCGGAGTGAGTAAGTATCACAGCAAACAATTGCCTTAATTGTCAAGGCATCTGAAAGTTAACAGCTTCCTGCAAAGTATTGTTCCATTCAGTATCATTTTGCAGGAGACCACGCAGTAAACAGGTGTCACGAAATGTTTCAGCAACATTGCCATTGACAGTTCGTAAATCTTCAAAAGAAGTTGCACCAGGTGTATGCAATAGCAACATACGTAAATAAAAAAGCTCACCTGCGCGAGGACTCACAGTATACATTCTGGACACAATTTTACCATGACCGCGTTGTCTTGGTTTCCAAACTGAAGTTGAACAAAATGAAGAGGAATATCTGGATACATATATTGGCGAGCATCATGATTCTCTGCATTTAACACAAACCAAGCTGTTAATTTTGTAGCCTGATCTGCAGCTCTGTGCAGAGCCTCTTCAGCCTGTCCTTGCTGAAAATAAACAATATGGTTATTTGGCAAGTGCACTGGCAATCTATGGACAACATGAGATTGTTGGTGCATGTTAAATTCAAAAAGACGCCATATAGCTTCCGGTGCACTGACGTACCGCGCATCTAAAAATGTCTGCACCTCATCATGATCAATACGTTCATTGATCTCAATGTTGGCACAATCATGACCTTTATAAATATATTTATAGAGGTATTTAACAGATTTAACAGACATGCACGCCTCCAAATTTATATGTGCATTGTGTTTCTTGGAAAGCCATGGATTATATGGAACAATCCAGCGATTATCTACGTCAACATTATTGACATTGATATGTATACCATTTTCACGACGTCTATATAATGGATATCTGTTGACGTAGCTACCGTAGATGCTAAAAAGTTCTTTGGAAAACTTTTTGTGCAAACATCATCTTCCATACATCTGGAATTAGGATTCAGATGTCCACATGGTCCATGAATCATACACGATCGTACAATTTCAAACAGCTCAGGGTGTTCCTGTTGATTAGGAATTTCTGCTGAAATAACACTGCCCATGTCATCTGCATCCCTAAGTTTGTCATTGGGATCTAAATGAATTAACAAATGACAATGAGGCAAACCCCTCTTTTGAAATTCTATAACATACACATGTGCTATAGTCTTACCTAGAACTCCCATTTCAGTAACATCTTTAAGGAGTTCATTTAGGTTCAATTTAAAAACTCGAGAAACTAAATCAGGCCGATCGTGTGCACGTTGGCTTGCAAACAAATTTTCTGTAATTTCACGTTATTTTGGATTGCACGTAAAAGTCAGAAAAAAATCAGGTTTTCCAAACTTACCAATGACGGCCATAGCATCTTGATAGTTTTGAGCCACGGCACGTGGACTTCCTTGAAAATTTGAAGGAAGAACAACAATACGACCTGGTTGAAGGCCTCGCTCTTCAGCTCGTGCATTCAAATGGTCAGCTAAACCTTCATAACTATCAACACGAAGGTTGGTTTGATTTGCTCGAATGTAATTTAAATTATTACCTTCAACTTTAACATAAGAATCAACACAATATTGCTGAAACAATTTCTTACCATAATGAATCGGGCTGAAATACTCCCGAGCAGCTAAACGGTAAGTATAATACTGCAACATTGTAGTAGTGTTGCGAGTACGTGTTGCACGTACAGCAACATGAGGTATCCTATTATGCCAACCTGGTTCACCCCTTGGAAAAAAAAGAGGATACACCATTGGCTCCAAGTTTGCAGACATTGTGGAAATATTCTATAAATCACCTCCACGCGGATAGATAACAACATCCCTGTTTCCAGGAGGTGCTCCATCTTGGCCAACAAATACTGCTGCAACTTCATCATGATGTGGCAAGTTGTAGCGCCTTCGGTCATTGCCAACTCTCATGTACATACTTACTTCAGATGGAGCACGGTTTTGTGCTGCTTCCTGATTTAATTCTTCAGCTTCAACTTCAGCCATGTACCTATAGGCAGCAGCAAACGGGCTTACTCTGTCCATGACATCTTGAACAGTTTGCATCACATCTTCACGACAGCCATTATTTTCTTGGCGTGCCATTCTTTCGTTGAGTGCCCTACCTGCTTCATAAATACAAAGTTGGTTGAAAACAGGGCTTTGTCCTTCAGGAGGGTGAAGGCCCCCAACACGATGCCATATTTGACCACAGATACGAAAGCATGGTGGTCCACGGCCAGGTGGGGGGCGAAGGTTTGCTTCAAAAGAAGCAAATGCAACGGCACTATTATACTTACGTATATTTGCCTGAAAGTTTTTTGCCTGAACAGTATCTGTATTTGTTAATAAATCCATAAGCTGCTGAGGGTAAGGAGACAAATTATCTAATGCAATTTTACCAGTGTGACAACATTTAAAACAATTTTCATTTTCAAACTTTAAAGCTTGACAATACTCACACTCTTTGTCCATAGCACCTAAAACATATAAATTAGGCAATATATTTTGACGTGCAATATTATAATACGGTGCATTTTGGCGAGCACGAACAGCAGCACGCCTTTGGATATCTGCCTGACGTCTAATTACTACCTGTTCAACATTTTGCCTTTATCGAACAACAGCCTGCCTCTCAGCATTTCGACGTCGTCTATTGGCAGCCTGCTCACCATTTTCTCCTTGACATGAAACATCATGTCGTTCAGCATCCTGAGCACGTCTATTGGCAGACTGCTCATTACTTTCAGCAATACGCACAGATGCAACACATTGTGCATGTCTATGCCTATCTAAAGACACATCATCAAAAATTGATGCACGTGGTATGGCATTCACCTGAACTTCATGTGGCACTTCAACATGTTGAGGAGTATCTGACATCTGCTGGTCCATAATGATACTTACTAAACTTTGACTATTTTCAGGGCGTTGCAACACAAACCTGCCAGCATTATTAAAAAGCCTAAAACCACGTACAGGGTTGTTACTGTTACTGCTTTCTAATGGGTTAGACATTATAGAGAAAAATACACAACCTAGCTAGCTAGCTAGCTAGCTAGTAGGAACCACAAATTCTAAAAAATAAATAAGAAATAAGTCAGCTAAAATTTCATTTACTAAACTAAACATAGCTAGTTATTTATTTATTAGCTAATACAGTAGTGCAAATTGGGAAACTTTTCCCCAAGGGAATAAACTAAGTTGAAATGAATTTGGAATAAATGAAGGCATAATCAAAAGAAAGATGTAACTCTGCAAGCAACCAAACCAAACATTGGGCAAGTGAAAATTGGTCTCCTTTTTCTCCTCCTCAGATTTTAATATGGCTACATGCTTTTCCTTTATAAGAAACATTTTTAAGGCATAAAATTGAGCCTAGGGTCAACAGAATTTTGGAATAATTTCTATAAAATTTATGAGAAACCTGAAGACTGGAATGCAAGAAATTTGTTATAAAAAACGTTTGACAGGTAACCTGAAGAATGTAAAAAACACCGCAACCCAAGTCAAGGGATGTAATGTAAAATAATGGGAAAAATAGTGAAAAGAACGATTTATCGTACAAAAGGTATGATAATCCTTAGGTTTTACAAAGATAAATTTGAATTTTCTTACTTCGTAGCACTCACTGTCCTATAAGTAGCTCACTACTGTCTCGCTCCTTACGTCTTTTATCCTTAACAAAAAAGATAAAGAAAAAATGCTAAACTAAGTGTAAATCTAGGTAAATCTAAAGAATAGGTTACTTACTAACAACTGATTTTTTAAAACTTCTTTTTCTACCTCACGATCTTAGCAAATCCACTTTAACTAAATTTTCCTTTTCTTTCTTCTCTACTTAAAATTTACTTAAACAAAAAAAAAGGACATGTTACAACACATAAAATAAATGGTTTTTCCGATATTTGTATATAGCAAGCAACCTACTTCGTTTGTTCGTCTCCGGAACTTAAAAAAACTTTTTACGTTTGTTTTGATCGTCAGGGGAAACTTGGAATTTTCAGCAAATCAAATTGCTTTATTTTGATCCCGTGGTTTGGTTCATCGAATTAAATATTTTATTTTGATCACGTGATTTTAAAACGTAAACAAACAAAACTCGCGGCTTTTCTCCACAAAAAAGACATATTTTTTTCGGCAACATCAAAGATTTTTTTTCGGCTACATCACAGGAAAATGACGATATCAACTTTGCCTGTCACAGAGACACGGAACTGGCTTATTATTATATAGATTCGCAGCTGCCAAAATGCACCCAAAGCGGGAAAATAAGATGAAATCTCATCGGAACGGTAAAATAATCCGTATTTTCGTGTTTCTGCAACACTACGTTTTTCTCTCGCACAAACAGACAGTCGAAATGCAGCTATTATTAAAGAGACCAGTCGGTGACCTGTGGATAATATCATGGGTTTGCTTGTCCTTTATTTACCGAATTCCGTGTGTCTCGCTACTGCGATTGCCATTTTGCGATACAGACAGACGAATACGGGTATTATAATATAGTTAGCCGGGGAACTCGTCGTTATAACACCGGGTTATGCCACAAGTACCTGTGTGATCCGCGTTGAACGCTCGGTGGAGCGCTTAGAGGACGTAAACTAAGTCAAACAATCAGATGGAGCGCTTTATTACAGATATATATGCAGTATATATCTTGTAAATCAAGTGGAGGACACACACCATTATGGTGTTTTAAGTATAATAAATTTTGTCAAAAAATATTTGCACAACTTCTGCTAAAATTAAAACAAAATTTACACGCCGTTGATACCTTGTCACAGCAAAACCAGTCGGCCAACCTTTTTTATTTCTCAGAAAATATCCCAGGTGAAAATTCAAAAAGAAATGTTACTCTGAGCCCTTACTATAGATAAAAAATATCGCACATGTGTTACACCTTCTGCCAAAAAAACTGTATTGCAACTTCAGTTAAATAGAACACAGAAAAATAACTGTAGTAAACAAAGTTTAGAAAACGTTATAGCAAGGTCATTAGTATCTTATTTTACGGGATAAATTTCGTGAATATTAATAAATTAATTGTTATTGAAGTGTCAAACAGCTACATTATAAAAATAACCAAATGTGGCACGTTAGTAAGCTTGGTAAGTAAGTAAGATGTCTGCTTACTTGGTAAGTAAGCAGACATCATGATGCGTTCACAAAATTTTTGGACTTGTAATTTTTTTGCAGACCAGAGCAAAGGTCATTTCCTCTTAATAGTCCAATAAAAGTAGGATGGAAGATGTATAGAATTTCTATTTTGCGCTTTTTTTCCTACCGTACATCTCAAGAATATCAAAATTTCGTTCATTTTTAATTTTGCTTCCTAGCAATTTAACCTCGTCATTCTCTCGTACATTTTCGAGTAGGCAAGGTAACATTTTTTCTTACACGACGATGGGTATATTTTGTTGTTGTTTTTTAAATAGTGCCAAGTGTACTCTTGTTGACCTAAACCTAATTGTAAGAGTGTATTGGGGACAGGGATGGTGGTAATTTCATTTAAATCTATATTTATTGATGGTGTTACACAGGAAAGAAACAATAAAAGGTAAATTACCGCGAATATTTCATAATAAATTTAGTTCAACTTTGTTCGCTGTTTTAAAAATATAGGGAGAAAAAATACGGCACATTTCTGTAAAGATATTTAATAGCCGTCGTCGTGGAAAATTTTCGACAATAAATTCGTTTTTATATGTCACAGACATGTTCACAAACATGTTTTGTTTCCAAAAGAGTGGAAATAATTTTTGAATTTCAAATATTTCCTTTCTTTTCTTTTAGTACCCAGACAATTGAAAATTTGCGCGTTAAAATATCAGATATTGTATTAATGTATCCCATAAAGGTAGGTTTCCACTCAAACGAATGTGATCGAATCGATCGATGTCGATCAAATCGGATGTTACTAAAAATAGAACAATGCATGATCTTCGTTGATCGACGTCGACATGGCGGTACGATTGCTTTTACTTTTTCATCGTTCTATTGAAATTTATCCAATGAGAGCATTGATTTATACCCACGTGATGTAAACAAATCCATGAAGAAATGAACATTCACTGAGAAGAGGGAAGATGTGAAAATGGCTAAAAACATTTTGAAAAACGAAAATTTAATCGCATATTTGATGCAGCAACAGCAATACACTATCTAACACGGGCAACTGTTAAACGATGATACTACTGAAAATGTATCACCGTAAGTGGTTATTCGCAGACGAATGTTAACCCTATTCGGTCCGGGGGGTGGCGGATTCCGCCCCCCCCCCCCCCCCCCCTAACGGTTTTTTTTTAATAACTCCTTATTGCTATGTTATATGGCTATGAAACTTACTGAGTTTCAATATTTATCTATTAGACACCTGCATGCCAAATTTTTAGGTCCCATACCCTTTAGAGGCTTTAATATTGGCCATTACTCGAAACTACCCCTAAAAATCTCTATGAAATCCTTATAATGGGGAAAATTAATAACTTCTGTTAGGATTATCCTTAGAACTTGAAACTTGCAACACAACTTTGTTTTATTAAGAAGAATCATTTTGCATAATTTGGACACGTGATTAATCCGATTTCCCGATTTTTTCGGAATTTGTTATGCGATCCACGTAAAAACCGTAAAATATGTTAAATAACTTTTATTTAGCTTTCAGAAACTTCAAACAGAATGCAAAAATTCGCCCTGGAACGAAAGTTATTAAATTTTAAGCTGATAGTGGCATTTTTAACAAATTTCAAGCTTCTGATGACGTCACAGAAAATGTGCTGACGCAAGCAAAACTTTATTACTGCCATTCTGTTCCTGTTCATGACGTACTATAAGCGTGCCAAGTTTGATTCAATTTGAACAACCCTATGAAAAGTTATTGAGGGGGGGGGGGCGGATTCCGCCCCTCCCCCCCGGTCATAGTATGTTCGAAAAACCCCGGACCGAATAGGGTTAAGTAATTTGTGATAGCATTTGTAGAAGACTTTTGACGGTTTTAGTGTCTTGAAGCAAAGAGTTTGAAGGGGCTGAGAAATTTTAGAAGAATGATACAAAATATTTTTCTTCATCGTATTTATGTTATGCAATTCTAAGGACATGCTTAATATCATTATTTCAATTCAAGTTTGTGTTTTGTTTTGAAATAAATTTGAATAAATCGCCATCGATTGATTCGATCGACGTCGATCGATCCGACTGCATTCGCTTGAGTGGAAACCCGCCTTTTTTTAGTCAACTATGTTAGAGATATTTTCGTGCAAATCATGAGTTTATTTATCAACATTGACTTAAATTTATTTTAATACTCGGTCACTCGGCATGGCCTTACAATCACGTGACAGAGTATTTAAAAAAGGCCGCTCACACTTTTTTAATCACATGTCAATAGTAAGTTTCTATGAACCCATCTCCCACCCATTACTTATGTAAAACCCACATGAGCTCACATTTTTCAAAGATTTATTTAACTATATTTTTGTAACTCGGGATTTACATTTTCATACGAAACGTGTACCGAATATTACATTTTACTAGACTGACCTTACTACCAGGAGAAAGATTACAGTACAAAAATGCAGTTATTTTCGTTTGAATCTATGAATTAGAAAACAAATTTTGAAAAAGAGATGATTTCGAAAGTTCGGCGACATCAAAGTCTACACAAAGCGTTTAAAACCTAAGTTGAATTGAGTTCAAGTGACAATAAGCCTAAACATATTTTAATATGCGATGTTCGAAAGCACTCAAATAAACACAATTTTAGATGTTATGATTTTGATTTGATTTCTAAAATTTTGAAGACAAATTAATTTACTTTTTACATAAAAGTGAAACTCAAAAATCTCTTATCCTTACTTTACCTTTTATTTTTAGATTGATTCAGAAGATTACATTTAGTTTATTCAAAATTCTACGTCTTTTGGCTGCTTAGCAAAGAACATTTAAAGACTTTACATTACAATTTAAGAACGTAAAAATTTATATATACCGTGTTTCTTCTAATTATTTGGAAGTTTCTTAGTGTTATTTATAAAAAAAGTGTTAAAGCAACAAAATATTACTCGCTTTTGTTGCTAGGTAACTTAAACAAATCGAAGTAAAACTTAGTCATGTTTGGCGAAACCACACAGTCTTCATAAATTACGTTCGAAAGAGGGATTCCGTTTATTAGACAAGCGTGGTTAAAATGTGAAACCCGAAATCATTTAGGTTGACTCTGCCATATTTTTCGCCACTCTTTTTCATGCGTATTATTCCACAACAACCACACGAAAGTATTGGTCAAGCATAATTTGCTGTTGTTCTTATCAATCACGTCTCCAAAGCTTTATTTTTGGTATCTGACATGCGTGAAGGTGCAAATGAAGTAGCTATCCACATATCCGAAAGCCAAAAAAGTGCCCTGAAAAAGAGATTCAGGTACTGATTTTGTAGACTTTAAATTGACGTTAAATCGCATTTATGTGCTTGTGAAAAACAACAACTACGGTACAGAACTTTTAGTACCTTGGGCGCCTTGCAATGCCAAAATTTATCAATCACCCTATTTTTTATAGCAATACCAAAACTTTAACTAGACTGTTCATTAGCTGTTTTTCTTTTTATTGTTTTTAACAATAGAAATTGTTGCAACCGTTAACCCTAGCCTGGTATTGTTATAACGCATAATTCCTATAAAAAGAGATTGCGTGCAGAATTTTTTTATTAAATCTTTATGCCCCTAAAGTGTATGGAATCGAGCTCTATTAATAAAGGTATAAATCTAATAATTTAGTAAAATTTAGTAAAGAAGTTTTTGAAAAAAATCAATTTAAACTTTTTTCTCAGTGTTTTCTGACTATTAAAAAAATTGTCTTTTTCTATTAACTGAGTATCAGGCCCTCTAACTTTAAAATGTACTTAAATGCCTGCTTTGTATAGCGCTAAAAAAATGTCAAGAATGAGATGGAGTACATAAGCACGTGTTCAAAATCAAAAGTGATAAATAAAAAGACTAATATTTTAAGTATTTCACACAAGTGGCGTCGTATTAATTAATTGAATGGTACGGAAGTGAAAGTCAATAAGATCATTCTTAATGAGTTGACCCACTTGAATTAGACAATAACGATATGTAATTAAGAGATAACTTACACATTGAATTTGTGAATTTATTGAAAGATTTTAGTGATACAAGTTAAAAGTTTTATATTTCATTATGGTGCAAAATAAAATAATCGAATGTTTGCAGAAATATGGAAGTTGTATTTATATTTTAGCATCAGTATATTTTGTGATACTTAACAGCCAGGCAGGTACTACGAATGTTTTTTCATTTTTCTTGCATTTATCAAATTTGACTTCTACCTCATTTATGAAATACACAATATGAAATTTAATGAAATAACAGAATTTATCAAACTTCAACAACTGTGGTTAACTGCCTACATTTTTCATAAATTTTTGTGAAAGAGGAAAGTGATTTAATCAACCGAAATAACCTAATTTTAGTCCTGCAAGAACAAAATCGGACTCGCATTTTATTGCTTTAGCCAGAGCCGTATTACCGAAAGAACTGATTGACAACTCAACAGTCTTTACAGTAACACAAATGTACTCTGATAACAACGCATAAAAGATTGTGTCACAAAAAAGAAATAACCAAATTTATTTTATTTCATTTCATGAATATTTATACAGGTGGGAACTTCAGTCATATACAAACAGCATGTACAGTAAAACTGCTATTAACGTTTGTCCTGGTGATAATAGAAGTTTTGAAACTAACTATATGGTTAATACAATGACAGTTAATAAGTTTGTTATACGCTTGTTGGTAAAAAAAATTGTAGGTTGGTGCAATAATTATCGTAGTGTTTTACAACTTTAAGATTTTCTTCTTGGACTTAAGACTGACAGGGGCGTAAAGTTACTAATATTTTAAATCTAGTCAACAGTGAGTTTGTTCTTTTTCTATAAAGAAGATTTTTTTTTACTTTCAGTCACATTATTTTGGCAGCTTTAAATTATATTCCTGGCTACATTTATGAGCATTTTCATGTTTTATGACATACAATGATGTACATGGTGTATTTTTGTTTTAGGTGTCTGACTTTTATTTGTTTATTCACTTCATCTTTAACTTTTATTAAGACGGTTCACTTAAACATTTTAGTCCATGGTGGAGATGTGCAACCTGATATACCTTCATTGGAAGCAACCTTGAACACTGACATTTACATGCAATGGAAAGTAAGGATTCTTAAAAAACAATTAATTTCCACATTTACGCTAAAGATCTTGTTAGAAGTTGAAATTTTTGTTATATTTGGTTTGCCTGAACTACAAGCCGTCACCAAAGTTGGAGAGAAAATGTTTGAAAATAGAATTTCTGGTGCATACAATGATACAGCACATGTATACACGGTTACACTGAAGGAAATTCAATACAATGATACACTTGAGTTTAGGTTGCTTACGGAATTTTCTTCACCAGAAGAAATTAAGGGAGGAAATGTTGTGATAACGAAGGTGACAGGTAAGCAGTTATTTGCTTTTCATATTTTTAAATTATCTCTATTTTTGAACTTATAAAGCGTCTGAGCGACATGGACATTCATTGGGTACACCAGAATTAAGCATTCCAATTGATCGAATTTGAAATTATGAATGTTTACCTATTTCTTATTATTTTATTCTTATACCTAATCTTATTAACACGTGGAAGTTTTTCTCTTGTTCGGCACCGGGAGAAAGAAATGCCATAAACCTTAGCACTACTTATGCTTAGCTGTAAAAGCTTGGCACAGTTGTAAAATGACCTAATACAATTTATTCCAGGAAGAAAACAATTTGGTGACCTGATAGGGAATGGAAATGATATTACGCATACTTAAAATAGACCATTTCTTTCATTTGACTATGTACTTCAACGTCTTGAAGTGTAGGTTGAATGCCAAAATGTTGAGTTAATATTACCAAAGTTTTGGAGACGTTGTTGAGAACATAACCAAAGTCATCATAACGTGTAGTGAATCGTTGTAACCTGCTAGTAAATCCTTCTGTTTTCTGATCAAGCAAAAGCTTAAGATGAACTGCTCTAGAAAGGCTGCACATAAACAGAAAAATAAAAGCCTTCCCTTCCTTGTTGCTTTTGATTTAGCATAAGATTGGCCAGCATAGTGAACTCCAACTACTTTAAAGGATCTCGTTTCCTCGATTCTATCTTTAGGCAACAATTCTAGCGGTGGTTCTGCATACGCCACAGCGTGATGCTTTGATGGTAAAATCAATGGGTTCAAACATTCCATCTAGACTCTTTTGTAAGTGCAAACGCTTCTTGTCTTCGAACTCTTTACTGTTTTCAAAGTCCTCCTGCGTTCTTTTGATTAAAAGAGCTTTGCTCTGATTGATTTTCCCTGTTGTTAATGGACCATGTGTACCCACTTCTTTCCATAATTCATATTTCTTCAAAAATTTTAGAAACAAACAGATTTCGTTTTTACTCACTGCTGCGGCAAATAACTCCTTTCAATGTTTGTTTTCTGCGTGTATTTTAACAGATTGTTTCGTTTTGATGTCACTCAGCCAGTTGTCCTTACTTTTCTGCCATAATGGACGTTTCAATCACATAGTTGCTAACTTAAACGTGGAACATCGGAGACTGCTGAGGTCAGCTGATCCAGCTCTGTCAGTACATCTAAGTTATGTGACGCTTTCATCTGATTACTCATGAATTGCTTGTAACATCTACATTCTCTGACACAATGTAATACGACAGAATTGTCTGTTTATCCAAAACACACTCTTATAGGAAATCTTTTTACCCGAATTTAGCATTCTCGAACAGATTTGCTGCCACATGAGATCGTATCAAATCTAAACGGGGTATGGAGCATCCTTTCTTGGACAAACGACTTTTAGAAGTAAGCAACCCTTGTGTAACTCCCGACTACACCACTGCATAACGTGGTGCAGACACTCACCACTTGCATCACCGAAAGCATGAAGAACAACCTTGGGGACGGGCTAATAAAATCTTGTAAGTGTTTTAGGAAGTTCGACTTTGGTTGGAATTTAATCGGTCCAGCGTCTCCATATTTGAGATAACTCCTCTGATAATGGTTGGTCGCAGCTGAATCCTTACCAACATACTTCCCGTCAATACGTTTACCAATAAACGTGATAGGTTGGGCTAAACAAAGTTGGAGTCAAAAATAGAGGTCAAGTGTTTTAGTCCGCCTCGTTTTGTTACTTCAAAGTTCTGCTTTTGTGCGGTGACGGCGAGGGAGTCCTTTTTTTTTTTCAAGAGTAGTAGATTCATTGTTTAGTATCCCCAAGATTTGCCTAGCATTACTTCATTCTTCCTTAAGGTCACTGGTTACATTATCTACCAATTTTTTTTTAAATTTTAATTCCATTTGTGCAACTCAAATCCTGCATTTGCAAAGACGCACTTGGCAACCTTTTGCAATTTTGCTGCTTCTTTACCTGTTACACCACATGAGATAAGGTAGTCTACATAAAGATATTTTTTATATCTTCAATTATCTCTCTGGTTGGTTGGTTAGTTCTTTGATTGGTTAGGTGCTCTAGATGACATTATTTGTCCCGTTCATTAGATAGGGTGATTGTCCGATTTAAAATATTCCTCTGGCGAGCCGCGACGTTTCCACTTTGCTTTTAATTTTATCAAAGAACCAATGAAATCGAGGCAGTCTCTGTCTTCTCCCCTCATTCTTATCTATTGTTTTATATCTTCTCACAAACCGACCGTGTTAAAGTGATTTCTTATAAGGATCTTGGAGGTATACCTTTTATCAGTGATTTCGCCGTAATTTAAAATGTAAGGCATAAACAATGCGGCGTAAATATAATTAGCAACGGTTCAAAGACCAAAAATTAGTACAACAAATAGTAATAGCATATCCTGGTGTAAAAATCAGCTGAATTCCAACGAACTTCCGTGTACACCACACTTTAGATGCAATTCCGGAGTTATCGTATCCGAGTGGGTGGGGGTAGAGAGCGAGCGAGCCACTACTATCTACTACTGTTTTGATCAAAGAGATCGACAGGGATAATGATATTTGTATAATGATAATATTTGCGACAAAGTTAAAAAATCTAACTTTTGTAGCCAATATCCACGGCTCAGAGAGGGGTGAGACCTAAAAATTTGGCATGCTGGTGTATTATAAATAAAAATTAAAAATCAGGGTGTAGCATAACCACGCAACCGAACCAAAAAATTCGGTCCCTCTTTCTGTTTTTAGAAAAAACAGAAAGAGGGACCGAATAGGGTTAAATAATTGAGCATTAAAATTTATTTATTAGTGGTGGTCTTTTTGTATGTTTCTTTTTTAATAAAATTTCAGAAGTTAATGAAAGTTAATTTAAGTTGATTTAATATACAGTATACAACGTTAATATCTTTTGGCATATCAAGTGTAGTCGCATGGCAGTCCTTACTAATTATATATGTATACCTACCCTCATATATTACTAAATTTTCCAGACGTAGCTCGCTAGCTAGCTAAATCATAAGGTCTGAGCAAGTTTGGAGGCATATTTTGCAAGTGTATATTTATTTGCTTTTAAGCTAACAAAAACCTAGGTCTAACTCTTAGAATACTTACGAAAAAGAAATAATCACACATACGGAGTAGTGTGATTTGTTGGTTTACTCTATTGTCGCGGCGGCGGCGGTCGTGGAGCCATTTCCAACACACTGGATTTGAATCACTGTAATTGCTTATTTCACTGGATTAAAAATTGTCTACTATTTCCTCGCGGAAACAGAAAGCTGTTGTTATTATGCTGTCCTGATAAAAACTTCTAGAAGAAGTCTATATCTTTTAGTTGTTTTTATTAAAGCGTGGCGCTTAGTTAAAATGGAGAAAAAAGCTGTTGTTGCTGAACATTTATGAGTTTTCAAATTTTATCCAAGCAAAGATGAAGTGAAGTTAAAAAGCGTTTTTAAAATGAACGATTTTAGGATGACTTGAAAGGAACTATGTTTTTATGTTAAAATACGTAATATTTATGTTTTCAGAGTTCCTTAGAGCTAGTCAGAATTTAGAGAGTTTATGAGGGAAACTTTTTAGTTTTCGTTCTCGGCGAAAAAAACGATCAAACAGACAACACATTTTTTATCATAATGTGTATATAGCTACGTACTTAGCAATCGTACAACCCCGGAAAAAATATTTGGGAAAAATGTGATAAAACAGCCAATTAAGCCTTCTTCCTTTACTTTTTATATCATAACTCCTTTGAACTGTCCTCCTTTCCCCCAAAGTCAATGTTCTTTACCTCTAAGGTTCCCGGAGTACTTCTGCAAGCGTCAGCTAGGCAAATACCATCTACTTCAAAGGTACCCAGAGTACTAATGCAAGCGTCAGCTAGGCAAATACTATCTACTTCTTCTAAGGTTCCCGGAGTACTCCTGCAAGCGTCAGCTAGGCAAATACCATCTCCAACATTGACTTTGGGGAAAAGGGGGAGCTTTAAATGAAATTCCCAATATATTTTTCCAGGGTTGTAGCTAACAAATTGTGTGGTATATTTTGTTGTGTTTTATCAGGACAATGTTGTTATTGACAAAGTCTCAATATTTAAAAAAAGAAAGTTCACGTATCTTTTTTCATTTTTTCACACGCGTTGTCGCAAAAACTCGGTTTTGCTTTCCTTCTGAAATAAGCCCTTACGCGCAGAGAATTAGAGCTTGCATACAAAAAATCATGTATTTTTTAAAAGAAGCTCCTGTCCGGTGTGATAAGAATGGTTGATGAAATTTTAAAGCATGCAGAAAGTATAACGACCTCGTATACAGAGCGTTCTTGAAAATCTTCATCAAAATTTATGTCAGATGTTGGCTTTATTCTTGACTAGTTTTTTTCTCCCTCCTTCGAAACAGCATGTTCGAATTTAGTTTGAAATTTATCGTCCTCCCTTTAACAATTTACGAACATGCAAGTGTTAAAACTGGAAACGCAGCTACTTTCATTACTATCTAGATTAGTATTATATCCATATATTCTTCTTTTTTTGGCAGGAACGCGTACTCTAAAGTGTTTATTTCGATATGAGTGATTTCAAACCGATTGCAGTTTCCTGTTTTAATTAAACTGCAACATTGATACGTACCCACCTCGCGTATCTGCGTTTCTACGTTGCTGTCTTGATGAGATTAAAAGTATGTATCTACATATCTGCGTTGCAGAATTTATATAGTGATAAAAAAACCTCGTTCTTTTAAACAAGAAAAATAGCTATACTTTGATAAAAAAAAACTGCAACGCACACCCACTCAATATATCTACATTGCAGCTTTATATGATGCTTGAAAATTCTTGTTCTTTCAAAGTCCGTGTCTGTATTGCAGATTTTATATGATGCTTGAAAATTCTTGTTACATATTACTCCATATTTAAGTATCTGTGTAACATATTTCAATATATACTATAATTTTTATATATATGTATTCTAAAGTTGTTCAAAGTTACCTAACTTTTTTAAAGTTTAACATGACGATTCTAGGCATGTATTCTAGTTATGTATGGACTATGTAATTACATCACTATATACAAGTGAAGGAAAAGAATTATATGTTTTTTACAAACATAGGTATGATTTCAAATTTAGAAAATCGAACCTTGTAAATGAATCATTAAAAATATCTTTTAGGCATTTTTTTTTCTTTAAGCTAAACAATAATGTTTTGGGCGAAGCGGAAAAAATCAATTATATATAAGAAAACATTTCCGTAAGGCTGCTGAACATCCCACTCGCGTGTTGGTTCACCCGAAGTGCTGGAAAAACATGTTGTTCTTAAAAAGATCAAGATTGTCTCTTTTGGAGTCAAGTCAATTGAATCTCTGTTGTGGATTTCAGAAAATATAGATCCAGCTTGAAAATTTATAGGTAAATGTGTAGGTAAATAATAATCAGTTGCATAAGATACGCTTGAATATATATATAGTAGCTAGCTGTGGCGTTTGGCTTACTCTTCACCTTACTTGGCAGAAACTCTGGAAAATGGAAAAAACGTTTTTGTGGGGAAGCACCCTTAATAATAAGTCTTATTTGTGGCATAAACTGAGGCTAGCTACAATCTTGGACAAAATTTGTATGGAATTTTTACTCCCCCCTACCTCCCAACATCAAGGCATATACATATATAATTTTAGTTTATGGTATAGTTAATTAAATGCAATGTATATAATTTTATCGAAAAAATAATGATTGAAGGTTATTAAAATAATAACCAAATCAAAATCTTTATTTTTTGTAAATATTGTATAACTTTCAAAAATTTTAATGAAATGGAACTATGGTCAAAATACCTTCAAACAAATCATTGAAAGCACTAATGCCAATAATACGTTCCACCCACCTGGTGGTACAAATATTAAAAATAAGTGCATATTTGGGATTATTAGTTAAGTCTGGAACATTTTTGCGTAAAAGTTTCAACCTACTTTCAGAAAATTTGAAAGGTAAGAAAAGTTTGATTTCATCCATCATGTTTCAGAAACAATGTACAAAGCATGAATTACAGGCAACTAAATTTAGGCGATGAGAAGAACAAGGACGTATATAAAGCTAATCTTTTTTGCTCTAAAATTTTAGCATGCCAACTTTTAATTTTAACAGATACATTGCCAGCACCGTCAAAACACTGACCCTAAAATTCCGTATCTATATCAAGAGGAAGTTCATTTAAGGTTCTTAAAATGACCTTTGAAAGAGACATACCTTAAAGCCCTGCACCACAATAAATAAACCTTATGAAGTCCTCTCGCAAGTTACAATGGGAAGACTTATCGCGATCACTGAGGTGTGGAGCTTGTTGTAGTGAGTACCTACATTATATTTTTAATACCGTCAATAGAATCTGAAAGGGAGGAATCTAATCAAGGTTCTGCAGATAAAACGTTTTCAGGTTTATAAGGTTTCAATTAGAATTTACTTTGACGAAAGGTTAAAGGTTTGCTTTTCACAAATGGAAGAAGTCTTTTCATTAGTGCTAGAAGTACCACATTGATTACATAACGTTTGGGCCAATGAAAAGGAACAATTTGGAGATAATACAAATATGTTTTCTTTTTCTTTTTCTTTTGCTTTGTCTTCAAAACGTATGACAACCTAGTTTAAAAATATTGAGCAGGACGCTTTAACGTAGCTTTACTCAAACTTAAAGAAACTAAGGGGACAAAATGATTAGGTTCAAATTGCCTAGAATATATATTGCAAAATGAAATAGAACTAGATACAGGCTGAAAATCTTTATTTGAAGGCGGATGAGGAAAAATATTCTGATTTAAAATCGTCTTGAATCGTAGCTGACCACAATCAGAATAGAAAGTTGAAATATTTCTCTTTAATAAACAGTCAAAGGGTTATAAGAATAGTTTACTTCTGTGCAAGATCTGCTGTCTACAGAGAAATGGATAGCCAACTGAAAACTTGAATGTGCTTTCTACACAGAAAAATCTGAAGATTGACATACAGATACAAAAATTGGATTATTCGATTACAGAATTTTTCGTGAAGCTTAAAACAAGTTAAAGCTAAATACGACTCCACGTTTGACAACAACATCATTCTTTTTTCACCTTCACAAATTCGCTGAACTTGTTTTCATTTTTGACTTTCTCGCGTATTTTTTATTGCCATATATGGAGCGAATTTTTAACCTATTAGCGAAATTTACTAGCCAATAGGATGCGTCGAAAATTACCATAAGTGAAAGACACATGGGCATAATTTTCGCATGTATTCTGCCAATAAGGTTATCTGCGAAACAAAGTAGAGATTCAACACTTTCAGGATGCAAAACAAAGTGGATGCTGTTAAATCCTGCGAAAACTACTTGCAAACCCCCGGGAGTAGATTTTCTTGTGCGATGGCAAAATCCCTGCGCGCTCGTCCGTCTATTGACAGTGGCGGTGAAAAAAGCGACGTGTTGGGATGGAAAAAATAGGTCAGTCGATCGCAGATTCCGACTAGCGCTGGCTACGCCCCTGATTGTGAAGGACAAAATTTTGATATTCCCAAGTCTAACTTCGCTAGCGATGGAATTACCCAAGTAGACATAAATGTATATAATAAAGTTCGTCTTGAGTCGTCCTTTTATGATGTCAGCAAAAGTGATTTTACGATAACTGTTGTGTTTCGTCTTTATCTACCCTTTGCAGCCGAAATATATCAAAGAAAAATTCAAGGGAAATAGTATTTTTTTGTTTTTTTATAATAACATGTCTAAACTTATATCGCAGAAAAATTGTTTTAAGATATATCTAAGACATGATGGTTTTATAATTTTTACAGATTCGGTTGGCACTAACATGAACTTTAAATTAAACCATAAGCTCACAATGGAAAAAGAACTGTTTTAACTGTTAGTCGTGAGGGTATAGCAATACTTACGTCGTTTCAGTCCAGTGAGACGGATTCAGGTGAGGGAGGGTTAAAGCTTCGGCGTGGTTGTGGTTGAAAATCACTACCAGGACTTATTGATAAAAGAGATGAAAGAGAGCGCCTGATGGAAACCATTCACTTATAGATCATTTTGTGGGGTCATATACGAGGTACTTATCCATCACAAGGTTTATACTAGTATAATAACGGGAGTTTTCACAATCAGTTGATGTAGATATAGGTTATTGGTGATCAGGAAAAATAGAGACCGTAGGTGTATGTTTCCGTTTTGTTGTTTTTGATGTTTCATTAATCATCGTTTCAGGATAGGGCTATCTTCTTAACTATTTCTGTGTATATTTGATGTTTTTAACTCCTGATTACGTTCAGTTCCTGTCGATTATCTTTTTCTTTGAACAGACTGTCTTCATGTGCATCACATGTCCCTTTGCCTCTTTTTTTTCTATTGTTTTACCAAAACAGAGTTGTTCTATTATTCTATTGTTTTACCGAAATAGAGTTGTTCATGAGTTTAAAGAAGTAATTTTGACCTCGTTATTGCTTTTTGTGTTTAGGTGGGTGTTTTTGTCGATAAATAATTTCATCCAAGTTGATTGTTTAAACTTGATTCCGAGATGTTTTTTTGCCGGTTTTAGTCCTAGATCGATGTATTGATTTAGAATTTGCAAGTGGGTTATGTGTTTTGTTTTCAATCGCAGATTCGGGATTAACTTTTTTATCTTGTTTATTTTTTTACCCTCATCCTTGCTGCTGAAGTATATTTTTTCTAGCATGTGTTCCTTCATCTATTTGAATCCTCCTATTTGTAGTGATTCTAACATAGCACACCCGTATAGATTGTTTTCGTTCAGATACATTAGATATTGTGATAGGTTTTTTATATCATAATCCGTGAGATAGTGTTGATTGCCTTCGACCTGTTCGATATCTTGGACACTCTGTCACGTTGAATAGAAGCACTAGTTCTACAAATGTGGACTTTAATAGAGCGTAACATGAGAAGTCAGGTGTTGTATGATACCAAGCTGGTTCTAATTCGTAGTTTTCCATGCATTTCTTTCGGAAGTTCTCGAAAACGTCAGCTAGTAGTTGGACGTTGTATTATAGATATACTTCGTAATATGCTAGTGATATTGAACGTTTCTCATACATTCTTTGCATGCTGAGAAATTTTTCGGTTATGCGCTTTTTATATAGTTTACTATAAAAACATTTCTATGGTACTGCCGTCTCGTTAAATCTATTAAAGCTATCCATGTGTACTATGAATAAACACCCTTCCTTTTTATTAAGTCCAACTGCTTAGCTTCATGGTGGTTTGACATAGTTTTGTGTTCCGTGAGGTTTCTAGGTAGATTGTAAAGGATGATGAGTTTTAATTTGATATATTTCTTGTCATCGACGGGTATGTTTTTTGAAAACCAGATATAGTTTCTTCGTTCATTGGGATGTAGTTTATGTTTCCTTCTGTTTTTCCCAATTGGTTTATGAATACGTGAGAGTCATATTCTTGCAGGTTGTGGAATACTACTGGTATGAATAATGGTATTTTTTAAGTAGTTTGGATTGCATTTGTTATTTGCCGGGCCTCTAAACTTTCCCATGGTGTGGACGTGATCACTTCCCTCTTGGGTTTTTTCTGGTTCGTTACATATGTAGCAGTTTTCTGATGTGCAGTATTCCTTCCGAGCTTTTGTTCAGGGGTCTGTATCTGTACACACTACACCATCTTCGTTGGTTACACATATTGAATGCACTGCCTGACTCTTAAATAGAACTTGTCTGTACCCTATTTCTACTTGCAAATGTGACAGCCTTTTCATCCAACATCTTTACCATTCGTCATTTGTTATTTCCGGTGGTTTTAAAGGTTTAGGGTAGCGTTGGTATATTGTTTTTGCTAGTTTTCTAGAGTTTTGACGAAGACCGATTCAGCATCGTCTAATCGTTAGTGGATTGACGTGTACTTTGTTAGACCTTCGGCGTGGATGGCATATCAGCATGACTAATGATGTTGGTACTTTTTTGTGTAGAAGCCCTAACTATCCACCTGTTGATTCGATTCGATTTTGATGGATTTAAAGTCAACATATATCACATAAGGGACGCGCATTGTCGTTTTTAAGTTAGTAAACATTAGCTTTGAATAGGGCTTCGGTATATCGACTACAACAACCCCTTTTGTCTGGCATATTTAAACGTGTTTTTTTATATGCAGATTCTACTTGGAAAAGGTTTATGCTAACATACAATGTTTGCTTAGTCATGGTTATTTATTTGTGATGATACAAGTCTTGGAACGTTCTTCATCCAACAATAATGACTGGTTTGTTTGTCGCTCCTTCTTCCTTGAAGATATTATCAAATTGAACTTCATGTGAATATTTAATTTGATTTTTACATGCATACCTACAATCCTAGACATTATACATCTAGATCCATTAGAATCGTCTAGTTTTTTCAATCGAGAATATGGTGTATTACTTCCTCGACAATATCATCAAATTGATTGTCATGTAAATACTTTATCTTGGATGTGCCTTGGAGGAAGAAAGACAGAGGGAGAAACAATGTTTCAAATGTATTGAATTTTCTATTGTTTTTAATTTCAAAAGAATTAGTGCGCGAGGTGCTCGACCGTGTCTTTTCATCGAAAAATTGATCAAGTTTTAAAATCTCCTTTAATATGGACTTTTTTTATTCTTTGGAAATGTTACTCTAAAACATCGCTGTCGAGTAAAATTTTTATGGAAAACATGCTAAATATATGTACCAACATATAGCATTGCATGCAAAAAGTTGAACAAAAAGTTTAAAAATATTCGTGAAGCTGGAATAATAAGCTCTTTTAGAAGCTGGAGTATAACTGACTGATCATATAAAAAAGTACCGATAAAAGGGGCCGAACAAAGGCCGACAAAACATGTGGAGGATTAATGTTTTATTTTAACTGATAAAATAAGTTTCGATCCAAGAAGTCGTTTTAAAACGAGATATAAACTTTCTTTTTTGGTTTCCAAAAGTGTATAGCACGTGTTATCTTTGCTAATTATGTATTTGTAATAGCATAATTATATATAAGGATGAAATTGCGAATTCGGTATATCTACTGATATACCGATAAACACAAAAGTAGAGTTCAAATGTAAAGTAGGTATTTCGAGAGTCTTTATGCGTTTCATGAAAATTGCATACGAGAATATTATTTAAATTTCAAAAATTTAATGTTTGTTTTTAAAGTAACATGCTCACAATTAGGTGATATTTTGTTGCAGTTTGCATGTGTTTTATCTGTGAAAGATTAAACTCGCTAAACAAAAAAAAAAAACGTTTAGGTGAAAGTAACAAAAACATGTAATCAAAAGTTCAGTTTTCTTAAAGAGTGTTTTGAAAAAAAAGCAAAATTGAATAATTGATTTTTGTTATCGTATAATTTTTTAATTCAATCTTATTGCCTAGGCTGCAAAATGTTTCATTCTGAAATTAACCAACCAGAGAATACTGTAATTGTTTACTCAAAGCCACTCATAATTGCGTATTTCTATTTAGGAATAATTTATTCACAAAATAGCCAAAATTTGAATTTAAGTTTCTATACAGACACCGGCAGTGTTTCAATAGAATCAAAAGAGTTGTTTCTCCCTCTTTATTTCTTCCTCCAAGGATGTACAAAGATAATGGTTGTCATACTTGTGTTTACTTATGATCAGGCTAATTTTCTTAATTTTACTATCACAAAGAGGGCGACTGTATTTTCTTCCTTTATAACTTTACGAAACCCTCTTTTACATATCTGTACGTAACGAATGACATTAAGAACTTTACTACCATTAAAACGGTAGGTTTGCACAAAATTATCTGTCGCAGTGTCTTTTAACTTAAATACTATGTGTAGATTTTTGACTACTACTTTGTGATTTTTTATCTCTATTATAAATGGTTGGATTGCAGACCAAACAGCGTTTATTATCTTGGGACCGACAATTTTTTCTAGTGCTGATTTCATAACATCCAATTCTTTAGCTCAGAATTTTTTTAACTTCAGCGCAAATATTATTATAAAAAATATCATTATCATCCGTGTGTTCCACCGGAATCAGAATAGTAGTAGATAGAAATGGTCGATCCTAGAGCAAAAAAAAGCTGCATTCAAACAAACTTTGTTTCGAGAGCACTTTGGATACCATTCCGGAATCATCAGATCCGAGCAGGTGGGGGTACCGAGCTAGAATTTAAATGCAAATTGGCGTCCGAGTAGCAACATTTTTGTAGGAGAAATTCTATTCCTTTGGGTAACTCCATCGTACAACTTAATGGAATTGCGAAAAAAGTTATTATAAATCAATTACTATTAACAGCTTGTCTCCAGATGGTAGTGGACCAAATTCTTTGTTGCTTCATTTCATTTTCATAATAAAGTTGATATAATGGTTTGTGCCATCTTCGTTCAATGGTTGTTCGTTTCGTTGTCGTGTTCGAATTTTCTTATTTTTTTGGATTTTATTTAGCAATTGTTCCTAATTTTAACTGTTTTGCGGCTTTGTTATCCAATAGATTTCCGGCTCTTTGTTTGTCGATGACGTAAATCAAGCTTGAGTATATTTGCTTCTTTATTATAAAAGAACGCTAAATTTATCAACAACTTTCACAGACTGCAAAGCATAAGAACAAATTTTTTTTAAAAATCTTTTTAAAACAATATTTAAATTTAAAGATTTTATTTTGCTAAATTTTTCTCGATCTATGACATTTGTTCTACATCCCGTGTCTGCCATTACTTTTTTTGGTATATTTTCAATCCTTTTTCCAAATCTTGGCGTATTTGTAACGGAATTTGAAACTCTGTTGTTCTCGACAGAAAAAAAGGAATGTTTATTCTTACTCTCTTACTCAGATATAGATCTTTTTCATTTCTTTCGCTGGGGATTTCTATAATTCCTCGTTTATGGCTAGTCTTAATGAAACCTCCAAGATAAACGCGTCTATACTTGAAGTTTCTTTTGTAGCGAACTGGATGTACAAGTATGTGTAAAATGGTCCTTGATTTTCTGTATTTATATCTGCATATTTTCATGACTCATTAATCGTTTCAATCTTGTTACGTAATTAATTAAACTGCCGCCATCTTTCAGTTCTTCTTATTTAAAGGGGAACTAACACTTGATAACAGTTGTGCTTAAAATGTCCATGTGAGTGTGAATATGAACTGTGTTATATTTTTTTTTATTTGTGGGCTTTGGTTCTTGAGATATTTAACGTCAAAGTAGTCCCACGGTCGCCGCCATGACAGTGTCAATTAGTGCATTCTGTTCGGTGAAATACGAACTTGTGTGACGTAAGTCCGCGGAAATATAAAAAAACGCATTCTAAATTAACCAAGCCAGGGAATGCTAAACTGTGCCTCCTGCGATTTTTTAGGTGTAATTTCATATACCATGTTTCGAAATAAATATATTTTGCAGAATATAATGATTATAATGAATATAATGATGTTCCACCGTTTTAAATATAGTTTTAAAATTTTAGACATTTAGAGTTATCACTTGGAAAGAAAGAAATATTAGCTACGTGTATTCAAATATATTATAAAAATTTTGTTGTGTAGAGACTTCGTTTAATTTGCTAAATATAGAAACAAAACTTCAAATGATATGCGCAATCAAGTGTACTGAAAGTGACTTTGTGGTAAGTGATTTTGTGATAGCAAAACAAACCAAAAGCAGTCTCCAAAGTTTTTCTCGAAATTGTTGCAAATTATTTTATACACTGATGTTGTGTTACTGGAATTTAGCTTGTCTTCTTCACCGAAGCTATATACGCCGTGTGACGTGACAAATGATCAAAATATGTACGAACCAAGTTGTCTTTTGTTCAATAATGGCAGTGACCGTTAAAGTAAATATCTTTTTTTTGGGGACAAAATTTTGGACACAAAAAAATGACAAATTTTCATGCCATGTTGTTTTCGTGTTATGTAAAAATGTTTTTATTATAAAAAAACATACATGTAAGTTTTTTCGTTAGTTCTCCTTTAAATAAATAACATTCATACGTATGTGTACACATGTTTCCGTTTATGCTTTTAACGTACGATAATAACCTTGTCAATTTTGACCACAACAGTGCTTCTGTGTTCCTTGAGTAATATTACTGGCAGCTAAAAAATATTTTTAGATCATCTTTCCATGCTATCCATTTCTATCCAAATTCACTGAAGTTTCTTTAATTATAAACATGGAATAATACTACGGGCTTTCGCTTTTTATCCTACGTCGCCACTTATCATGGAGCTTCACACAAGGAATACTAAGTAATGTCTCTCGTATATATGCTCAACATAAACGTGACATACAGCAAAAAATACAGATTTACGAACCACAGTACTTAACATAGGACAAAACATTTAATTATTAATTTTTATTGATTTAAAATACTTATATAACACACAGAGTGTTTACTGATTTTGTTATTATTAAATTTATGATACGGTTCCAACAATTGCGTGGATTTTTGTATTTTAGTTAATAGCTATCGATGAAATACGGATCCTGTGTTTCGTGTTATGAATGTGCATTTGTTTCGAAATTACTTGTAAATCGATCAATCGTTGTCGAGTTTTCAGAAGAAAATTGATTACGTTCGTTTATCTATTTTGTAATATGAGGGCATAACCAAGGACGATCTTTAGTTGTTTTTGAAACAAAAGGAACATTTGTTATGAGCAAATTTCGGGATGCTGGTTGTTTACATGCAAGTTTGAAGAATGTATCAACAAAATGTTGACTTTTACAGCTTTTAACTGGCAGTTTTACATAATCGTAGTTAACACAGTTATAAAGAGGGTGTTGGTAGCCGTAGTGTGACAAAAAAGTTAAAATATTGCAAATTTTAGGGGCGTATCTTTTGGTATATGTTAGCTAGCTAAACCTAAAACCTAGCCACGTTTTTAGAATAATGTGATTAAATTTTAATTTTACTGTTTCCAAGTAAATTTAGAACTAAAACTCAATATACAGTTTACTAACGCTTGGTGGCACTTCATATTACTCTGATCAGTTCAAAAAATTAAATTAGCTTGCTGGGTAGCCAAAGTAGCCAGCACCAAGCTACAAACCTGGAAAAACATATTGTGAATTTCATTTTGAGCTCTTCATTCCCCAAAAATCAATGTTGAATATTGAATATGCTTGACTGGTGCTAACAGAAGTACTGCAAAAACTTGGAGTACTAGAGAAAAGTAACATTGACCTTGGGGGAAAGTGGAGGGGACA
This sequence comes from Hydractinia echinata, assembly GCA_030067915.1. Lineage (NCBI taxonomy): Eukaryota > Metazoa > Cnidaria > Hydrozoa > Anthoathecata > Hydractiniidae > Hydractinia > Hydractinia echinata. Next base: position 382,010 of record JASGCC010000042.1, on the reverse strand, counting down.
ATAAAGAGATTTCAACATCAAGAATAATGAAACAGCTGGATTTTCTTATAGGATTTTCACAAGTATTTTTTCCAGGGTTGTAGCTATCGCTTAGCTGCATGAGTAATTAACAAATCATTTTTCAACATTTGTTGTGTAAAATGATATTTAAAATTAATATTTTCAAACTATCGGCTGTTGTGATTATGTAACTGTCGCACTCTCTCTGTCACTACTCCCTCTCTTACTGACTGTCAATAATTGTACATTTGTATCAAGCATTGTGATGGTTAACCTTAATACTTACAGTTTGTAAGTAATATGAATTGATATAGCATAGAGCTTATCATAAATCTCCATATATAGGAAAAGTAAAGTCTTTTTTTAATATAGAGGTTTTTATCCAAAAAAAGTAAAGTAAAATAATATACTTTTTCTTATAAGAATATCCGGATTTCAGCTGTAAACGTGGTTAATTTTTGGCAAAATCTCAGTCTCAATGTTCTTAAAAACCAGGTATTTTGTTTTCTTACTTACATGAAATCTTGAAAATTAATCTTGCAGAATTGTTCAAATTGTTTATTAACAGAAAATAATCTTCCATAGCGTCGATTTGTGAAAATATAAAACCAAAAATTTTGTTTTCACCTCACAATTGTTCGATATGACAAGCATTTTGTGGACAAAATGTTACAGATTTTTTTTTCAAGGCAGTACGTCAGTAACCATTTTGTGCTTTTTACGAACAGCAATTTTTAAATTGTTTTGTGAAGTGATCCTGTCAAGGAAAATTTTTTTTTGACCAAGCATAATCACTGGAGAATTTCATTTGCCTGAAAAAATACCAAGATGGTAACTCTCTGAATACAAAATTTAAGAATTAGGATATCATCCCTTTTGTCAACCTTATTTTTTGGAATTCTAAATAATTTTTTTTACCAAATACAATCTACGATAGAGGCTTAAAATGTGACACAAATAAGCAAGAACATTCCAAGGAAAGTTTAAGTTCAACTTTCCCCACCAAGTCATATTAGTATCCTAATTCTGAAATCACAAATGTGTAAAATGTGAGTTATAAATACTTCCAAAACTACCCTCACTTGGAAAAAAAATAAACAAGTTAAGGCACCCATAAGGTCAACTTAACTACTATTTTAAAACCACGCCGTCATCAGTAAGCCTTGCTAATGTTATTTTCACAGATGTTGTTTAAAAAATAAGTTACACTCAATAACTGGAGACACAGGATATATACCAGCAACATCACCAATTTTGGTAAACAGCTTGAAATTTCACGTTTGTTTGGCACAAGTCAGCCAGTGAACTAGCTAGCTACTCATATTATATACAAAGCTAGCTAATCATTTGACACCAAGAATAATTAACAAAAGCATTAGAACGGCCCAATGATACATGCTATTATCCCATATTATCACCAAATGTTAATAATAATCTGTATGACAAATTAATTTTGCAAATATTGCAAGTAAACAAACCATATCTGCACTACTTGGCTGCAAACTAAAATTTTGCTCATAACTAATCTCGTTTTCATGTTATTCGGTATTTTGGTATATATATTCCGCGGAACGAAAATGGATATGGAAATAGGTCTATTATCTGCTTAAAATTCAATTACTTTATTTCTGAAACAAATTTTAAAAATCTCTATACAGTTTCTGGTAGCCAAATAATAGTTGTTTAACATATTTTTACATAATTCCCATTAAAAAGGCCAAAATTTACAGGAAATTTATCTTTTTCTATTTTGGAGTAAAAAGTTGGGTGATCGGGTAAATCACGTGTTCAAACTTTGCTAAAGGATTTCCCTTGATGAAACAAAGTTGTTTTGTGAATTTCAAGTTCTAAAAATGATGCAAACGAGATTCATTAAGTTTTCTCGATTATAAGGAGGCTAACGGGTTATTTCGAGTAAAAACCAATGTCTAACACTCAAAAGATATGGGCTTAAAAGTTTGGTATGCAGATGTCTAATAACTAAGCACAAAAGTTAGTGAGTATCATAGCCATCCCGCATACCATCGTACAAATTTCCAACATTGATATTTTGTGCAATTTTTTCGGCCTGTTCGTATAAAGAAATTAAATTGCTCTGCAGCGGCCTGAAACAATAAATCAAGAGAAGAAAGTTAAATTATTTTCACTTGTGCACCCCTACAATGGAGGGCGTAATTCACGACATGTTTGCGCAATCTTAATTTTCCTATAACCGACGACATATAAATTAAACTCAGTTACTGCAAGTTCAAACTAAATTCTGTAAGGCAATAAGAAGTTGAAAACCAAAATAACACATTTAAAGGTTATTAGAGTTGGTAATATCCATTCCCTTCGTTACCAGGAAGTTTGGTACCCATAAATTTTAATATAGATAGTGTTAAAACTATGACACGAATCCGATCAACACGAATACGAACCTATATTACATGCACGGATGACCGATTGCCTTAGCAGCACGGTCTCTTTGAGCTGTTTTAGTACTAGCTCCATGAATTAGCAATGTCCGGTGATGGGAGCAATTTATTTGTGTGAATTTCTGCGACTTTGCTTTGAAAACCTAATATCAGCTTTAAGATGGCATACATTCTTGTTCTTTACCACTGTGTTTTTTGTGTGAAATATTTACAGCAATTAAATACATGCATTGAGATCTAATAATAGGCTATGTATGTTATATATAATAATATTTCTGATATGATCCTACATACTTCTATTAAACAATGTGAGCATAGGGCATTATACGCGAGGTGCAAGGTTTCTAAGGAGTTGTTTTTATTAGGGAGCACCACTTTCGCATTCTCTGTAACCTTTTGTAGTTTCCTAGTTTTAGCTAACATCACTCAGTTGCTTGTAAACAACATGTAATTTGCTGATTTCTTGGACAATATGTTAAAGTTTTTGAACTTTCGACCTTTCTCTATCGATCCATTAATAATACAACAGTTTTTGTTTCTTCGCATTCATCTATTGTTCGTAATTTTCAATAATTTATCTACCAAAAAAGACGCATTAGATTCTTTATAAGAGCACCAAATGCAACTTAATTTATCCAGGCCGTTAATATAATAGTGAAACCTCTCTTGCGGACAGCATAGGGACCCCACGAAACTTTTCGCAATAAAGGGGCGTTCGCTAAATAGATATTCGTCCTAAATTTGCTTCAACAACCTGCTTGGGGTTGTTAGGGTTCATTAAAATCGACCATAAACTGTGCCAAAAGGCTGTGTGTCGGAAAAGAAGACACCTGAAGACAATATCTATTGTAAATATGCAATATTTTAGCTAAAAAAGTAAAACAGAATCAGACTCACAACAAGCTCTTAGGTTGTGCTTTATTTCAGCGTAAGCAACATTTTAAACTTGTAACATAATATTGTTTTAGGTAAAATAAGACAGACTTCTAACAAGTTTTAGGAGGTTAAAGCAAATTGGGACCTTGAAAGGACTTCTGCTATAGAAAGGTTGCTACTATAATTTATCGGCCACATAGATGCTTTGTGATGGGAGTTTGACTGTCATTTATTCAATTCCTAATAAAAGGTGTCTGGTAAAAAGGATTTCCGCAATAGGGAAGTGTCATTGCTTACGTAAATTATAAAATGGCGCATTGCATTGGAACCAAGTTGCAGCTTAAACCGGTATAAACAGTTTTATTGAGCACAAAGGTGTAATGAAAATGAATGAAAAAATATGTTAAGAATTTAAATTCTCTAAAGAATTCTATTAGACAGACTGAAGCTTTAATAAAAATTCTCTTTCAAACAAATATATATTAGATAAAAAAATCGACATTTATCAATCATGCAGAGAAACGCCACATTCCGTCAGTGTATCTAACTTTCGCTATCAGTTGCTTTGTCCTCCGGAATTTTTTTTGATGTTGGTGTATAAGAGCAGCTAGAATGGTATTATGTTTATGACATATAATTTTCAGAGCTACGGCTGTTTATCAAGATAATTAAATTCGCTTGAAGGTCCCTCGGAATAACTAAAGCTGCCCAGAAATGGTTTAAATGAATTAAATCCCCTTAATAATCGCTTTAAATGAGCCAAATTCTCATACAGATCACATTTTAACGTTATAGGGAGTCCTGAAACATGTGGTGAAAGTGTAAAACCTGCTTACAATATAAATGAGACTGTCAGCTTAACAGTTACACAAGACATATGTGGACATCCAAAACCTTATGTGGAATGGAAATTAGAAAAAGACAACACTTTTAGTGGTTCGTTTAGTTCTGTTTTGATAAGTAATGCATCAAGAAAATACAGATATAGCTTTCAAACACGAGAAATGATACGATCACATTGTGGGAAAAAAATTATGTATAACGCAAGAAATGAATTTGGAAATGTTGAAGAAAACTCAACAATATATGTTTCCTGTAAGAAATTCATTCAAATTAGTTTTTTTCATAATTGTTTTAATTCTACCCTTTTATTTCTTTTTTTAATTATTTGTTTTATTTATCATCATAATATAATTGTTACTATAGTAATTTTACACATATTACACACCTTTCTAACCATGCACGGTTTTCGGAAATTCCCAGTAACTGACCCCAGCCCGTGTTTCTTGTCTTCAACTAAAAATGAAGTCACGATCAGTAAAATTGTAACCGTGTCAGTATTCTTATTTTGTTCTTACATTGTTCCCATTTCAAGCCTCATTGTTCTTGTAAATTGGTTCTGAAAATCAGTGTAATTTTCTCCTACTTGTGTTCGTGTTGTAATTCTACTAATTTTTTGATAGTCAAACCTTCGAAGATCACGTTAACATCATCGTACAGATATAAGGCAAGCTGTGTTTATTTGACTTGGTATAGAGAAGATACTGGAAATTGCTTCTTGACATATCATTTGAAATTTGATGATAAAGATGATGTTTACAGCACCTTAAACACAAATTTCAGTCTCTGTCATTCATCTTGTGCTATAAGTGCATCTGTTTGGGCATCATACAAAGGAATTGCTGGTTATAAAACTAGCATTACCGTCGTTTCAATACCATCACGACCAGATACTACCACCATGCCAACAGGTATAACACAAAACATAATTTTATCACTTGTTCTTTTGTACAGCTTAATGCTGGTTGGATTAGTTAAGGCGCGTTCTTATCAAATTTTGTTTTTCCAAACGTTATTTGAAATTTTCTTTCAGATTAAAATGTCGGCTGTGTGTAATTTTATGTTATGTTATATTAGAAATGCTGTTATAGTTATTGGAAGCTGGCTATAACTCAGGAAATTTTATTGATTTGGTGCCCCTTGTTATAAAGCTCTTATTGCGAGGAGATAGCACCCTGGCTTGAAATACATAAGCCCGTATCTTTTCTTGAGTTTTTTCGTGGAAGTGGTCGCGATTTGTTGGGCAGTGCACAAGTCGTGCCTAAACTCACCTTACATTATTTAAATTCTCAGTACATGATATAAGAAGTTCACGTTTTTATAAGCTTTTATTGTAGCTTATTAAATGCTCATCTTAAAATGCAACGTATTTCATTATAGATGACTGTCAATATGCTAGAAAACTTGCAATTGGCATAGTTAGCACTATAGTAATTGGGTTGATTTTAAACATCGTTATATTTGTGATTTTGAAAAAGAAAGGTGAATATGATTATTATTTCTATTTATTAATTGCTATTTTTTGTTTACACAATCCCGATGAGACGAATTTGGAATCTACTAGCAATATAATTTATTGATGTTACGTGCAGCATTTTAAGCAAATTTAAGGCTAGTTTCTGATTTGCTGCATTTTTCGCTAGCTATAGCACACAAATCAACCGCTTTCACCTTTAGCAGAAATCAATTTCCATTGCGTCTTCCTCCCGCGTAAAATAAAATTGGAAAGGAGTGTGGTGAATTCTGTAAATATAAGATCTTTTAAACAAGCCATAATAAAAGGCAAAAGTTCAAGTAAATTGTCTCCAAAAAAAAAAGAGAATGTTCATATTAATAAAAATAAGAAAAATTTAAATATTATCTCATACTGCTTAATCAGCAGATATACTTTTTAAGGCATTTAACCCTACTCATGCCGGGGTATACGAAATGACTATAGTGCCGCGGTGAAGGGAGGAGGACAGGGCAAAAATTGCCCCACCCTCATAACTTTTTATATATAAGCTTGTATGTCATATGGGTTGCTACGAATGAAGTCCGTCACATGAAAATTATAAGTTATGTAGGAAATGATAATAGCCAGCAATAATTATTGCAGAATTTTTTGACCAAATTCCACTTTCGTGAAATCTATTAAAGGAGAGGCGAACTGCGCACGGCATGGCTGCTAAATAAAAGTTTACAGTAACAGTGTTGATTTTGAAGACCAGACTGACTGGTTTGATCTGCTCCATAATAAATCAATTTACATGTTTCAGCCATCATAATAAAGAAAGTCCTGAAACAAAGACTAAGAATGTTTTGATATTAAAAATATTCGTAGAGTTATAAAGATGTGATGTTTTTCACAAAAAACGGTAAATTTTCACCTGAAACTTTGCAGAACGACATCAGACTAGACCGAAAATATAAAACAGTCTGTTTTGTATACATCTTTAAAATTCAGTATTTTACACATTTGCCAAACGGAGCGCTAAATTAAAAAACAATAGGATATATTTCTCCTTTTTGTGATGGTCACGGGTAAATACGCACAAAATAATGTAAAAAGAAAATGTTAAGATCAAAATAGCAAATGTTAAACAACATTTGACGAACATATTTTTACTATTTTATACTACTGAACGTACTGAACAAAACTTGATATTTACTTGGTGAGTAAAATAAAGATAGTAAAGATTCGTGAATAAAAAGATAAATCCACCGTATTGCGCGTTTAATTTGTTGTTGAATGTTTCCGCTCTGTATATTTATTCAAATTTGGCGCCATTTCATCATAACAAACTTCATAGTTTGAAGCTCGCAGTATGTTGTGGGAAAGTGATTTAAAACATGAAAAAAATATTGTTGTTGGTCATGACAGATATTTCTTAAGTTCAAAGAAGTTTAAACGAAGGTTATTAAATGTTGTTACTACTACAGTACGTAAAATATTCTTGGTTATCTTAAGTTAAAGATCTTACTTTTGTTGTTTACTGGTAAATACATCCAAGACCTACTCATTTTCATCCTATACAGGCATGCAAATTCTGTAAAAATGAAGTAAGGAAGGTATATAGATACTTAGTTGTTAAATATAGTTATTTATTTGTTATTATAGTAGTTACTTTAATAGATTTTAGGATTTAGAAAACAATAATTTTGTTATCTCGCAAAAAAATTTATTCTCTGGCTGCCACAAAATAATTTTTTTTTCGTCTCTCCTTTAATAGGGTACATTTTTGGCGATATTTTTTTACATAAATAGTGAATTTCTGTATTATTTGATACTTTAAGTAACATTGTAACTTCTTAGCCATAATCTATTATCTCAAATTTTGTTCAAATGGCACCGGCTGCTCAATCTTTGTTTAGACAATTTCACAGGGCGCAAAACTCATGAAAAAGGGATGTAGGCCACAAGGGAATCAAAGAAACTTAAATAACAAACTTCAATGAAGAATAAAACGAATATCTTAAAGAAATCGAAAAATATGAGATTGAGCTTTTAAAAAAGGCCCTGGTAACTATCTGCCTCACAACTCACCTATAGAAACTTTCAGGTTCATCGGGTTAACGGTTCCAATGATATTAGCAAAAGTATCTCGGGTTGAGCATTATCACGGATGAAGTGAACGTCCTCGTTGTTTGCTATGTTGTTAAATTTTAATTCCATATTAATAAACATCGTCAAGATTAGAATGAGTTTAACCTTTTTGTTGAGCGTAGAAGCAGCTCTTGAGCACAAAAAAAATCTCTTAACCAGCTGTGACTTTGTGGAATTGCGCATGCGTTAAATAGAGTTATTGATCTCCTTGTACTATAGCGAAATATTCGGCCAAATCTAGAATAGCCTTGGAAATCTCTTATAATAATAAGCCAGTTCCGTCTGTCTGTCTGTCACTTTTGCAAACACGATATTTTTTACCACCCGAATGCGCGAGTTTGTCGAGTTTTTTTGTTTTGTTTACATTTGTCTCGCAACCGTTAGAAACCACGTGATAGAAAATAAGCAGTATGATTCGCTGAAATACGTACTTTCGAACGGGACGGCATTCGAATAAAAAGTTCCGTTAGCGTAAAAACAAACAAACATAAAAATTTCTCGACAAAGTTCTCGACACAAAAGGCGAACTGAAGAAGCGGTTAAAAAATGTCTTATTTTCGACGATCCCTTAGTCACAAAAAAGTGCAGATATTAAAAGCAAGAAAAGTCAAAGTGGAGAAGTAGAAGTACAAAAGTAAAGTTAGAAGCCACGAGAAGTTGCTTCGAAAGTGAAGAGTGCAGCTAGAAGTAGTAAAGAAAAGTTAGAAGTAGAAAATAAAAGCTTGGGTTTAAAGTCGATTTGGATTCACATATAGTAAGAACTTTGATATTTTTAGACGTTATGTTTTTATGTCGCTAGAGTTACGTGTCAGGCAGACACGCATATGCCAGGAAAAAGTCACTTAAAAGCTTCAAATTCTTTAAGTTTTATGTTTTACCGCTTTTTTAAAAAAACAACCTAGCCACCATATTTGTTTATGTTTTTGTTGCATAATTAATGTATCCCCTGGCGCGTAACTAATGTGTTTGTCCTAAAATTCTAAATGCTACATAAAGCTGTTAGCTGACTAACAAACGGAAAACTTTGGTTTGTTGAACTTACTGCTCACTGTAATGTTATTATTCTTACATTACTATTGTTTCTCTTTATATGTGTTTTACTAAGCATAAATAGCTAGCTTTAGTTTTAGCTAAATATTCCCAGTTTAAGTATATTTAACTGGGGGTGTCTTAGCTACTGTTAGCTAGCTAATGTTAGCCTGATCCTACTCTTCCCACCCCCCATCATGGCTAGCTCTAACCTATGACTTATGTTGTTATTCCTCTTTTTTAATTATCTATAGCTAGCTACCTTAGTTTCCAAACTTTTCTTCTTTTATGAGCACGAATTATGATGTAACAAGCTGGCTAGCTAGCTACCTACAAAATCTTTCAAAGACTTGAACTTTTGCAGGATAAGTAGGATGTATTTTTTTAAGAGTATAATTATTTTCACATTTCCTGTAAACTTAACAAGGGGACCCAAGCAATATGACAAGTGGAATATTTGTTTTCAGAATTTAAAGCGTGTGTGTTAAGTTATTTTTTATTGTTTTGTTTCTGACATCCTGTTAAACTTTTGTCAGCCTACATGTAAAATGCCAGGTTATACTTACAGGGGGTTGTAGACATTATTGGCAATTTACGTGAGTTTATGACTTTATTTTAATTTATGAGAGGATGGTATGGTTGTTCGTGTTTTTGTTTATGTTGCAAACTGCTGTTTTTTTAAATTTTGTGTAAACTTTTGTGGGAAAAAGACCACATGCAATATATATATATACGGAAAGAACAAATTCACGTTTTTGTTAAGAATTTCAAAAATTGTAGTAATAACTGTGTTTGGTGATACTGAAAATATTACTAATTGTTCTGACTAAAACTTTTTTTTTTATATTGTATGATGAAATGCCTGATTTTTCTATAATTTGATGTGTTTCATAAACCTTTATGTGGAAGATTTATGGGCAATGGCAATATAGGACATGCTAAATGAACTGATTTTCGTTGGTTTGGATATGCTCCTCAAAAACCAATCTGTTTTACATTTTGTGTAAACTTTTGTGAGGACGGACCGTATATATTCCAAAAATAATATCTTTGTTCATTGAAAATATACTCCGTATTCTTTTTTGACATTTACGTTTAAAATGGTTGGTAAAGGTCACTACAGATCATCATACTATGAAAAAAAATTGCGTTCTTAACCGGTTATATAATTTTTACATTTTGTGTATATTTTTGGGGAACAGGATAGCATGTAACCGAATAAATGATTTTCCAGATATAAATTTGATGTTTTTGACACTTTTTATTAAAATATTAAAGGTTATCAACGTAATCAAACGTAATCACTTTATAAGATGTAAATATTTGAGATGTCATTTCTGACTTTATTATTATTGTTGGTGTTGTACGTGATTCTATACATTATTTTGATCAGCGTTTCAAGCTCTACAAATTGGAAGCAACGTGTAAACAAATTTCAGGAACAAAATATTGTGTATGACAGGTCCTGGCACACGTCATCAAAATACAAGTTACGATTCTCTTTTCCAATGTACTCCTGCCTAAGTGGATTTTACAGTGCAAATTTCTAAAGAAATTTTTTATTTGTACTTTAGAGGACTTTACTGACATCAGCAAAATTTTAAAATTTTAAACCACTTATATATATCTCCTTATGCATTTGCAAACACTTATTTTTATCAGCGTCTCAATCTGCACGCATTACAGGCAACAGATAAACTACATTTCGCCAAATTTTTTTGTATGCACTGCTGACGTTAGCAAAATCTACAAAACAACCTAATCTTCTACCTGTGTGGATTCTTCCACGGGCCTTATCGACTAGTAAATTATAATACAGTATTTAGGCTTCACTTCATGTTGTGTTACTGCTAACTAAAATAATAGTTTGAGGTGTTATAGCGATATTTTAATTGAAGTTATTACGTCAATAATCTGACAAGATAAACATTTATATTATGTCTATAAAGGTAGTATTACAAATGTTACAATATTTGAGGTTTCAAATAAAGGTTTTGTGGTTTGCAAACAGTTTATATTTCTTAAACATTTAAAAAAAATTGCTGTGCGAAAACTGTTTATATTTGTTCAGGTTATGCTGTGGGACAATTTTTGATTTAGTTTAACACTGCTAGATCTTCTACATGACAGTTACAAAATTTCTTTTTCTTATAGGTTTTATAGTATTTACCAGAAATCCTAGAAAACCATCGCAAAATACGGAACGAAGAGATGATGATAACTACGAAATAACAGAAATAACATCATCTCATTATGCCGAATTGAACGTCAACTCTGTGAAACCAAGTATTTACGCTGATTTAACAACAGATTCATCGAAAGAGTATGCCGAAATTGAGTTAAATGAAACTAAACGAAACATGTATGCTAATATTAACACATAGAATTCTTCCTCCAGATTTTGTAACTATTGTCGAAAAATTGATATGTGATTATGCCGTGTTAATAACACTTTTTTTAACAAGCGATATCCTTTTCATGTCAAAAAGGATTGTTTTTTTTGTTTTATTACCGTATTTAGTATATACTTTATAAATATTTGTATATAGTAGCTTTAATGTTATTCTGGAATATATCGACGACTCCGTATGTCTGTGTTACAACTTTTTGAATCTTGTTTCTTCTATACGTATGATACTTCCTTAGGCATCAAATAGCAGCTATCTAGCTGCTTGAATGTTTTAACCGCACCATGACCTCCCTATTCATTCACCATATGAACCGTAAAGTTATGTAGTCGGTGGAGTTAAATGTTCGCTTTCTGATAATCACGTAATTAGGACAGTAAAGCTACATATTCAGTTGCAACTTTTTTAATGATCTTTTGTTCAAAGTTGACAATGGTTTATGGTATTGATCCCTTCACCTTGATATACGATTATAATTTTTTCTACTTACGCTATTAGCTAGCTAGCTATCATTTTTGTCCTAGATAGCCATATTCAAATATACATTTCATAGTGCTTTCCATATAGCTAGCTATATTTGATTCATAACATGAATGTTGATCATAAAGAAAAGATTAATGCATTCGAATAAATAGTCATTTACTAGTTTTTAACTTTGAACTGTGGTAAAGTTAGCTAAGAACTTTAAGTTTTTTTCATTTGAAACGTTTTAGAAAAGTTAATATACCACAGAGAGAACTAGCAGCACCATTTCAGTACGTTATTTAAAAGTTAAACCTTAGTATGTAAAGCAAAGAATTAGGAAAGAAAGAACATAACATTCCACTTTTCTATAAATTGAAATAGGATATCGAGTCAAACCAAAAAATTCGTACCTACCAGCGCTTTGTTCGTGCCCAGACTTCGCTGCTTAAAAGGCCGGTAATGTTCCTTCGCAAATCCAAGGCAGCAAAAATCAAGGCGTCATGATTGGTATACTACGCGTGACCAGTCAAAAGAAAGTCGGTACAACTTTGTCGCATATGTTATTATGGCTGGTGAACAGAATTGGCAATTGTAATCACGGGGGTTCATATTATCAGTGACGTATAAAAGTAATAATGTATTTATTTTAATCACTTAATTTATTTGTCTTGACTTGAAACAAATTAGTTTAATTATTTCTTTCGACCAATAATAAGTTTTTCGATCAAACAACCGCCTGTTTCCTAAGTGTAGTTACCCTGTCGTAGAAAAAGCAATCATCTGGCATTTTGTTATTTGGCGGAATAAGTTCCCGTGAACGTTCAAATATTAAACGTGACGCTGGGCGCAGCGCGCTTAGTATAGGTAAACCGTGTGGCACCTCTTTATAGGCGTAAAACCCTGTTTCAAGATAACTTTATTACAACTTCGCTTTATACAAAAATTTAGAACACAGCCTGTCGTTAACAACAAGCCAAGCGCTTGAAACAGGTAAACCTGTAAATTTGACGCAGCCAAACTGCTAGCTGGCTGACTATAGCTATAGTAACTTTCAATTTTTAGCCAGAAGTAGCTAGCTAAATGTAGCTAAATATGCACAACCCCACTACAAAACGAAAAGGCAGAAAGTAACCTATAAATCTCAAATCAAAACCACCACAGTACTCTTAAACCTTATTCAGGCAGTAAAAACCTAACTTGGCAAAGATACAATTGATGCAGGAAATAAAATGATGTGATTGTTGTATACATATAAAAGAGGTATAAAACGTTTGCTAAACACAGGATTGTCTATGTAAATATTTATCCGATGCTGCTGGAAAATGATTCAAGACATAAATAAAGCCACTGCGCTAAATTCAAAACAGACAACATATGACTTTTATTATGGCCACTAATCATTGGCCCGTGGATGAATCCACGGATTCGCCCGTCCTTTATATACCGCATTCTGTGTGTCTCGCTGCTCCAGGTCACGTTTTGCGCGGAAACACAAAGACAGATGGCGACTGCTATTGAGGAGACTAGTCGTTAGCCCGTGAAAATATCAACGGGTTCGCCCATCATACATTTTCCAATTCTCCAATTTTAGATATCTGGGAAATGCAAGTGGTATTTCGGTTGTTATGTTGGATAAGAGTTATCTTGCCGCTTAAAATTACGATTTTAAATTTGTGAATACACGAAAATCGTATTTTGTGTTACCTGACCTCCATCACCACGACAAACATGGACAAAATAAAGTACACATTTTTAAGGACTGTGTGAATGATGTTTGATAACATAGAGAGAAACAAAAACCTTCCAAATTTCCACCGCTACATTAGATTGTTTACCAACCATGTTGCCATTGCTACAAGCTCATATCGTACTTATCACAGAATCGGGTCACAGGTTTGCGATGATTTATATTTCGACGGAGAAATATAAATCATCATCTTCGCGGTTTTTAATTAAACAAACCTTCGGTTTTGCAATGATTTTGCAGCAATCTTACATGAATGTGCAACATTGGAGTAACATTCATTTTTAAAGTTTCTCCACAAACATTTTCCAAAAAATAACAAAGCTTGGTCAACCAATTTTGCTATGACGGGATAACAACGCGTTGTAGACTAAACGAAATGTGCAGAAAAGTTATTTTTTGAACAATATATTATACCTGAAACACCATAATGCCTGTGCACTTAACTAGATTTATGACATACTGCATACCTGCACTAGAGTGCTCCACCTGAATGTGTTGCACAGTTTACGGTTCTTATTAATTGCTCCACAGGGATTTTAATGCTGCGTAATACATTTACTTGTGGCTTATTCCGGCGTGCGTCGCCGGGTCCCCCGGCTAGTAATACATAAATGCCTAGAGGTAAAATATGAATGAACAAATATACACATATAATAAGAGGACATCATCGCTAGTATGGATAAACCAAAACAACTCAACTCATTAGCTTTGCGAACATCGCAAAAGTATTGATTTTATAATTTTTATTGTTGATATCAACAGCTTTGAGAAATCTAGAACAAAACTAAAAATCAGGTAACAGTTCTCCATAACTTGATCTTGAACTAAAAAGCTAGTCAAAATATTTTGAGACAAGACAGCTAACTTCGATGTTCGTCACTTCAAGTAATTGTGTAGACTATTTTTATATTAGAGTCATGTTTTTCGAAGTTGTAAAAATTCACTTGTCATTATTCAGATCATGCTAGAATCTCAAGTCCAAACTCTTAAAATGTGCTAGTTGTTGCTGACAATTTTGTGCGAATCTTGAGTTCCTTTAGGGTCCTAACGTGGATTAGATCGTGGTACGGGCGTGCTAGAAATGCGAATAACATATTTTAAAAGTGTCTTTTTGTCCTGTGTGCAAGCAGAAGTAGCGAATTTGGAGCCTTTAGACTGCAGAGCATTCACCATGTAAATCTGTCTTCCATATATGACAAAGTAATGAAAAAACTTCCTTTCTATCAATATTGTAGATTAGTAGGATATGCACAAAATTTCGCTGGCACAAAAATTTCAGAAGTTTTATAAAACTTACGCTTTTCTGGAATGCAATTCTTTTTCGAAATTTCAAAATCAATAACGACTTAATTAATAATATATATACTTTAAGGGAAAAAGTTATTTCAGCCTTTTGTAAAGCGTGCTACCTCATTTTTAATTATATACAAGGTGTGAAGTCCTTACAAAGATTTAATATAGAATAATTTCTGATTTTTTTGTGAATATTGTCGTATTAGCGAAATTCTAAGAAGCAATTAAAACGCTTTGCGGGCGGCTCACGTGTAAATTGTGGTTTATCTCAAAAACGAACATTTGTAAAGTTTCAGCTAATTTAACGGTAAAGGGTTTGAACAAGTGAATACATGGTGAACAAGTTTAAACAATTTCATTTTTCGCTAATTCAACCAAACTTATTAAAATATTTTAAACTAAACGTGATTAATTTTTTCCTTAGAATCTGTGATTTTACAAATTACAGAAAATAAACATTAATCTCCAAAAATCATATTTTTGATATATGGCATACAGTCTGTGAGAAGAACAAAGGTGTTAATAAGCCTCTTTTTTGGAAAAAGAAAGGCGAGTGTTGTTAATACATTATGATACTTCAAAAGATTAGGTTTTATAATGCCACCTACAAAGCACAACACCGTATACACAATTCAAAGTAGAAAGACAGTGTTACAAAACAGACATTCTAATTTATACCTCTCTTGTAATGGCTTTTGAGTACCTCACCGTAGCTACACGATAAACCAGCTGGTTAAAATGTGCAATAGAAAGCTGCGGCAAAATACATTTTCTAAGCAAGACTTTGTTTAATTTATTTCCTTTACTTGACAAAAGTTAGCTACTATACATAGTTAAGCTTAATTCCTAACATCCTCTTGCAATTTATATTGATAGGTCATGTCGCCGGACTTTTGTCTTAACTGGCTAAGGAAAAGGTTAATAGAGAGCTACAAAGCAAATGTTTACTTTTGAACTAGACGTTTAAAGACGTGCATTATAAACACTTCGAAGAGTATGTCACAAAAGTATTGTTAGGTATAACAATTATAAATCTGGCATTCAGGGGAGAGGGGATAAAAAGTGTAAAATGAAAAAAGTTCGCTCGTACTCAGCATGTTTTGTAACGACTGATTATAGGAAATATTCGCGATATACTTTTTTCAACAGCATTTAAAACTTCATTTACCTACTTCTTCCTATGATTTGTATTGGTCACCACATAAAATGCATCAATGGAAAGCTTTAACCCTATTGGTACCGAGTGAAAAAATCTGGTGTAGCACCGGGAGGGCGCTTTAATGACATCCCCCAGATAATTTTTTATTGGAATGTTCTATGAATCTATTTTTTTGGCAAGGGGATATTTAACCATATTACTACCATAATATGAAAAAAAATATGAAAAATTATTTTAATAATAGCCCCTACGGCATTTTTGTATTCGCGGTATGTCGAGAGAAAAATAATTTTGGCCGAAAAACCTACATTTTCAAATTTTGCTTGTACATAATAAATATAAGTTTGATATTGAATTATCTTTTTCTGACTTCATAAAGGCTTGTATAATCAGGAAATATAAACAAAAAGGAACATAAATGTACATTATATGTCGTGTATGTAGCCAAGATTTTCGTTATCTTTGGTTACATGTTTTGCATTTTTGCCCTAAGTGAGTTTTGCATGTATAGCGACAACAGCCCTGGCAGATAGATCGGTTACTTGATAAAAGTTTCCTCTTTTTCGTGTAACCGGCACCAATAGCTTCCTCTATACAAATGTAACATCTTCCTCTCGTGTAGCTCAATGTTAGCCCTAACTCGTCGTTTGCGGGCAGTTCTGGCTGTGGAGGACGTCCAATAATCAGTGCAGTTTTGTTTTTCACGAGCCAACTCAACCTTTCTGTGTTTCTCTGTTCAATGAAAGGTTTCCCCAGCAGCATAACAAGGTCAAAACCATATTTGAATGAATCTTGTTTCAACGGATCCATCCCAGTGTTCAATGCAAGTATCGTTGACGAATTCACCCGCGCCATGTCCAATAAATATGCGAATGCGACTATTGTCCATTTTCTCGATTTCGTTTTACATGTAAGAAATCCTATTCGCGGGTCAACAATGTCGGTTCCGCCCTTTGTAAAATCATACAATTTGTATGTTCCAAACTTTTCTTTCTTGTCGCCCTTCGTGAAACTCATAATTGGTTTGGTCGTTGTCAGCATGAGTACATTTTTCCCCCGTTGATGTTTTCACCACGTACGACATTATTGTAAGTGGTCCATCTTTTAGCCAGTACACCTCTGTTGTCAATTGCTCCCTATTTCTTACTTCTTTGAGGTCTGTTGGAATACCTTTACGGTTGATCTGTAGTGTACCAATACTAGTTATGCTCTTTTCGTACAACCACATTTCCAAGCTGAGTGAGGTATACAATCTGTCGAAGGATATGTTTCTCCCATTCAACTGAACCTTACTCTCTAGCCTTTCCACCAAATACTTCACTATATTCTCAGTTCCTTGAATGTAGTATGCACCCCTTCTTCCACAGTCTTTCCACTATATGGCGTAGCAATGAAAGTGTACGGATAGCGGGAGGCATTGACAGATTTGAACAATAATCCGTATTTCGCAGGCTTATTAGGATTGTACTGCTTGAATCCAATCTGAGTTCGCAATGTATATAAAGTTTCATCTAATGACAAATAATCTTCTGGCACAACACAAGTCATACATTCGTTGTTGAATGATTCAAAAACTTCACGAAATGCTGCAAGTCGATCAAACTTCCATCGTTCGTCGCACGTACTTTCATTGTCAAATGATAGGTTGGACAAAATAAAAGTAAAACGACTTCTCGACATTGTCGCCGAAAATATTGGTGGGCCATATTCATTCGAAAACAGTTTCTCAACATTTAGAGTATTTAGCTGGCATATCCCTCGATATAACATCAGTCCAATAACAGCATTCACTTCAAAATAATTTATGATTTTTAAAAAATTATAACTTTCAAAAAGTTTTCTGGAAGTTTATCAATCAGCCGATTGATCTTCATATTCGTATATTCCACTATGCTGCTTACCATATCAGGAGTAAGAAGCAATTGGAAAGCTTCTCGACTTGTTTTGGCATTTTTCGCTTTCGGCTGTACACCTTGTCTGCTAGTAATGATGTTGGCACGGTCGATACGGGCCAGGTTATTCATCGGCGGTTGATTTACAAATGTATACGTAACATCGTTGTCTCTATTACGGAAAATCTTTACAACCCCTTCTATTTCGTTATGCTGCACCGGAATGGCATAGGTTTTGCAAGTGCAGAATCAATACTTTTGACTAATCGATTCTTCGTCAATTGACATCTTCGCAGTCGTTCCGGTTGTACATCTTCAACTTCTTCGTCTTCTACTTCTCTATCTTCACCGTCTTCGTCTTCTACTTCTCCATCTTCACCGTCTTCCACTAAATTAAAATAATATTTTCACACTGCTGTGTATCACTGAAAATACACCCTCATATAAAATAAGGAATGAGAAATATTAGCTTACCATCATCTCCATTTAGATCATTCAAATCTACCGCTTCTTCTTCGCTATCGTTATCATCATTTTGTTCTTCGACAAATCTAAGAATATCTGCCACTGCCTCTTCGGCGGTAATACGTACTTTATTAGGAGGCATTGTAAATAATTAAATACTTTTGTTTCTATACAACTAAAAAATGAAGGACAAGTAAGCAATAATATATATTCAAGTGATTAGCTACATATAGTGAATATGATATTAGACTTCTAAAAACGCTTTATGAAGATTTTCGCATGAAGATTTTGGCATGAAGCTACTGAACCGCCTGGCGATTCAGCCAGCATTGAACTGTGTTTTCAACTTTTTGGTGGCCTTTTATTATTACTGTATTATTATCAACTAAAATTAGATCCCGATCATTGCAGTCTTGGTGTTGTTTAGATTTTTCACTATAGTGTACAGGAGTTTGATTGACCCAAAAATATTATAAACATCAAAATAATGATAATTCATGAAAATTGAAAAATGGCGATTTTTCAGATATTTTGAGCGGTGTGACAAATTTATTACTGGCACCGAACCGCGACATTTTTTTATAAATTTTTTTTTGCATTGATGCCGCGGTGAAAAAATATTAAAAGTCATAAAATTTTAGTACGAAACGACAGATATTTAAGAAATGGCGGATAAAAATGGCAAGGGGCGCTACAAAAGCGCCCTCTCGGTGCCAATAGGGTTAACGTTGAAATAAGAAACTTTTGTACAAATGGCGTCATGTGTGATGAGGCCATAAATATTATGTTTTTTGATAAAATCAATTTATTTCTTGACACTCACCCAATATTAAAGACATATCGTCAGTACTGCTTTAGAAATTCAAAATTATTGAAAAATTGGGAAAATGGCCTATCTTAGGCATGTGTGGCGTCATTTCTGATCCCGTCATGACGTCAAAAAATTTATTTTTTATCTAGCATCTGTTTGTATTTAGGCTTTCTACAAATGCACCAAGTTTTATCATTTGTGGAGACCAAGGTTTAATGCGACAACCTTATTATTTTACATTTGTGCCGAAGTTCAGGTGTTTTTAAAGGGATCTCAAATGGTCTTCTTTTTTAAAACCTTTCACATGTTTCTGCAGAAGAAAAGCTTGAATTCTTTTAATGACCATTTTCTTTAAGCAAAATGCATAAGTAAAAGTAGATATAAGATAAAAATGGTTGTGAGAAGCTTCAGCAAGTTACAAAAACATGGATAATAGTCCTCACTTTAGTTGTGTACCTTCTAATATGAGGTGTGGTCTTTTTTAAGTGGACGTCAAAACAATATAATTTCGTTTTCGAAAAGATAAACTGATGGGAAATTTCACTAACGGTCTGTTACACTGGGCATAACATAAATAAAAGGAAGCTAGCTAATGGTCAGCCATCTCATACTCGCACCTATCAACGCAAGGTAGCCAGCAAGTAGCTAAAACTTCATTTGTAATAAACAAAGTAATAAATTTAACATGTTATTGATAGCTTTAAACTTGATTAGTTAGCGATAATATCAGATTTTGAATCAAGTTTCGGATACTTGAAAAATATTTTTTTGAACTAGCCTAGGATTTGAGTGAAATTTTAATCCTGGTAACGCAAGGACATTTTCTCGCAAAAGTTAAATACTTTGTCTGACAAAATTTTATAAATACCTGGCAAATTTATTATTTTTCAATAACCATTTGATTGATACCCTTATTCAAGGTAAAAACTGATGTATAACAAGTGGGCATTAAAGCAAGTGGGTCGTCTTATTAGACTGATTATACTTAGTAGGATAATGATTCTGCGAAAATAAGTGCACTTAATTCCGTTTGAATATAGGTTAAAGAAAATAACTCTATTTATCATTGCCGTTTTAAGGTCTCACAAATTTGATAGTGTAATGACTACGGAATAAAAATTGAGATAAAAGAAATAATTTGCCATAAAACTCTTGTTCTATAAAAAGCTGCGAAAAAGACTTTTACTTACTACATAATCCAATTTAAAGATTAGTTTAGTACATACGTCAAAGTATCGTCTATTATATTTTGAAAGTAATTTGATCCCCTTGTAAACATTTAATAAGAGTCGATTAAAAAACCTTTATTGTAAATTGATTAGGCAAGTTAAATAAAACAAGATGGTAGCTGTTAAACACGTAAAGTTTCTCTACACTTTTGTGATATATGGTATTGCTAACTTCCAATTTGGTAAGTTGCTTTACCTATGTATTAGTGTGTTATTATGGACTAGTCGATAAAACCCGTGGAAAAATCCACTGAGGCAGGATAAAAATGAAAAAGAAGCGTCATTTGAATTTTGAAGACGTCAGCAACCAATCCATAAAAAAGTTAGAACCTTGTTTTCACGTAGCCTTATACAAAAAAAATGTTCTTAAAATCTTACACCAAATGTCAAATGTCAAATCGCATTAAATCCTCCACACAAATCTTACACAATATAAAATAGAACAGCTTGCAAGGTGCAAAATCATGTTGATGAAAAGTTACAACAATGACACTCACAACATCAACACTCACAACACCCACAAAACCGACAGTAAAAACACCGACAGTTACAACACCGACAGTCACAACACGGATAATAACAATATTAGAAATAACGCATCAAAAATATGTACGTCTTATAAGTGATTATGGTGAAAACCCTCAGTATTTTATTCTGAAATGTCAAAAAGGAGGCCTGTAAGAGTTAGCACAAATCAACAAAAATAAGTTCTTTACACATTTTAAATATTGTCTTTCCCTTAAAAGCTTATACAAAAATATGAAAAAGCCATAGTTGGGAAAATATCAAATTTAAATCTAGAAAAATCAGTCATTTCGGTTGCATACCATCCTCTTCTCCAAAAATTTACACAAAATGTAAAAATCAACCAGTTAAGAACAGAAAAATTTTGCTTTTTTAGTATGATGATCCATACTGCCCTTTACCAACAATTTTAAAGCTAAATGTCAAAAAATCAATAAGCAAAGAATAAACTTGAATCAACAAACATTGTATACGGTTCATAAACAAAAGTTTACACAAAATGTAAAACAGATCGGTTTTTGAGAAACACATCTAAATCAACAAAAATAAGTTCATTCAGCATGTCGTAATCAAAATTAAAAAAAATCAGTGATTTCAGTGCATACAGTCCTCGCGTTTAGATTACAAAATATAAAAAACAAAAAAAGTTTCAGTCAGAACATTAAGTAATTTTTTTATCATCAGCAAACATTTATCCCTACAAAATTTTGTAAAATTCTCAAGAAAAACAAAAACGTGAAACCATGGAATTTTCTTCCAGCAAAAATTACATCACATACAGTTAGTTCTCCCAAACAATAATTTATAATACGAAATATAAAGACAAAGTTGTTTATATAGTCTGAAGATGTACTTAGTGTACGAAAAGCTTAACAAATAAATACTTTTTAACTTTCAAACTCGTTTTATTTTTTTCTTAATTAGTAAACTATGGCTGTTATTTTTACCAATAAAGACATCAGCTTTACAACAGCTTACAGTGAAGTCTGATTCTACAAAGATTTGTTCTTTCAGTATATATATTGCATGTGGTCTATTTCCACAAAAGTTTACACAAAATTTCAAAAAAACAGCATTTTGCAACACAAACAATATAAACTGACAACCATACCATCCTCTCATAAATTTTTTTAACCCAAAGTCATAAACCCACGTGTATATAAATTTCCAATCAAATGTCAAAAACCCCTGTAAAAAAACCTGGCATTTTACATGTAGGCTGACAAAAGTTTAACAGGATGACGAAACAAAACAATAAAAAATAACTTAACACACACACTTTAAATTCTATAAAATTCGTTCCACTTGTCATATTGTGGTCCCCTTGTAAAGTTTACAGGAAAAAGTGAAAAAATTATTCTCTATGGGCATAAAAATGTGTCACAGTATCCTAAAAGTTCAAGAAAGATTTTGTAGCTAGCTTGTTATACATGATATATAATTCGTGTTCAAAAAAGAAGAGAAGTTTGACTACTAAGGTAGCTATAAATACCTAAAAAAAGAGGAATAACAACAAAACTCATAGATTAAAGCTAGCTATGGGATGGAGCCTTGAAGCTAACATTAGCTAGCTAGCTAACAAAACAGTATATACCTAAGACACCCAGTTAAATATACTTAAGCTGGGGAGACTTATAGCTACGTCTATAGCTACCTATTTATGCTTAGTTTAGTACAACACATATAAAGGAAAACAATAGCAATGTAAAAATTATGACATTTGCAGATAGTTCAACAAACCAAAACTTTCCATTTCGCTGGCACATTTGTTTGGTAGCCAGCTAACAGCTTTATGCAGCATTTTGAATTTTAGCACATTAATTATGCAAACAATTGCTGGCTTTTTTATAAAAAACGCGGTAAAATATAAAAATTAAAGAATTTGAATCTCCAATGGATTTTTTTTAAGAATGCGATTCTTTTTTGCTACATATAAAAACGGAACGTCTAAAAATATAAAAGTTCTTACTTTTTCTCAATTCCAATTCACTTGAAACTCTAGCATTAATTTTGTACTTCTAACTTTACTTTACTACTTCCTAGCTCCACTCTTCACTTCCGAAGTAACTTCTTGTCTTGTGGCTTTCAACTTTATTTTTCTACTTCTACTTCTTTACTTAGAATTTACTTCTAACTTTACTTTACTACTTCCTAGCTCCACTCTTCACTTCCGAAGTAACTTCTTGTGGCTTTCAACTTTTTCTTTACTTAGAGTTTTCTTTCTCTGAATCACTTTTTGCACTTTGTTCAAGACGAAGGGACCTTTCTTTTGTGCTTTTTTCGGTGTCGAGGGACACCACTTTTGGAAAGTTAGCCGTTAAATTTATTTCAGCAAATCAAATTGAGTCGTTTTCATCACGTGACGTAAACAAAGTAAACCCGCTAGCAAAATGGACATAATTTTTTCGGCAACATCAAAGGGAATTTCGGCAACATCAAAGGAAAATGACGATATCAACTTTGCCCGTTACAGACACACGGAACTGGCTTATTATTATAGAGATGTGTGACAAAAATCTTATAACATTTTTGCATGATGTTTTTATTTTTCGACCTCTCTTCAGTCTGATTTGACCTCATTTTGTTGTTATTAATAAGAACACAAACTCAATCCATCCTTATCCTGTTCCTATTTGGAAAAATTTACACTTGTTGTTCTTAGCTTTAAAATAATGATTTCAGCCTGAAGTTGTTCCTATTTTGTTCGTGTGCTCATAGAATCATTCTTAAAAAAAAGCATGTATTGCCTCAATAAATAACATGATGGAGGATACAAATATTTTCGTATTATACGCATTTTATAACGTTTTATTACTTCTACACCGATCTTTGTCTGTTGTAACTTTTAATTACTACTTATTTTAAAATATCATCCGCTTTCGTAGGTATAAAGGACAAAACAAAGGTTGGTGTATTATTAGAAGTGTATTTTAATCCCAATCAGGCTAAGAGATTATTGAAAAATGTGTCCAAGAACTAACAATGTTCTATTGACATTTTAAAAATTTAATATCTTCTTTTTTTAACATAATATTGATTAGTTAGAAAAATATGTAAAGAACAGCATCGTTGTGTACTATCTTTAGGCTTCTGCCGCAATTCTATTACATATTGTTTTAAAAAAGATACCACAAAATAATATTTATGATATGCTACTACACAGATATAATACTATGTACCAAATAAACCGTGCATCTCATTTAGAAGACATAAATGACAACAATATACTGCAGGCAGATTTTTTCCTTGCTATGCCCTAAAACTGCCAGAGGTAATAAATGGCCTTGCTTTCACCTTAATCTTATTAAAAGATAATTTAGAACAGATACTTATCATAATATCATATTATTTAAATGAAAAGTAAACACAGAAACAAGAAACACGGAAGTTTAAAGTTATGACTATGGACAATAGGGAATTTAAAATTTCCGTTACTACATAAATTGTTAGGTAGGTATAGTAGGTACATACGGAATGTAAGCATATTTAAACACTTAACCCGTACTACAATTACTAGTGCAATAAACTCCTAGAAAGGGCAGATAGTTGTTTTAAAAGAATATTAACTGCAGGTAGTGAAAATGCAAAATGCTCTGTCAGCAGCTGGCAAATCAGACAAGTTGTAAATGTGACTTTATAACGCATGTACACTTAATGTTTCTCAAAAATGATGAAGGCCCCGTATCAAAAAAATCAATTAACTGTATTTTTTAAGAACGAGAGAACAAATATTTTAACAGGAAATTGAAGGCGCTGTCACGCGATATGAATAAATTGAACTGATTCAGTTTTTATGTAAACCATGTATTTTTCGTCAAACATTATAAAAAAGCCAGGGCTGCTCTAAATCCGGATTTCCAATTTGTTTTTTACTGACTAATGTTTTGACTTTGTCGCAAAACTGCTTCTCAGAGACATCTGTAATTTTCAAAGAGAGTACTTCGGGCAAACCCCTGTGGTTGTTATGCTTCTTACGCAGATTTGTCCGCAGAAGCACACTTTAGAATGCTATCTTCAACAGTTGTTAATGATTTCTAGGATAATCTTTCAAAACCTTTATTTCGTTGTATTAAATGAACCCTTAAATGCCCACTTGACCTTAATTTATTCAAAAAATTCCATTTTTTTAGATAATGTGTATTTTTGCATTTAGGAATCATATGTGTGTCAAAATTGTTTATCCATGAGTGCCACCCTCAATTTTTGATTGTAGCATATATGATACAATAGGTTTTCGCGGATTAAAAATCTGAAAATATACTATTTGCTTTCTATTTCCCTATGCAAGCTGCCTATAATTAATTTCATTTAGGATGCTAAAAAAATATTTAGAACTAACTACAGCAAAGAAAACACATTTCTTGTGTCAAAAAACAGTCATGCTAAAAATACTGTTTATACAAACACAACGACTGGTATAAAATAAACAAAAAACTGAAGTACACGTAAATGCAGAAGTATAATATGATACTTTTTAAAACAGTTTCTATCCTTGTTTAAACATAGCCAGATATTGCATTTCTTGCAACTTATGTAGGAAAATCCTGTTTTGCAGTGGAAACATTTTTGTCGCTTTTCATTCCACTTTGCCATGGGGTCGACACCATCTTTTCGAGTGTCACGACTGAGGTTTGCTTGAATGCGACAAACGTTTGGTGGAGGTTCTATATTATCAAGTGACGGTCTTCCCACTGGTCTTTTTGATGAATTTGCTAGGTTATCTGCAATCTGTGCCAAAAATGCTTTAAACTGCATAAATGTTTAGTTCGGTTGTGTAATTCTCAAGTTGCGGCGATATAAAAACCACGCATTTACTGAAGCAATCAAAATAGTGTGCAGCCAAATATATATGTACCATCTCCTAGTTCTCAAACTAGGTTTGTATAATGCACACATCATGTCCAGTTTGTCTATGCCATCCATATACTGATTGCAGACTTTGACAATGTATGGTTGCGTATATGTTGTTGTGAAGAACGGTCATCCCTTCAAATAGTTCCAAGAGGCTCTACACCTACTGCCTAATTGTCAAACCAGCGTCTCAATAGTGTTTGTGCTTTCATCTAGGCGGTAATCATAATCACCTCTACCTTTCTTTTTTAAATCTTTTTCAGCCATGACTGGACACGTTTTGATCCTTGGCAATCTAATAGTGCCGACATACAAAACCTTGCGTTTCTTTAGTTCTTGTAAGTGGAAGACTGCTGAAAAGGTTATCTGCAAAGAGTTTGAAATTATGTCCACCTGGTAAGGAGGATGACATGTTGAGAACAATATTGGCACTAGTCTCTAAATTGTTTGTAGCAGCCTCTATGGTTTTACCTTGGTATACATCATGATCATACAATTAGCCACTTACACCACTTCTCCCCCATATTTTGAAGCCCCATCTATGAGGCTTGTTATGTACATACTGCCGCATAATTGATTGTCCCTTGAAAGGAATCATAATCTCATCAACTGCATGATATTCTTCTGCTGTTACTTGAAGAAAGTTGTTGCGTAAATTTGTAATCCATGCTCTTAGTTTCCACAACCGGTCTTTCTTTTTTTTAGCTTCCGAAATACTCATATTATCAACAAAGTGCACATTGCGAATAATAGTCTCCAAACGATTGCGAGACATTAATTAGGAAACACCATCATATGAAATAAATATCTCCCAATATGATCTTTGACTAGGCAATCGAACCAGACCCATGCGAAAATACACACCAATAAATTTTTCTAACTCCTTTCCAGTCAAATTTACATTTGTGCCATTTCTTTGCATGCTATAGATATTTGTTTGCCCAGCAATATCTTGCAACATCTCACCTGTTACAATTTTTTTAAAATACTGATATGGAGTACAATCTTCGTCTACAGGTGGTTCTAACTCTAACTCTATGAAAGCAGTGTCAAACTGACTTATATCCTTCTTACACCAGTGGTATTCAGGACTATTTACATCTTTATTAACAACTAAGTTTTGCAGGGGTTCATCGTCATCACTTGACTCATCACGAGTAATGTTATGCTGCTCAACATGAGTTTCATTATTTTGGTTATCATTCTGCACATGTTCAACATGATGGTACGGTTCAACATCACTGTCATCGTCTGATAATTCAAAATCACTTTCTCCATTAAGTACATAAGTAGTAGTAGGGGGTCATGATGAGTACAGTGACACTTTTCAACGGCCAAACTCCCACATCAGAGTCCCTCCGCAGCTACCCCTCAAAAAACCTGTGACGTCACAGATTTATCATACCTCAATTGAGTAAAAAACACTGACCTTGTTCACTCATGCATGTCATCATGCGCAAGTTGAATCAGGGAAATCCCCCATTATTCAAACTGTATCATTTTCTGTCCATCTTAAAAAAATTTATTGATCAAAAAAAGTATATTAAATAAAGAGGAAATGAGTTGGTTTAAAAATATTCCACATTGTTTCAAAACTCAAGAGATGTGTAACAAAGTTGTTGAAAAACAGCACGATATGCACCGGTGTGTTCCATATAAATTCGTGACCCAAGAGATGTGTAACAAGGCAGTTGAGGGAGATCCCGATGTGCTCGAGTATGTGCCATGTAAATTCGTGACCCAGGAAATGTGTAACAATATGGTTGAAGAAGAGCCCCATTTGCTCAGGTATATTCCAGATCGATTCAAGACTCAGGAAATATGTAACGGGGCAGTTGAAGAAAAGCCCCATATGCTCCAAATTGTTCCGGATCGATTCAAGACGCAGGAAATGTGTAACAATGTGTTCCAAAAAGTTTGTGGTGAAGAATATAGTAAAAAAAAAAAATTACTATAATAAATGTGCATCAACCGTGAATCAAAATTCGAGATGCTCGAAAATGTAGTAGTCATGATATTTATGGCCGGCGTTGGTATCTCTCTACCACTTGCAAGAATCGTCGAAGGAGAAGGAGAATGAACGATCAATTGAAGATTTGGAGAATCGTGTTCGTGATTCAGAATAGACATAAAATAAAACGATGAAAGAACAGGGCGATGACTGTGAATGCATACTTGACGAGTATGATAGATGCAAAAGTGGACAAAGACTTGTTGTGCAAGGTAAAATACTATGTTGGTATTGTTATCAAGAATATATCACATACAATGGAGGCAGCTGCGCATGTTATGATTTAGGTCTATTGCAAAGCGTGAAGCTCATGAGCAGATGCTAGTTGAGGTTTTAAAATCCTTAAATAAAAAGATGTTGAAATTTGGAGACAAAACCGTTAAATCAAAGGAATTTTAACGCAACACCACTAAATATCGAAGATGTGAAAATTGAAAACCTTGTGCTAAGTGATTCTATTACAGCAAACAAAAGCAAGAATGACCGATTCGTGATTGGATATCAGGACCAAGACGGCAACCTATCGCCGTTATTGATAAAAAACCCTAAAAAAAATCTACTCTCAGGGTGTCTCTCAATACAGTGAGGGTTCTGCGTTCACGATGTCGTTTGATCTTGGTGACTATCCTGAATTTTTAGAAAAATACGAGGAGATCTTGAACAAGGTGGAGTCTTTGGAGGGGCATTGCTTCACCAACATCAGTGTAAAGAAAGATCGTTGCATCAACCCTAAGCTTAAGGAGTGGGAGGGTGAGCTTAGAACCAACTTTCATAAGAAAAAGATCCCGCAGGGAGGTTGTGAGTGTACAGCCATCATAAAAATAGGAAGCATTTATAAACAGGGAAGAAATTATTATGTACAAACCTACTTGGAAGACTGTAAATATAAAGAGGTTGATAGGTATGGCGCTTGCTATCTTAGTGACTCCGATGACGAGAGCTTCGCTGAGTTGTAGTATGTTGCATCACAGCCTCGCGCCTTGCCTGCGTGTAAAAGTTTATATGGTTGAAGCCAGCCATATAAACAAACATGAAAGCACTTAGAAAAGAAGCAAAATTACTACATGTTCCTCGTTATTCTGCACTGAAAAAGGCCGAGCTTGTTGCGGCAATCAACGAAGTTAAGTAAATAGATAAAGAAATGCAAACAGATGGTCCTTATTGTAAACCTTGTGTTGAAATTGCATACGAGAAAAATCTTGAAAAATATTTGCAAAATCTCGCTAAAAAATCGCACCGTATAGTACGTGATGAAGGCATACAAATCGATGTTGATACTGGGGAGGTAATCGGCTGCGAGATTGATTATACACGCATGTAGTTTTATAGGAATATCTTCCCTATAAATCTTATACCAGACTAGGCGAAAAGGCGGTCGGGGAATCTAAGTACCGCTGGCATACTGTACAGATTGAATTTTTTTTAGAAGCTCATCTTTACCTTCCTGCCTCCCTTTTTCAACTAACTGGGTACGCTCTTGTTCATTGACGTTATTAACGATACGTTTAACTCGTTGTCTTATTTGCTCCTTCAGCACCATATAAGGTTGCTTTTCTTGCATAATTAAGCTGAATTCACAATCACTGATAACCCCATTTTCTACCCCTTTTGAAATAAGATCAACGACAGAATTCAATTTTGTTTCAGCAAGCAGTCTAATACTTTTCATGCTTCTGAGCCTTTACACTTAACATTTTTGAAGTATTTTTCAGGCCAGCTTGCCCGATTCACATAACTATTGTTATACCTCCCATAGCAATGCACAAAGGAGCCACAAAACCTGTTGTTAATGCACCAAGTCCGCATCTTGTAGCGATAACGCTCACACATAGTAGTCCATGATCACAATAGCGAACCCAGGTGTCATGCATCTTGATTTTTTTTGCGAGTTTATCCCGCTCTTTAATCTCCCTGCGTAAATATTGTTCAATTTCTTCAATTTATTTTTAATCGGTAGACCTGACTTTCCTGCACAGTATCGTCCTCAGTCGCACTTGGCTGTAAGATCGGGTATAACTTCATACTATCAGTTATTCTTTATTCTATGAGCAAATGCATCGTAATTCCGGTAAACAAAACGTTTTTATCATGATGATATTCGTCACTCAGCCTGAACTCGAGTCGATCCGTCGACCCCTTTAAGGGGAGGTAGATCGGAGTCTCGAAATTCCATGTAAGCATGTCTCCCCAATTATTCAATTCTTTAATGGGGAGCAAAGCAAGAATTTTTGATTTATTCCCATCAAGTAGCCGATCATCCTCATCTAACTGAGGGCAAACAAGTCGTAATCTTTGGTAAACGTCAGTCTTGTACACTCCATCATAGTCGCCCTTCGTATAGTACTTTTTACTGGGATCATAGGGTAAGCCCATGAGCTCTTGCAGTGCTTCGTGAATCTCAACTGCATATCCATCATTTACACGCAGCCTGCAGAGTTCATTTTTAAGCACAAACAGTTTGATCTTATTCTGCGCAATAGTCGCTAAATCCTCGATCTTGTACAAACCGTTCATGATCTCGATTCGAGTAACCCCCTGATCAGGCCCCGTCTTCCGAATGGTGAAATCATTATTACTGTAAATATTTAGCCACGTAGGTCGAATACTGATCGATTTTAGAGCGATCCTCGTATCCTGGCCAAGATAATCATCAAAAATCGTAGGATTCTCGATATCAGTGATATACAATTGTTTCATGTTTATTCTTAGAAGAAACAATGAGCAAACCAATCAATAATTACTCGTACAACCCGAACGCCAAGTACAAATCAAACAGGGGAGAATGGTCTCTTGGTATCACGAATTTGGAACATCAGGATATATATATATCTATATCTACAGAATCGCATATTCCTGTAGTATTCCCCGAGTTTAGCAAATATCCCATCAAAATTCCAACAACCTACCTTAATGATAGATCCATATGGTCTGTATAAATTTAAAGCAGTAAGTTCTTCACTAACCAACGGTTCATGGCGGCTACAGGTTGATGGGGATTATGCAAAACTTATTATACCGACAAGCCAAGGCCTTACAGCGGAAGGTTTGACAAAATTGAGTGAAAGTATTCGCGTCTACCTGGTCTTGTTGCTTTGGTCACAGGCGGAAGCCAAGGCATCCTTGCTCGGTTCTGGTGCAGATAACTATACAGCGAGACAAATTCTACTACAAAAAATTGAATGTATGGTGCTTCGGGGAGAGAATGTAGGGCAAGATATAACACAATTCCAAAATGTGCTCCAATATGCTCGAACCCCAGTTTATTTTGCTGTTATGCCCAGTGTGTACATGTTATCATCAGATATGAATCTACGTATCGGTAAAATTGAGGGTTATAATAACAATATCTTGATTGCACCTGCTAATATAAACGTTGGGGTTCAAGTTGATCTTAATAAGATCAAGAAGCCTATTGTGAAGGCAAAGCCCAAACATACAACACATGTGGCTAGAGACCGTGACAGCCACGCGCCCTAAACATGAGAAGCACAGGGTGGAGTCGCAGACTACGCTAGCAATACAGGCTGAAAAACACGATGACACCAAGGCCACATTGATTACGACCGGAGTAGGCGTTATTTTACTGTACATTTGGTTGAAGAAATGAAAAAAAAGTCTAGTGTGTTTTGATCAACACATTAGACTAATATATTTACGAGCGTTTGGAACTATGTTCCGCGCTGCTGCCTCTCTTCCCAACATATGCCACAACAAGAGCAACAGCGGCAGCGATCGCCATGTATAGGTGTTTGGCTACATATTCGACAACTTTTGCAGCCACTCTGAAAATGAAGGAGACTACAGTGCAAATGATTCAAGGTAGCGCAGCACCTGCTTTCCCTGCTAAGTATTTTAAAAAATTTCCAAGTCTTTCCAGCTGTTTTTTGAATAAAGCCCTTCCCTTCAGCGCTTCCTGCCGCTGCAGCAACGGCTCCTCCTCCACCTGTAACTGCAAGTACAATGGTGGATATGAGCAAGCCTACGGCGGAAACGATGCTTGCTATAATGATCCCCTGCTCCTTGAATAAAATTTTAAGTTTTTCAACCGGTGATGTATCGTCTCCCGCGATTTTCATTATTGTATCTTTAATTGCCTTCAGTTGGCTTTGAATCGTGGATGATAGCACACCATGGGCCTTCAATGTGGCTGCTTTTTTATCCTGCAGATTTTCAATCTCTTTCTTGGCCTCCGAAATATCCCAAATTTTTGTTGTTCCTCAGACATCCCAGGCAGTTCTTTCTTCGCTTCAATACTCTTCACATTGGCCTCTAGTCTCTCTATTTCACTATGATAGAAGATTATCTTGCTTTTTAATGATTTCAAATTCCCCTTTATGGTTCGAAGTTCACGATCGAGCCCTCTTCTCTCGCGTTCGGTAAGAACTACTTCCTCATCGCCAAAGGAAGGTTCCGTAAGGCTCTCCGTTTCATCTAGGACGTTCTCGAGTAATGGCATCATTTCTATATCATCAGCCTTCTCCTCGGCATGAACAATCTCGTTCAGGAGTTTCTGAGCCATTGCT
The DNA here is from genome assembly GCA_030067915.1 of Hydractinia echinata. NCBI lineage: Eukaryota > Metazoa > Cnidaria > Hydrozoa > Anthoathecata > Hydractiniidae > Hydractinia > Hydractinia echinata. Next base: position 349,883 of record JASGCC010000042.1, on the reverse strand, counting down.
TTATTGCCTTTGTTGGGTGTAGTATAGTCGGTATACCCCATGGCTCGCAAGCGATTTGTGCCCAACTTACTTATCATCACTCCAGAAGATCGCCACTCGCCGTTCTGTTTCGTGATCTCTATACCATCGAAAATAAGTTGTTTTCTTCCTGCCTCAAACGCGTTGTAAAATCTCGCAATTGGCTGCCCCAGCTCCTCAACAAGATGTTCGTAAAGAACGTCGACCTTTAATCTTTTAAGCTCCTCTCTCTGGCTTAATTCCTGTGTTCGTTGTATATGAGCTTCGTGTTGTTTTTCTGGCGTTAGCGTGGAGCTGGCGTTAGGCTGGGCAAGGTCCGCAGGCCTACTAAATCCACCATCAGTATCATCATCAATATTGCCTTTCTCTGTAAACTCATCCTCTGGTTCATATGTTGGATTTATCAGCATTTATTTCAGTAGCTATTTCAACAAAAATTCAACCCATTCATCTAATAATAAAAGTAGCATGAGTAACATATTTGAAAAAACACTAGATCCATACGCTGAAACCAAAACAATGTTTGTGGATATTCCCAATATGGGGCAGAAATGATGTGATATTCCCCGAAAATCTTCGATTATTATTTGATCTGGAACTAACTGGCCCCAATACAAAACGTACTATCGTAAACAATATCGGCAAACGTCTGGTACAGAACCTGAAAATTGTACTCAATGGTCATGAAATTCACAGTATTACCGACTATAGAGTGCTCGCTGTCTACAGAGATCTCTGGCTATCGAAATTTGAACGTGAAAACACCCTGATCCAGGAAGGGATCAATCCAAATGATGGTACTATCCGCGCCTTACAGGTAAAAGCTACTGATCATGCGGGTAATATTGAAGAAAAAGCGATCGCCGCAGCTTATGGTAACACCTTTTGCATACCCCTCGGAAAAATGTTTGAAGTAGTAAGAGAGCTACCCTTCTATCAGCCTGGCCTACACGACAGATTGCAATTCCTTCTCCATTTTGCACCGTATGGGGATGTTATTAAAGATGGGGGTACAGCAGCTTCAGGGTCTACAGCCAAAGCTGCAGATGCTACCTACAAAATCACTAATATGGCACTGGAATATGATAAAGTAAATCACGAGGGCCTTGCAGGTACTATGACATCACGGTATAGTGAATTCGTTCTTCCTCACAAAAGAGTATTGCGCAGCAAGGTGATCACGATGAAAAAAGAGGATACCAGTTATAATTTACAAATTGACACACCTGCGAAAAGTCTGAAGGGCGTTTTACTGCTCTTTGTAGATCCAGCGAAAGTTAAAGCTTACTCCGGGGCGAACAAAATATTTTACAACCCCAATATTGAAAAAATATCAATCACTGTCGAGGGTGAACCCAATGAGTTGTATTCACACGCGAAGCTTCCAAAACACCATTTTAAGCAAATTGTGAACCTCTTCGGTAGTCATGACTCTGATATTACCATAGGTCAGCTTATGACTGAAAGATATGCACTGTTCGTTGATTTTCGATCATCTCCTGGTCATAGTCTGCACGGCAGCGGGCGACCTCTTCAGCGGTTGAGTGATGGTGTCACTCTGCATATGACTAAGAAAGCGGATGGAACCGGAAATATTAAATGCTATATCTATTTACTAAGTGATGCCCAGTTAAATATCTTAAACGGGCGTTTCCACAGTGTTGAATATTAAAGTCGCAGACTGCGCTACCTGAAATAAATGAACTTAAACGTTGTCAATGAACCTTATACAGCGATATTTTCAGGTCCAACGAGTTGCGGAAAAACACGTTCTGGACCTTCTCGAAAATGAATACAAGAAGCATTTGCACTATATTGTGATCCTCTGTTCAACTATACAATGGAACAGCACTTACCTCGAGATATCCTTGCTTTGGAAATTTGACTATGCATTCCTGATTAATCCCAAGGATCAACTGTTTGAATGGATTGAAAAATTATCGTTGCTGCTGGCCGGTGATGATACTTTGTTCATTTTCGATGATATGATAGCTGATGAATCTCTCGATAAAACTCGTGGAGCATTGATACAACTAGCTGTGTCCGGAAGGCATCGAAGGCATAGTTTATGGGTGCTTGCACAGAGATATAAGAAAATACCAATAACAGTAAGGGATCAGATGAAGATGCTTTTTGTTTGGTACCCAAAGAATCGGAAAGAGTGTGATCTCATTCACGAAGAAAACGATGTTATTTCGACTAAGGAAGAAATTTCCAATATCAAGGCTCAACTGAAAAAGTCAAAACATTCGTGTCTATACGTAAGATTGGAGCATCCTAGAAGCTATCAAATTCTCGGGTGAATGATGTTTTATGGATCGATTTGGTCCACAAAACTACACTCATAGGTGTCAATTGACCAAAGTGGTTAGGCGACGCTTTCACTGGTCTCCAAGGGGTGGACAGATCTGTCCACCCCTTGGTAAAGCGAAAAACCCGCACGATGTTTCATCTCCTTGGCTGTCCAAGAAAAAATCTTCGGTTTTCAAAAGAATTACAAGATAAAAATGTCTCTTGTAATTGATTATTTCCAAGGAAAACAAGTCCGATCCTTTTATGTTCAGGATAAAGGTCAATGCATCGTTGTTTCCGATGTTTGGAGACCTGTAGGATATGAACGAAAGGCTGGGCTAAAAGCCATTCAGCGATATGTTCCTAAGAAGTATAAAATGCGGTTAGGCGACGCTGTTACTGATCTCGGGGGTGTCCCCAGATTTGGGGGCACCCAACCAAATACAGTTTTGCTGACAGAAGCCGGTCTATATACCTTCCTCTTGCGGTGTGGTCAACCTGAAGCAGAACCATTTGTGGATTGGGTTACTGAGGAGGTGTTACCTAGAGAAATATGAAAGCTTGCTGAGATTGTTGGAGAAAAAGATATGGCCATTGAAGAAAGAGACGTAGCCATTGCGATCCTTGAAGATGATCCTGATGACAGAAATAGACAACTTGCTGTTCTTGAGCAAGACAACTCGGAGTTACGGCAGAGACATGTCCCACACCGATTTCTTAGAGACACCGTGGTATGCGTGAATGATAAAAACGATCCTCACGAGCATGAAAAAAAAGGCAGACAAAACCACTATATGATACGATGCCAGCGTAGGCAACTCAGCACGAAAATAAACCTTCTACGAGCGAGGTACCCCGACATGATAGCAAGGAAACCAGAATGCGACGATCCGAATGCTGTGCTAGCGCAGTCTGCGACTTTCATGCCTGGTGCCGATTCAGGGACGATACTCTTGATATCGAGAACTTTTACCGCAACCATTTCACATTACCTGACGATGATACGCGGGAGCTGTTCGAAGGCGTGTGTGACATCTATTTGGCGTTAGCAGGCGATAATTTTGTGACTCTTGCGAGTTATAACATAATTTTATAAAAATGCTTGCTGCTTGACCACTACGAAACATTCAAAAACCAATTGAAATATCAAAACAAAATATGGAAGGATACGTACAACAACAACAATTTAACAATATCTACAATATCTATGTACCTGTACTACAATGTTGTATCAAAGCAGCGTCAGTTACTGGTTATTGTCCGCAATGCTTAGAAATTTTTAGATTTCGAAATGGACCCTACTACCAAGGGTTTGAGTACCCTGATGATGAAGAGCTTTTATACAGAGTTTATAGAGGGGGGAAAGCATGGGCAACATTCCCAAGGCTTGAGATCGACAAAGTTTTAGAATATGATATTCAACGCCTAGGACTATATGTTGTTGACGAGGCTGTGAACAATTATGGTGTTATCTGTTACGAGGTCATCAAAAATGAAGAAACAAAGCTATCAGATTTAGCTGATTTGGCAAAAATAGGCGACATCCTCGATTCTCCTATAGCAGATAGACGATTGGTTGACATCGACCTTGATAGCGAACCAAATGTTATTAAAGGAATCGTCTATGGATATCCGTTCTATACCTTGCATCCTTATGATTATTTGCGAGATCCGGCTGAAGATGATCTAGATGACGAGGATTGGGCTGAAGATGATCTAGATGACGAGGATTGGGATGAAGATGATCTAGATGACGAGGATTGGGATGAAGATGATTAATGAGGACTTAAAAATGTTTTACATCCGATCTACCACTTCATCACACATTCAGGAAGTACTTCGACATCCTCTGAGATTTGCATCAATTCCTCCGCGACGAAACTTCGATCAGGCCCGTCTTTCAAATAATACAACACCCGACTATTTGGTTGAGCTACAATGCGATCAAGTCTATATGTTTTCTTACTCCAAAAAGCATCAGTTGCGCGTCTTTTTGCATCACCATGTTCTTCTCCAGTTTGTAACAGTAGAGGTACAACCCATCCTCAGTCAATGGGACTTCAACGGGATATTCTTTCCAGTCAGGACGGAGCCGCAGGCGATCGCTTTTCGCAAGTGGTGCTCCTACGGAGCCGCTAGGGGATACATCATCCAACTTCATAGCCTTCGACGGTTTCATACCGATCATGGCAGTCTTGGTGTTGTTGAGGCCTTTCACTATGGCGTACAAGTGTTTAACTCATGTACTACTAGTCTCCTCAGGGACTAACTCTTGTGCATCTTGAGGCTTGAATAATCTCTCCGCAAGTACTTTGTTGTAGGACTCAACGAACGCTGTAAAGGTATGATGATACTTGGTTGTTGCACGCTTAATCTCCACCCCTTTGCCTTCTAACAGCTTTGTCACATCTGCTTTGAATTCTGACCCGTTATCACATTGAAAGGTTTTTGGATAGCGCAGAGGTCCTGCTTTATAAATATCCTTAATCATGTCTGCGGCCTCGCTAGCCTTTTTCGTACGCAATGGTCTCGCCACTTTATATCTCGAGGCTACATCGATCCTTGTTAGCATATACGTATTTCCATACAGCTTGTCATGAGACATATACAGTAGATCAAACTGGTGCATTTCGTTCGATTTTATAATGTTAAAATGGGGGTAATCAATCTTTTTTGTACCCCGTTTTGTCTAAGCCATAAGAGTTGCCGAGACAGCCAGTGTACGACTTTCTTTATGGGTAGTCCACTCTCTGAGGAGAGAAATTTGATGGCTTTTCGTCCAACCCAAAGATGTTCTGGGTTGTAATAAATACTGCTCAATATTTCTGCTTCCTTCTCTGTAGCGGTATGTTGTTTTGACATGTTTATTACATGACAAAACGTGTGTTTTTTATAAATATTTATACGCGACCACCCCCAGAAGTGCAGAGCCAGCAATGAACGTGATTTCGCCGTCTTGTTGTTGTTTGGAAGGTGTGTAAAAATCAGACAATTTTGGAGCTTTATCGCTCGTTGCAATGTGGTACTCACGCATAACTTCGTCAAGCTCTTTGATATCCTCCCCTGCTTGTCTTTTCAACTCCCGTTGTCTATTATACCAGTAGATTTTCGCTTGTCTGTTACGCACCCACTGGGACTGTGCAGCCTGCAATTGCTTGATTGCTTTATCATGCCTCTTGCGCTCTTCCTCACCATTTCCCGGAAGCTTACTGAATAAAAAATTTGATCCGCTAAGTGCAAGTGCGTTAATCGCGGCACCTGCTACAAGAACACCGATAGTTGCCATGTTTGTTGTTTAATTATTTCTTTTTTGGGAATAATGCTTGGAGGGATCCAGCCCTTTTTGACTGCCATCTCACGACTTGCCCTCCCCGCAGCAAAGTATGCTGTCATTTTCATTACATCGTTAGTATCCATCTTGGCAGAGGTTCGTCTAATTCCTAGAAATTTCTTTCCCGCAAGGGCATATCGGAAGGTAAAACCGAGATCTACTACAGTTTCATAGAGCATGTTGATTATTTCTTTTTTCTGAGGCGTTACGTTTGCCATTTATTATATAGGGGTTCAACACATTTTAAAAATATCGATTTTTTGATTTGGAACTTTTTTGCTAGGGCGATGCTCATGCTGAGCCGCAAGGCGATCTGCGATCTCAACAGAAGGCTGCTGTTAGGATAATTTTTTAGGATTTTTAAAATAATAGACGGCAAACCCTCCCATTATCACAAAAATAACCGCTGCCGTGCCTCCTAGAACTGTGGTAGTACTGGATCCAGTACTTGCCACTGTACTTGCCACAGTACTTGATATTGAACTGTCACCAGAACTGTTCCTCAGTTCTTTCCTTTTCTTCATTAACGCGGCTAGTTTGTGACCTTGCGCTACTCTCCCTGGATTCGTTACTGGTTTTGTAATTATATTCTGTTCTTTATCCTGTTCTGTACTGTTGCTCATTTATTATTAGCATTATTTTATAGGAGGTTGACTCCTACAAAATTAAAATTTTGATAGATTATTCCCCATTATCTTCTCGATTTTGTTCGTTTTCATTTTTTTTTGTTTTGACAAAACTTCAACATGATTCACGGTATGCGCAACAACAAGAAGAGGCGCTAGAAATTTTCCAAAGGCAGAGGATCCCTAAATCGGCCATACTATCCTTAATAATGGGGTCCTCCTCAATATCTTGCTTTAACTTTCAGCATTATCAAGCTGTACAACGTTCCCTACAACATTGGCGTACATGCTAATTGCATGTGAAGACAGTGCCGTTTTTCTCCTTTCTCGCGAATTTCACTTTGAACATATTCACTATATACCTTTTCGATCGCATCGTTTGGCGCCTTGTCCACGAAGCCTTCCGTACATTTCTTCGGTAAAAGATGCCTCTTGCCTTTGAGTATAGCATCTTTCAAAACTTGACGTTTGTCGATTTGTTTTTCCTTATTTGTCGTCGCTTCTGCGGGTGTATCTACTTCATCAAATATATTTGCGTAAGCTGTCACAAGCTCGCTCATTTTATTTATTATACGTCAAAAACGTAAAAAAATAGTAGTACTATCATATACGGTAGAATTATTGAAATACATAGATATACACCCATGCCTTCCATTTATTTGTCTAGTGTGCCGATCAAGCACATTAGACCATATATCATACCAACACGACTCTACTCAGAGATATATCGATGACCTTTCGTTTGATTATCCTCAATCCACATGGGCTGCATGTTGGTATAATACAGTCTTGCAATTTACTCTTCTTTGGTAGGATATACCCCGTTCTCCCTATACTTTAGTGGCACCTTGTGGTCAAACTGCCACCTCCCTCTATTCCCCCAGTTCATCCCACCTCTAAACTGTGCTTCGATGTGCTTCATGAATGTAACAATATCGCATCCCAGATATTCCTGGAATGATATCTCTGTATCCCACGATAGTGCATGGTGTATTCTCATTAGAATTAGTTTATACAGATAAGCAGGGCGATCGCATATGGGGCAGTGCCGTTTTTCTTTTTTGTGTGGGCATTTGCTACGTTCTCTTGATGCTTTGTCGATATCCAGACACATGATGCACCATTTTGTCCGCTGGGCATTACGTTTGTTGACCCTGAAATTGTCTAGTGGTAAAGAGTGTTTACAATGTGTACATTTCTTGGTCTCTTCCATGTTGTATTGTTGTTGTTTTGTGAAGGTAGTACTTTACAAAACTTTGGACAGCTTTTAGAAACAAAACTCCCGTAGGAGAAAATTTAAAACACAAGCGGAGAGGTGTGTATGCCGTCATCGTGCACAACTCTCTTATCGTAGAACGCTGAGAGTCCTAGCTTGTTTTGTTCGTACGTGACCATTCCCTGGTTGTGCACCCGGAAACCTATGTTTTTCGCAGTGTCTAAACTCCCATTCAAGGCGTTCTTGTACCGATTCCAGGTCATCGCGTTCTGCGTCGTCGACATCCCTTTGCACGAAAACTTGGTGCCCTCTTTCCCTTCGACGAAATAGCACTCGGCTGACAGGGCAATCATCCGAGACCCGATGAATTCCGCTTTGAATAACCCTCCCGTTCGACTCGAGTACTTATTGGTGACGACCCAGTTTTTCACGTCTTTGTCATACTCCTCGAGCAGCTCACGACGCACAACATCAGGAAGATTTTCACCAGAGATAGCAAAATACGCCGAGTCTGTATCCATGTAGATGTACTCGAAGTCTCCACGATCTACATACTTGTCGAGGAAGTCGTAGTAGAATTCGAGCATACGAAGTTTGGCTAGTTGGTACACCGTGATACCACATTGGTAGGCTCTATCGATACTGACCTTGTGCTTACCTTCTCTGATCTCGTACGCATCTCTTATCTCTTCAAGATCTTCGAAATAGGGAGATCTCATCGCTGCATTCACCTTCTTTTCATCTCTTGTAAACGTAGTATTCGTGTGCCTCACGACATCTTCAATCATCCTACCGTAGAATGAATTCCCCTTCAACTTGGCTGTATCTCCCACAATACGTTCCTCCGTGTCTTTGTCGGCTTGTCGTCGTGCTTCCGCAATCTCTTCGGGGAACCATGCGAATGGCTTACCTCGAGTGTACTTGAGGAACTGCTGAAAAGCAGTCACTTTCAGCCCATGGTCAAGGTACCATTTCAGTACGGGTGTATACAGCAAGATCTTTTCAGCTTTCATCAACCCTAGGAGCTTACGCGTACCTGGAACACGCTTGCGCCCCATAGTTTTCAAGTACTTGTGCATGTGCTTGGGGACTTGATCGTCGAGTATCTCCTTGACGACAAATAGCGGAGCCATCTCGCTGAATTGTTCATACAGTTCCGGAGGTACCTCGATATCGACTTGCGCAAAGCCGAACAGCGATCCATTTTGCACACCTCGCGTCAGTATCTCGAGATTGTGTTCCGATGTCGGTGTAGCTACTTTGACCAGCTTTTCCTTACCGCAGGTGAAGTATTGCATCAGGGTACTCGAATAGAGCATGCTTGCGTCGTAGCCTAGAATGTTCTTGCATTTGTTTGGTTCCTTGTAGATGTGAGATCTGATCCCCGTCACGTCTCTTTCGTGATGTCCACAAAATACGATCGCGGGGCCACCGACCATCCCCGTTTGCAAGAGCTCGTAGGCCTCACTCTTCGTACATTTTTTGCATTTTCTCTGCACCTCTTTACGATTCTTACAAGTCTTGCTGTAGCAGTCTTCTTTGCACTTGTGCTTGCATGGTTCTCCTTGGAGCGTATAGCTCTAACTTTGGGTTCAGTCGTAGAGACTTGTTTAAGACGTAGCCCATCGACACACCTGGAATGCTTACCGCATTCTTCAAAATGTCCATGTCATCGTCGTAATACTGCAGCCTTGTCTTGTCCACGGCTTCAATGAACGGTTCCACGTCGGCTAGATTGTACTCGCGCAACCAGTCCATCATGGTGACGCAGCCTCGCTTGTAAATTCTGCGCGGAATGTTTCGTACTCTTCAGGAGATAGCGTGTTTTTCCCATAAGACTACTGTAGAATTGTTCGTGCGCGACAGGCCCGAAATGGCTCAACCTGTCGTAGTTTGTTAACCACTCGTACGGAAACACGAGCTTTTCGAGCTTACATTTCAGAGACTTGCACCATCTGTCATAGCTCATGCCAGCAGCGAGGAAATTCTTGATATCGAGAAATTTAAACCTCGAGGTTGTGAGGAACATGTAGTTGTTGTCTTTCTTCGCCACGTTGATCTTATCGCTATCGTCTTGCGCAATTTGCTCGACAAAGTACCGCTTGATCATGTTGATGTCGTACTTGCCGCTGTTAAAACCAATTAGAGCAACCTGGTTTACCCACTCGTTTCACGCCTTCTGAGTCCGAGCTGGAAGTATGTTGAAATCGTCAGGTTTCGGGTACATTCTCTCGACTTCTTCCACGATGAGGGTATGCCTCTTTTCCAACTGCTCCACGAACTGTTTAACCAAAATTCTCGGATCCTCGTGCTCGATGAACGTTGGATCTCCATTAAGACTATCGTGAATGGCGACACTTAACGGTATATGCTCCGATATATACATCAGGTCTGCTGTTTGGCGCTGATTCAGGGGCAGCAAAAGGGCTTCGAAATCAAACACGATAAAGTGAGGATAAGGTCTAAATTCTTTCTTGAAGTACCTCTTGGTTTTGGGTGGATTTTCACATTCCCAGGCTGTGATGAGGTTGTATCCCTCTTCCCGCATCATATTTTCCTTCTTCATCGTTTGCTCATACCGGTATGTATTAGGTTCTGACTGGCAGGAGCATCCGTGCCAGTAACACCCGTAGTACTCGTAAATGGTCTTCGTGATAGGCTCATAACCATCTACTTTCCACTCCTTCCCTTTACCATCGCGGATAACACGTTCACCGCCATGACCACATAAAGCATGATGGATTTGTCTCCCAGTTTCCTTCGACATGTATTCAATCCGTTGAGATGCAGCGTAGCTGAAGTTTTCACCGTAAAAGACCTTCTCCGACTTGCTCGGCATACGTTTCACCTTCTCCCCTTTGCAAATAATCGTCGTCTTGACCCCCTCGCATTAATTTTTCTTATGCCGCGATAGGTGGTCAGCTTTTGTGAAACGTTGACTGCATACCTCACATTCCCATTTCTGTTGCGCCAGTACGTCTAAATCCTTGATGTAGAAACAGTGCCCATGCAGCATACCAAGGTTGATTGTGTCTAAACCTTTTTTGTATTGATTCTGGCCGTAGATGAGTCTCCATGGTGCCTTTTCAGAGTTTGTCTTAGGCTCAAAGACTCTGATGTTGATACTGAAGTGCTTCGCTATATCCTCGAAATCTACAAGCTTCGTAGAACGTACGTCTTTACGCTTCAGTTTAGGGTTCTCATAGTACTCGCGAGCTAGTTTGAGGGCTTTCTGTGTGATATGCTTCTCGCGCTGCTTTCTCTCTACACGGTAGTGTATGGCAAGACATCGCCAAACGCAAAAATTGTCCGTTCGTTCCGTTTTCCCATCCATAGCGTAGATGCACCTCCTTTTTCGCAGCCAATCTGGAAGAGGGCCGCATCCCAAAAGAGGCTCAAGCTTGCTTTGAATCTTGATCTGCACATGATCGAAGACGATTTTTCCTTCATATGCTCCTGGGGTCTCCTTGGTTCTGACTGGCGGTAAATAGGCTTTACTCCAAAGCGCACCATCCTCCAGATCAAGACGCTTCATTTCTCATTCTTCTATGAATGCTTCGATCTCTGCGATGCTTGATAGCGACCTGCAGCCTTTACTTTTGCGATATAAAGATACACCACCTCCACCTTTGTGAATATCACAGCTGAAACTGTACACAACGTTTACTCGCATATCTATGTATGGTGTAATTTTTCGCATGATCGTATCCGTTAGTGGTTGGTTAGGGTTCTTGTTGAACCAGCACGTCTTAACACGCCTCCCGTCGTCCACCAACTGTGTATCGTTTTCATCGAATATGTGCTTGAGGTCTTCGATCCCCTGATATTCGTCTTGGTTGTCTTCGGTATTATGATAGTCCTCTTGTGCTTCCTGTTCGACCTCATCGTGAAGCGTTGTCCCTCTCGAAATTTGTTCCTTTGCCCTATTATAATAAAAAGTAACAGTATCCCGCACAATCTAAAATCGAGCGGCAAGAGCGTCGCGAGTTCCTGCTACCGGCGCTGATACAGCGCTGTAAAGTTTGCTGATTGCATTCTTGAACCAACTCATTTCTCTTTATTATAAGTACATTCCAACCTCGAAAACAGCGGTCAAAATTTGAGTAGGGAATTTGCCCTTTCTACTCAAGTTAAGCATGATGACATGCATGAGTGAACAAGGTCAGTGATTTTTACTCATTTGGGTAAGATAAATCTGTGACGTCACAGGTTTTTTGAGGGGTAGCTGCGGAGGGACTCTGAAGTGGGAGTTTGGCCGTTGAAAAGTGTCACTGTACTCATCGAGACCCCCTACTACTACTACATATTGCAAAACATCATCAACACTATAAAAACTGTAAAACATCATCAACACTTTATAAAAATCACAAACTGACACAAAAAGATTGCCATTAAAAATCAACAACTCTTAGTAAGACCCAGTGTAGCAGATATGCTAAAAAAAACACAGAAACTTGAAAAATACATATATGTTAACAGAACTAATACAAATTTGATTTCTTAGACAAAACTACCCTACTCTAATGATCAGAAATAATAAAAATTACATGAAATCAACATTCAAGAAAGATACAAACAAAGTTCTGGAAGAGCAAATGCTAGCATGGTCGCTAGCTTCAGCAAGGAATATAACAAGAAATCTTTTGACTTGATCCACCAAATATTTTACCCAGAACCAAACAGCAAGGCAAGCTCTTGTATCATATTTGCAACAACAAGCATTTTCAACAGATTACAAACACTGTGACAACCACGGTTGACACTGAGAATACATGTAGCGTATCTGCTACGCAGGGCGGTTAAGGAAAGTCCACGCTCTCCTCGAAAATATCCACTATGCTAGTTAGACCACATTTAAATACATCAGTAAGTTACTTCAATTTTAAGAATTAAATCTTTTAAAGGACTAAATTTTATAAAATTTATTATACCAGGGATTATCCACAATTTGCCTGTCAGGAAATTAATTTCGAAAATTTAATTACAGCAGAAATTCGCAAAGAAGGAAAAGTTCTGTCATTTAAACAGAGTCTCAACAAACATTCTATTCGCCTTAAAAAGGACCTAATGAGCTAAATATATCAATTAGGACAATATACTGGTTTTAGCGATTCGAATTCTCAACTTGCGAAAATGTGTTCTTGCAGAAATTCTCAGTGCTCAAATCCTGATGAAAAATAAAGACTGTGCATTTTACAACTAAGCACACGAACTTATGTTATGTTACCAGACCACGGTATAAAATTATGTGGATACTGCTTATTAGAGACATGCATTGTATTTATGAGCAATAACAGTCAATCATATACTTTTCTTAAAAATATCAACATAGCATATCCATACACATTAAGGTTTTGGAGATTTGTCATGTCGATTCCATAACGGCCATTATCTTGTTGAGCTGCAATTTTAAACACTTTTAATTTCATGTTTGCACTAAGAGCTGAGCGGTGGGCAGCGACGTATGTTACCCAACAAACAAGAAATCTTTCATTACACAGAAATCTGCGTATCCTGCTTTAATATTCCCAGGAATCGCTTTTTTGGATGATTCTTTTAGGTTTTTATTCGTTATTGTTTTCATTTTTATCACCGACATCATTTTCTAACGCAATCTGAAATTTTCACTTTTTGTCCGTTCATAATTAATTTCCACACAATCCTCCGACAAAAAGGTCCCTACAAAGCCTTTGTTGGAACATGTTATTGACAAAGAAAGCTTTTATTGCAGGATATATTCTCCTTAATTAACAAAATTTACCTATAGTAGATGTGTGTAAAATCTGAGCACTATACTATTTTAATGTGAATCAAGCAATTTTTAATACTCTCTGTGTTATCTAACTTCTTTTTTGTTTCTTTTTTAAAACAAACTTTTTCGTAATATCAAAAGCCGTTTTTCGACCCCATTTGTTTATATGACAGCGACGATCGTAAGAACAGGCTTTAAACAGCACTAAATAGGTCACCTTATTGTCATTGCTTTGTTACTTTTCGCTTTCTTAAATAAATTTAAGTACACACATTTTATATAAGAAACACAATGTTTCTTGAGTTAAGGCTAAGGTTATAAGTTCGTTCAACTGCTAACTTGCAAAATATTAAGAAAATTAAAAAAATTAAATTGATAGATTTACAATGATCTTGCTCTAATGGCAGGGGTCTGACTTCACAAATTTTCAAACCATCCTCCTTAAAGTTCAGAAATATTCAGACTGAATTCAAAAAGTTTATTTTTATAAAGTAGTTTAAGCATGCTAAAAAGCAAAGTGCGAAGTAAATATCAACACTATTTAATTATTAAATTGGATTACACGGACATGAATTTATTCCCTAATATGACTCATTTGTAGTAACTTTCCACAATTGTCTCATACTCTAAACAAATATAATTTGCAAGAACACATTGACAGCGCGTTGCAGTTTCTCTGGTGATCCTGCTAAAGGCAGTAAATATATTGTATATTTTTAAGGCATTAAGTTTACTTGAAGCGGTGAAGACTATCATATTTTACAGCATTCAGTTGGAGACGTTCTTTTCTGACTATAGCAACACACTGAATTTCCTCTATTGATCGCCCAAACGCTTATAAAATAATCTTTATTCCTTTTTTTTTAATTTTTACAAAATTTTGCAGGCGATTATCAGGAGAGGGCGCTCATAAAATTATTTTGCAAAATCCCTAGGAATAGTGGAAGGCGAGGAAACATTATGTTGCGAGTTTTGCTTAAAAACTATATGTATTGTATTGAATGTATATATTGAAAGTATTGGTATGTACGTGAAATTAGGGAGAGAAAAATGAATTTATTTTCTTTGTTGGAGTGTAGGACGTATGTGACCATTATTATGAAGTCATGTTTCCAAAAAAACTAAGTCGTAAGAGTTGTTATATCAAAAAAGTACGATCGTACGATACTATTATCGTAGAAATTAGTGTAGTTTTAAGAGAGGGGAGGGTGGTGTTAGAAGGGGATAGGGTCCATACTGCGGTATCTGAAATATGTGTCAAATAAAGTGACAATAAACGATTATATAGGTAAATTGAAACACTAATTGAACGATTTTTTCTATATATACACTGTATGCACAAATTTTATTTGTTGTTACCTTAAAGCTTTTGTAACAGATTTTTTATGCTTTTCAAATAAAAAGACCGAAAAAAATTATGGAAAAATTTCTAGCTTGAAGTTTTTGCCCCGCCACGCCCAGTTTCAGAAGCTCTATCCCGTAATTTTTCCAATTTTTACAGTTATTAATTATTTTCTTTATTAAAGTTATTTGTTTGAGGTTCGAAAGTGATAAATAAATACTTTACGCCCCTTGCTTCAAACACTTTACGTCCCTTGCTGCAAATACCCATTTACGCCCCAGAACAGTAATGTTTAATAAAGTTTTTGATATAATTTAGAGGTTTAACGTGTTGACGTTTGTAACTTACCAATTGCATTTAAAGTGTAACTATAAGAACTGCATATGACGTTAATTTTACTTTTTGTTTTTGTGTTTAACATATATAGCCAGCTCTAATTATCTTCATGGAATAAATTTCTGCGAAAATTGAAGTTCGCAATTTTGCGAATTTTGTGGTCTTCGCCTAATACTTTAATTGCCATTGTCGCCATTTGCGAAAATATGTCCTCGTCAATTTTTCTCATTTTCCTTATTAAAAACCTTGTTTGTAGCAAATTTAGGGATAATAAGTCATCGTCTCTGACCAATTTTCGACCCTATCCGGATATCATATGTTAATAACAGAATTTTTTATCCTTGCTGACATTGTGCCAGCTGTAGAAGTGAAAATTTATTTGTCGGTGACCCTCTACACAGGTCCTGAGAATGATGATTCCTTTAATAAGACTTTGATGTTGATAAAGTACGAAATGCCTTTAACTGTTTCATAAATCACCATAAACATGTTGAACAGGTTTCTGGAACTGAGACGGATATTAATACTCCATGTAATTATGCTCCCCAAAGTAGTTTCTCTAATAGGAAAACACTTTTTCCAATTGTGCGCGACTCTAAACAATTTAATCTGAGCGCTGATAGGCGTAATCGAATAAACTGTTGATGGTATACTCACCATCGCGACCTAGTGGAATCCAAGAAGGTCTTAGACAATCTTATATGCCCCTTAAGCTCATGGTCAATGAATACTGTAATGACTTTGCAACTCTAAGTATGAAAAAGTTGTTGTTAAGTACATTTGCCAGCTGATTGATGTCGACCCAGGATAAACGTCTCGCCAATCACGTCTTTGATAGATTCGGTTTGCTTGAGCACGTTTTTTAAGGTTTTTGTAATTTTTTATTTAAAAATTCATGTAGTTGATCCGCTGCAAGTCGGTTAATACTCTCCCATGTAAAAGCGTGCAGATAAATTTAAAAATTATTAAGAAACATTTAAAAAAGACATTTTGATTTGAAGGCTAAAGCTATCTCAAAGACTTTTATGAGAGTTGAAGAGTACGCATTTGAAATCAACTCTTTTTTGCTCTGCATTTACCTCTTTTAAGGTATTCAAGTCTACTTCTCAACTTAGGGTCATTTCATACAGACTCAGTTTAGAAGGAGTATAAACTGTGGAAGCGTAGGTCAGTGAAAATCTGACCATAATGTACCGATAAAATGCTAAGAAACTGGAAAATATCCTACAAATACACAGTAGATACGGAGGTCGCACAACGCAAATATGCAGCCTGTGTGGGTTACGGATTCACTATGTAAGGGTTACTCACATTACGACTTCATACCCGTGCTTTCTCACATTCCTGACAACAATAGCAACAATGCCAGCAACGGCAAGATACAGATACTGAGTCATAATCTTTACAAACTTTGCAGCTTTGCAAAGGAATAGTCACACGACACTTCTTTTTTTCCTGGCAAATGCCATGCCTGCAAATTATGTAGCATGACTGCGCGTCTCACAACCTGCATACGCACAAAGCTCTTTGCATCATCACTACCACCGTGCGCTGCTCCGCCAGAGTCACTAACCGCACCTATAGCCGCTAGTGCAGCTGTTGTAGCTGTAAATATAAAGATTACAATGACTACATAGGTTATGCTGATTATTTGATCTTTATTATTATGCTCAACTAAACAGTAAGGTACTTGTCACCATCTGTCATCTGTAATTTACTCCTTATAAATTGGCCCTTAGTCGAAAACGCCAAACAGCCATGAAATTCTTGTCGGCATTGCGCTGATCTTTCAGGTTTTCTAGATTACCCTTAGCCTCATTTCAATTTCCTTATTCCATGTCACTTTTCTATTTGAGAATGCTTCAGGACACGTGTTTTTCTGCTCCTCTAGTGTCTTTACTTTCACCGTCACCTTCGCCCTTGCAATCCTAATACCGTATAAAAGCAGATTACTCCGATGTAACTTCATCTCTCCACCCTAGGTTTGGAGCTGTGCATTCAAGTTTTTTCAGAATACAGTGAAATCCCTCTAAAGCGGACGACATCTGTGCAAAAAAATTGTCCGCTTTATAGAGATTTTGCCGAAAATTTATTTTTGGGTGGGATTTTGACCAAAAAATGTTTTTTATGCGATTTTTCACGACAAATGTAAATGTGAGACTTTAGTGTTTGGATACACTAAAGTATTCTTTTAAAAAGAATGGACTAAAAAATGCGTAAAATAATTTTTGATTGAAGACTGTTTTCGATTCTTTTCGTGATGGTAAGCAACATTTCTGTAATTCAAATATTTAAAATAGAAAGAAGAGGTAATAAATTATATCTCTTTGTCATTTTATTTTTGCTTTAAAGAGAGTGTTTACAATAGAAATTTTCAGTTCGTGCAAAAAACTGTCCGTCTTAACGAGTGTCTGCCTTATGATTGTCCGCTTTATAGAGATTTTTCTATGATAGTTTTCAGAGTTTAGTGAGAGCATAACCTAACCCCAGAGCATAACTCCGTTAACGGAATGTCCGCTTTAAAGGGTGTCCGTCTAAACGGGATTCCACGGGACACATATCGATGCATTTAAACTTGTCTAACATCTTTTATATGAAATGGCCTTATGTAAAGCCATAGTTAACTTTGGAGATACAAAGCAAGGCGCTACTTCCTTTGTTTGATGTTGTATCTGATGGAATGACAAAGATATTATGTGACAAGCCCTCACCGCCTTACTTTAAACGCGCCGAAGGGAATTTCAAACAACAACTCGACGTAATATAATGATGATGTAGCAAACACATCCTTTTCGTAGATCGAAAAATTCAACCGACCTGTTCGTGACAGCCGATGCGTACCTTGGTACTATATGGCAAAAAATATGATTTTCATTAATATGTTTTCGCGTGAATAGGTTGACAGGTTCTGCCATTTTGATAAACAAAGCATAATCCGTTCAACCCCCCATTTCTCCCTTTTAAAAGGCCTGGTATTAGCATATTCATTGCAATAACATAAATATATCAAACCTTATTGGAGCGTTCACTTTATTGCTTTATCCAGGCTATTTTTTGAAATCAACCTTAAGGCAGTGTTTGTTTTACGCATTACATTATAGATTCATCAAAAGTTTTCCCACAACAGTCCTTTGAATGACCTTTTCATTTTGTTTTATTGAAGGCTTAGTGCTTCTCCTATTGTTTTAGTGTCCTGTGGAGATGTGACTGCAACAAGTATAAATAATGAAGAACCACAGATTAATTCCACAGTGATTATGATTTGGAAAGTCACTCTTGGTGATGATGAGTTTGTTAATGCTTTAACTCTACTCGTATTACCTGATGTACGTAACCCAGTATTGGTTGGTGAGATACCATCACTACAGACAAGAGGGAAGAACCTATTTGGTGACAGACTATCAGGCACTTACAACCAAACTGGTGAACATAAATACGTGGTTACTTTTAATAACATTCAGTATGACGAAAATTATACATTTCAGTTAAAAGCCACTTTTGATGGAAAAGGTTTAGCAGTAAAAACTGCTAATATCGATATAAAGGATGTTGTTGGTATGTTATTTATGTCTATGTTATTTTTAAAAATGCAAAACTACAATTTATCTCAGCTCTGCTGAGTCATATTTGACTATTCTGTTTGTTTCACGTAAATTCATGGCAGCCAATAGAAATAATATAAAAAACTTTTGCAGCACTGACAATTGTCACTTAGTATTATTCTTATTACTTATTTAAATAAGAGAGTGCCTTAAGATAAAATGCCCAAATATGGCAAACACGGAAGTTGTCTTAAAATACCGCGTAAGGTATTGCTTATGATAAATTTCGGTTTGCGGCTACGGCAATTTTCGCAATTAGTCACAAAAACAGCTGTATAGCAACACCCATAACAACTACTTTCAACTACATTTAGCTGTTTAGCTAGTAGCTTTCCAAACAATTAAATTGGATTTCACTCATTTTGATCCACACATGGTATATCTGCAACCTTACCACAAGATGTTAGGATCAGGAATGCTAAATTAATTGAAGCCACAGGTACTTACAGAGCAGATTCCACGTCTTGCTTAAGAATGTGAACTCGTTTCCGGAAGCTTTACATGTCAAAATAGTGATTCCGTACATATTTTGTCATTTCATAAGGCAAGAACTCCATAAAAATTTCTTTAAAATCGCGTTATTTGCTAATTAATTTCGGAAAGTTCGCGAAGTAGGAAATATCAAGGGCAAAGCAATTATACTTTAGAATTTTTTTTGTCTTTGCAGGAAATAGTACGGCCTATTGTACGAGAGGAAACAATTTTCAAATCGGCGTTTTGCCTTTAAGTTATTCTTCCCACAAATTGCCAGTCCCATCCTGTTTTAAACTGTCGAAAATGCGAAGTCGCACACGCACACTTAGCGTCTTAGTTTGGCGTTGAGCGTCAAAATATAATATTTTGCTTATATTTTGTCTAGCAACAGGTAAAGACGACAACCAAACGATTAAACTTTCGGCTTAATTTTACAGTACGGTCACACACTACGATACCCTCGCCAGGTAACTCGATAAACCTGCCCCCTAAAGTAAAAAAGAGTCTGACAAAATGGTTTTTATATCACTGTAGCAAATTCTAATCTTTGCCGCAAAATGTTCGCCAACGTAAGAAATATGTTAAATTCCATTCTCGTCGCACGAACTTTTTAAAAAACATTTCGAAAATGGCTATAGCCCTGCCTAGTCACTTGCACACAAATACTCCACTTAATGCGGTGCATTAAAGCATGTTTAAGTTGATTTGTATTGTGCGAGGACTAATTATAATATACTAGTCGATAAAGCCCGTGGAAAAATCCACTTAGGCATAAGACAAAGGAAAACATATAGGTTGGTTTAGGAGTTTTAATGAGGTCACATACAAAGAATGCCAATGTGCTTTAGATTTTATGATAATGTGATCAGTCTAATTTGCATATATCCGCAAAGATTTTTCAGAAATATATATTTAGTTTGGAAAAATTGAATGACACGTTGATAAGTTAACTTGGAATTTATAGTTATGAACGATAACACGAATAAAAATAGCGAAACAGAATAAGGATAACACACAAAAGAATTTCGTTATTTATAAACCTAAAGTAGCTGCTAAAATTATGGTAAAAATGCGTGCCTATTTTTGTTTTAGGTTTTTTGTTTTTAATATACGGGGTTTTAAATAAAGAACATATGTTGAAATGATAGAAGTAAGTCATCTCGCTGTAGCCTTTCCAATACCAATAAATGGGTGATGTAGTGATATAGCATGACATGCCCTGACTTTTAGTTTATGAATTATCTTCACAAAGGGAAAATAATCCACTTAACGAAGCGCACCGCGGGAAGGTAAGTCATGGGGCTTTGCGCTTCAACCTAAAAATGTGAAAAATATTTTAATTAAATTTACTTACAAAACATTGTCAAAATAACACGACTATTTAAAACACAGGCTTTTAATCCAGAAAAAACAGGCTTTTAATCCAAAATTCACTAAATCCAGAATTAAACTCAAGTTCGAGCAATGTGACAATTTCTGGTATTAGGAATTACAACATGTACGTGCTATATAACAGGACGTAAAAGTGTAAATCCGTTTGAAGATTTTTTTTAGACAAATTAATTAGATTTTAAGTATTTTTTATTGTTTGGGACTTCCCATAGGCATATGCAGACAGAATAAACAAATTTCCTTCTAAATTAATTACAGTTGTTTAAAATTAAATTGAGATGAAAATAACAAACTTTTCAAAATATAAACAACTTATACTCCAAAATAAAGATTATACAATATGAAGAGTCTGCCCCAAATCTTAAACCTTAGAAATATGAATTTAAGTACCTTTCAGCCTGTGAAAAACAAAAATTTAAAGCAGGTCTTAAAAGCCATAATTTTTTGTAGTTGAAAAATGATTGCAACATTAATTATTACTTTTCCCTCCAATTGCATTAAAAATTACTTGCGAAATGTGAAATCCTAACATTTACTGCAAGAAAGAAATCATTAGAAAATTAAGTTAACCTTGTTCTCACAAAATTGAAATAAATTCTGCACTAAGAATTTCACAACTCAAACTTCAATAACCCAATAACTTATGTAGCGAAATGTATGTAAAGGGATACATTAGAATGACTTATCTCACACATTATTTTTTAAACCAATAATTTATGTTGCAATCAACTTTTAATTATTCCCCCTAATATGCTAATAATTTAACAAAGTGCACCACGTGAAGGTAAGCCATAGGACTTTGCACTTCACCTAAAAGAAAAAATGATGCATGTCTAACACAACATTAAAAAAAATGCATCTTTACTGTACTTTCAGGATTCACAACATATTTTAGGCATGATAAAACTTTTAAAAGCCAAATAAATATCTAAAAAAGAGTAATATTATCAGCATTTTCAGGGCTGTAGCACTTTCCCCAGTACTTCCTGACTATTAAATGCGAATAAGAAATTACTTCCTCAAGACTTTTCTTGTCAAACACATCCCTGTCTGGCTCTAACACCCTACCAAACCCTGATAATTTTTTCTTGGTGTGCCTTATAAATTCGTAAGACATGTGCGCACCAGATAGCAACATGTCCCCTACCGATAGTGCACGCTACTCTCATGTTTCACAAAAGGTCATTTCAGTACAATTACTCTGACAAGTCAACCTCGTTTCCCTTTGTACAACATGGCAGATAAATATAAAGTGCAAAATATTGAATTTCTGCTAAACACCTTTCCCAAGTTGCATAAGCCATGCAGCAAATTCTTGTTCTACTGGCCTGGTTCTCATGTTGCGAGTTAATTTTAATCCTGTTACCAAGTGCCATAGTGGAGAACCTTTTAAGCACATGTCAACAATCTCAGTTGTATTTCCTTTTCTGACAACAGGCAATAACTGTGAAAAATCACCACCTAAAAGAACAACTTTATCTCCAAATGGAAGTTCGCTATTGCAAATTTCTTTAAGAAGACAATCTATTGCATAAAAAGCATGCTTAGGAATCATGGAAGACTCATCGAGTAAGAAGAGATTTTTTTGTCGTAGCTCTGCAGCGTAAGCAGACATTGGAGTTATGCTGCACAAATTATAAGGATCAGAAGGTTCACAGTGGATAATTATTACTGCACACAGTTGTCTCAATTGTCGAGGCATCGGAAAGTTGACAGCCTCCTCTAAAGTATTGTCCCATTCAGTGTCATCTTGGAGGTGTCCACGTAATAAACAGGTTTCACGAAATGTTTCAGTGACATTGCCATCCACCGTTCTTAAATCTTCATAATATGTTACACCACGCGTATGCAATAATATCATACGTAAATAAAAAAGCTCACCTGCGCGAGGACTTACACTATACATTCTGGAGACAATTTTAAGGTTAAAGTTTTGCCTGGGTGTCCAAACTTTCCTGTCGTTATTGAAAACGAAATGAAGAGGAATGTTTGGATGCAAATAATGGCGAACATTGTGATTCTCTTCATTTAGCACAAACCAAGCTGTTAATTTTATGGCTTGGTTTGCAGCTTTATTCACAGCTTTTTTAACCTGGTCTGTCTGAAGAAAAAAACATTGGCAACCTATGGGCAATATGAGATTTCTGGTGCATTTTAAATTCAAAAAGTCGCCATACTACTTCTGGTGTACTGACATACCGAGCATCCAAAAATGTCCGCACCTCATCGTGTTCAATACGTTCGTTGATCTCAATGTTGGCACTATCATGACCTTTATAAATATATTTATAGAGGTATTTTAAAGATTTAACAGACGTGCAAGCCTCCAAGTTTATATGTGCGTTGTATTTCTTGGAGAGCCATGGGTTGTAGGGAACAAATCAGCGATTATCAACAACAATGTTATTGACGTAGATGCAGATTCCATTAGCACGACGTCTATACAATGGATTTCCATCAACTTCAGCAACGGTAGATCCTAAAAATTTCTTTGAACACCTTTTTATGCAAACACCATCCTCCATACACCTGGAATTAGGATTCAGATGGCCACATGGTACATGAATCATACACGACCGATCAATTTCAAACAGCTCAGGTTGTTCCCGTTGATTAAGAATTTAGGCTGAAATAACACTGTCTATGTCATCTTTATCCCTGAGTTTATCATTGGGATCTAAATGAAGTAACAAATGGCAATGAGGTAAACCCCTCTTTTGAAATTCTATAACATAAACATGTGATACAGGTTTACCTAGAACTCCAATTTCGGTAACTTCTTTTAGGAGTTCATTTAGTTTCAATTTAAAAACTCGAGAGACAAAATCAGGCCGATCATGCGTATGTTGGCCTGCAAACAAATTTTCTGTAATCTCACACCATTTTGGATTGCAGGTAAAAGTCAGAAAAAATCTGTTTTTCCAAATTTATCAATGACAGCCATAGCATCTTGATAGTTCTGAGTCATGGCACGTGAACTTTTTTGAAAACTGGAAGGAAGAACAACAATACGTCCTGGTTGAAGACCTCGCTCTTCAGCTCGTGCATTCAAGTGGTCGGCTAAACCTTCATAACTATCAACACGCGGGGTTGTTTGATTCGCACGAATGTAATTTAAGTTGTTACCCTGAACTTTAACATAAGAATCAACACAATACTGTTGAAATAATTTCTTACCATAATGAATGGGGCTAAAATGTTCCCGAATGGCTACACGGTAAGTGTAGTAGTATTCCAAGTACGGGTTGCACGTTCAGTAACATGGGGTATGCCATAATTCCAACCTGGTTTACCCCGTGGAAAAAATAGAGGAAACACGATTGGCTCTAAATTTGCAGATAATATAGAAATAGTTTGCAAATTGCCTCCACGTGGGTAGGTAACAATATCCCTGTTTCCAGGAGGAGCTCCATCTTGGCCAACAAAAACTGCAGCTACTTCGTCATGATGTGGCAAGTTAATTGCCTTCGATCACTGCCAACTCTCATGCACATGCGCACTTCTGATGGAACACGGTTGTCAGTTGCTGCCTGAGCTATTTCATCAGCTTCACTTTCAGCCATGTACCTGTATGCAGCAGCAAAAGGGCTAACACTGTTCATTACATCTTAAACAGTTTGCGTCACGTCTTCTCTACAGCCATTATTTTCCGGACGTGCCATTCTTTCATTGAGCGCTCTACCTGCTTGATAAATATAAAGTTGGTTAAAAACAGGAGTATGTCCATCGGCAAGGTGAAGATCCCGAACACGATGCCATATTTGACCGCAGATACGAAAGCATAGTGGTGCACGGCCAGGGGGAGATTTGCTCCAAATGAAGCAAACGAAACTGCACTATTATACTTACGTATATTTGCTTGGAAGTTTCGTGCCTGAACAGTATCATTATTTGTTAACAGTTGCCTTAAAAGCTCAGGGTAAGGAGACAAATTATTAAGTGCGACTTTGCCGTTATGACAGCATTTGAAACACTCTTCATTTTCAAACTTTACAGCTTGACAATACTCACATTTTTTGTCCATAACACCAAAATAAAAAACATTAGGCAATGTATGTTGACGTGCTACATTATAATATGTGGAATTTCGGCGAGCACGAACAGCAAGATGTCGTTGTGCATTTAACTGTCTTCTATTTGCAACCTGCTCAACATTCTGCCTTTGTCGAGCAACATCTTGCCTTACAGCATTTTGAGCACGTCTATTCGCAGCGTGCTCGTTACTTTCAACATAGAAAACTGCTGCCTGCCATACTGCATCACTATGATGCCTGCTGTTAACTTGTTCAACAGTCTCAGTACGACGCAAACATGCAACACGTTGTGCAAGTCTACGTCTAGCTAAAGATACATCATCATTAATTGATGCATGTGATATGACATTTAACTTCGCTTCATGTGGCAGTTCAACATGTTGAGCTGGCATTTGGCCCATAATGATCCAACCTAAAAAAGACGTAAAAGGATTGTTATTTGAAACTAAGAACAACATGTTGCCAAAATAAAAGTACGTAGTGTGCTTTTGTACTAAAGAGAGTTAATAAGGTAAGTTTTGGGCAATATGACCATATCCAGTAGCTTTTGAGCCCCCAATAGCAGGGAATGTTGAAGTGAACTAAATGTATTTTAATGTTTGAATACATAATATAGATAACATTAACAGTGTATAAGAACAAAATATATTTGAACATATGGCTTCAGAGGCCCAAATGTTTAGAACCTGTGAAGAACATTTAAGTCTTTGACAATATCACAAAGTACGGAAATGCTCCTTTACACTTACACGAAAAATGACGAAATCGGAGGAAAATTACAATCAATTTAAGAACAATTTGAAAAGTTGAAAGGCCTCTTTTGAGTGTTCTTATAAAAAAAGATGTACCATAAAACATTGGTTGAATTAATTTTTTATCGTTATCAAAATAACTATTATAAATAACTATTATAATTACTATATTAAAAAATAAATTATCATTAAAATAAACCACTCAACACACAAACAAAGTAACGAACCTCTGAGGTATCGATTACCAAAAAAACTGAATAATAGCACATGTATGAAATTGATAAAAGTAGAGTATACAATGATCAATAATTCAGGGTGAAATAATGGTGCAGGGGACAAAAATAAAAACAAAACAATTGAATAAACATTTTTACAAAGCCAGTGTTTGTAAACATTGCTTAGATATAAATAATAATGCCAAATAGAATAAATAATTGCCGTTGTGGTATTATTAGATACCTCACAGTAAAAAAACTAACACATACACGAACATAAAATCCAGTTAAATAATATACACTTATTTGTTGTTTGTAATGGTGCAGTTGTTGTACTGAGTTTGAACAGTGTATGTGTGTTGATGTTTGTGCTTTCGTCTTCTGTGTTTGATGTTTTTCCACGAAAAATTGGGTAAATCCTGACCCCATGTGCTCTCCACCAATTAAATGATTAATTGGACAGGAGACAAGAATTTTGCTTTCTATAAGCCACGTAAGCTGTATACGTCAAAATTAAAAAAAGATAAAACAAAATGGGATATATTATAAAAGTAATAAATATAGACACTATTTTTTATGAACATATCTTTACCTTTCTTTCTTTTTACTTGTTTTTCTGTGTTATCTAACAGTAATAGTATTTCTGTTATAATAATCTGGAAGGAAAAAAAATATTAAAAAATTTGAAGGCGGAGGTGACAAAATAGAACAACAAAATATACCGTATACACTTTCAACTTCACCTTCTAAAAAATGTAAGAACAATAAAAAATATTAATCCCATTATTTCTCTCATCCTGTAGCCTGCAGTATAAGAAAATATTAAAATGGAAAAAATAAGAATACCCTGCATTTCTGCAACTTGTCCACCACTCTCGAAAAAACAAAATTTTACGACAATAAGAACTATTAATCCCAATATTTTCCTCATGCTGTACGAAGAAAATATTAAGGTGTAAAAAAGTAAGAATACCCTGTCTGTTTTCAACTTGTCCACCTTCTAAAAAAAAAGAGAAAAACTATTAATAAAAAGAATTACTAATCACAATAAAAAATGGATACTTCCTTTGTGTTTGTGTGATCATGGGTGTGTAAGTATATGAAATGTTTGTGCTGGCTGTTATTATGCTCTAAATAATAGTGATGTGTATAAAAGTAAGGGCGATAACAAAATTAAGTTTGGTTAATTAAGGCTATGCCAAATACCTGATTTATCCTTCTCTGGAGTTTTTAATAAGTTTTCCTCCATCACTATTTCCATTATATTATTATAGAGACTAAAAGAGAACGTTAAGAATAAAATGTATATTTGACGACAGTAATGATTCAGTGGCAACTGTTGTGACAATACATATAGGATACATATACTTTAAAAATTTAATCAAATAAGGATTTTTTTACCTCATATTTTTCATTTTATAAGATTGAGTTTAAAATTCAATTTCAAGATTCAGTTTTTACTACCGTTTAACGCCCTAAAATTAACGCTGATAATATTTTTAAAGTTGTTAGAACACCTGATTTTTATGTTTCCTCATGTTCAAAAGGTGCAAAAAATCAGTAAAGCCACAATCGCAAATTTTTCTAAGTGTTTCTAAGTGTTTTTTGTTTGGTCAGATATATAAAGATTTAAAGCTAGTTTAATCAAAAATACTGCACAAAATTTTGCACAGCGTTAAACCGCAATAATTGATGTTGCAAAATGTATGAGAAGGCGGACTTAAGAAATAATTTATGTTGCAAACTTCTTTTCTTAATCCTTAGTTCGCGATAAATCATTTTTAAATTTATGCGTTCATATGCTAATCACTTAACAAAGTGCACCACGTGAAGGTAAGCCTGAGGACTTTGCACTTCACCTAAATGAAAAATAGATGCATGCGCAACACAAAATTTCAAATAAAATGCATCAATACTGTACTTTTAGGATTCACAACATATTTTTGGCATACAACAAGTTTGAAAAAAACAAAATAAATATCCGCAAAAGAGTAGTATCATCAGCTTTTTGCAAGGGTTGTAGGACTTTTCCCAAATTCACTGTTTTTAAATGTGAATACGAAAATAATATCCTGTTCAGTACAGTCAAAAGATATTATTTTGTTTTCCAAGACTTTCCTTATCAGATATAAACCTCCCCCTCTGACTTTAGGACACTGCCAAACCCTAATTATTCTGATGAGCCTTATAAATGTATAAGACATGGGTGCACCGAATAGGAACATCTACCCCCATCAACAGTGCACGCTACTGTTGTTGGCAGTACATTTCGCACAACACGGCGGATAGATATAAAGAGCAAATTATCTATTTTGTTTATTTTATATTTGCATTATATACTACAACACAATTGTTCAATAAATTATGTAAGAACCTGACGGTAAACCACATTTTGAGTATAATATTCCCTATTAAAAAACCCTTGCCTGGATGAGGGAACAACACTTACTCGAACATCACCAAATGCTCTTGCTCTAGAAAAAGCAACACACAGCTGACCATGAGAAAAACATGGTGTGCGCAACAATATTCCAACCTTTTCAAAAGGTTTGACCTTGTGCCTTGTTTATTGTCATAGCATAAGACAGCCTTAGTGGAATCTGTCTGCGACGTAAAATAAAAGGCATACCTGTATCCAAAGGTGCAAGTTGCACCCTTGGAATAAGTACCCTATCTCCAATGGCATTGCCAGTGTGTACTTCAGCATCGACACAGTTGTCATGAAGACGTCTTATAATTAGTCGAGTGCCATTACATAAACCATTATTTATGTTTATGTTTCTTAATAACATAACAATGGCACCAGTTCTTAATTTAAGGCAATGGGGAGGCTTACCTAAAGGTGTGACATTATTTAAAATTTCTACCGGTTATTGATACCGTTCCTCCTCCTCATCACACACAACATCATCTGCAGTAAAATAAACTTTTTCTTCACCAGGCAACAGCGCCAACACCTGATTAATGATAAGTGAGTCATCATTTGTGGGTGTTATTACCACAGATGATGCCATTATTTCCGGTGAAAGATCCCTAAACAAAGTATCAACAATACATTCATTTTGTATCATACATTGGGATGGCACTTCAATTGCACCTTCGAGAGGTTCTTGCTCCCGAACAGATAAAACACCTTTCCCAAGTTGCAGAAGTCATGCAGCAAGTTGTTGTTCTCCTGGCCTTGTTTTCATGTTTCGATGTTATTGAAATTCTTTAACCAAGTGCCATAATGGAGAACTTTTTAAACACATGTCCACAATTTCAGTTGGTTTTCCTTTTCTGACAACAGACATTAACTGTGAAAAATCACCACCTGAAAGAACAACTTTACCTCCAAATTGAAGCTCATTATTACAAATATCTTGTAAGAGACGATCTATTGCACGAAAAGCATGCTTAGGAGTCATGGAAGCTTCATCAAGTAAAAAGAGACTCTTTTGTCGCGATTCTGCAGCATAAGCAGAAACCGGAGTTATGCTGCATGTACTGTTCTCTACAATAGGAACAGGTAACCGGAATGGTCTATGAATGGTGGTACCCTTTTTCAAAATTAAAGGTGTTACCACTACCACCAGCACTTTCTAAATAAAACAGACGGTTATTTTGGGCTGCATTGTTAGCAACATTTACAACAGCTTCTATGACTGCATTAGCCAGACAAGTCTGTTCGTCAGTAAATTGAACCCTTAGTTGAGAAGCTCTTTCAGGCTCCATAGCTACATCAATGTTTTCAGCTGGGGGTAATTCATCTAAAAGAGGAAGATTGTAATCAGTAAGAGATTTAACAAATTGCCTAAGTACAGAATTAATATCTTGAAGCAGCCTGTACTCAGCCTGTTCCTTATTCATTTGGCGAATATAATCTTCACACATTGGATCCTTGTACCTTTTCCACAAGTTAAAAGGATCAGAAGGTTCGCAATGAGTAAGTATCACAGCAAACAGGTGCCTCAATTGTCGAGGTATCTGAAAGTTAACAGCTTCCTGCAAAGTATTGTTCCATTCAGTATGATCTTGTAGGAGACCACGCAGTAAACAAGCGTCACGAAATGTTTCAGCAACATTGCCATTGACAGTTCGTAATTCTTCAAAAGAAGTTGCACCAGGTGTATGCAATAGCAACATACGTAAATAAAAAAGCTTACCTGCGCGAGGATTTACACTATACATTCTGGACACAATTTTACCATGACCGCGTTGTCTTGGTTTCCAAACTTTGTTCTTATTAAAAACAAAATGAAGAGGAATATCTGGATACATATATAGGCGAGCATAATGATTCTCTGCATTTAACACAAACCAAGCTGTTAATTTTGTAACCTGATCTGCAGCTCTGAAAAGCTAAAAATAAACAATATGGTTACTTGGCAAGTGCACTAGCAATCTATGGGCAACATGAGATTGTTGATGCAAGTTAAATTCAAAAAGACGCCATATAGCTTCCGGTGCACTGACATACCGCTCATCTAAAAATGTCTGCACCTCATCATGATCAATACGTTCATTGATCTCAATCTTGGCACAATCATGACCTTTATAAATATATTTATAGAGGTATTTAACAGATTTAACAGACATGCAAGCCTCCAAGTTTATATGTGCATTGTATTTCTTGGAAAGCCATGGATTATATGGAACGATCCAGCGATTATCTACGTCAACATTATTGACATTGATATGTATAACATTATCACGACGTCTATATAATGGATATCCGTTGACTTCAGCTACCGTAGATGCTAAAAAGTTCATTAGAAAACTATTCGTGCAAACACCATCTTCCAAACATCTGGAATTAGGATTCAGATGTCCACATGGTCCATGAATCATACATGATCGTACAATTTCAAACAGTTCAGGAATTTCTGCGGAAATATGTCATCTGTATCCCTAAGTTTGTCATTGGGATCTAACTGAATTAACAAATGACAATGAGGCAAACCCCTCTTTTGAAATTCTTTAACATACACATGTGCCATAGTCTTACATAGAACTCATATTTCAGTAACATCTTTAAGGACTTCATTTAGTTTCAATTTTAAAACTCGAGAAACTAAATCAGGCCGATCGTGTGAAAAGTCAGAAAAAATCAGGTTTTCAAAACTTACAAATGACGGCCATAGCATCTTCATAGTTTTGAGCCATGGCACGTGGACTTCCTTGAAAACCTGAAGGAAGAACAACAATACAACCTGGTTGAAGGCCTCGCTCTTCAGCTCGTGCATTCAAATGGTCAGCTAAACCTTCATAACTATCAACACGAAGATTTGTTTGATTTGCTCGAATGTAATTTAAATTATTACCTTTAACTTTAACATAAGAATCAACACAATACTGCTGAAACAATTTCTTACCATAATGAATCGGGCTGAAATATTCCCGAGCAGCTAAACGGTAAGTATAATACTGCAAGATTGTAGCAGTGTTGCGTGTACCGGTTGCACGTAGGGCAACATGAGGTATTCTATTATGCGAACCTGGTTCACCCCTTGGAAAAAAAGAGGATACACGATTGGCTCCAAGTTTGCAGATATTGTGGAAATATTCTGTAAATCACCTCCACGCGGATAGATAACAACATCCCTGTTTGCAGGAGGTGCTCCATCTTGCCCAACAAATACCGCTGCAAATTCATCATGATGTGCTGTACTTGATTATCTTCTTGATTCTTTATGACTGCAGAATTTAAAACAACCTTCTAGCTTCCTTTTAAAAATTATTTCGCGCTTAAACCAAAAAAAAAACGTGTCACAACATATAAATTATGTTTTTCTTTGATATAAAAGTATATCCGCAAGCAACCTACTTCTTTCCTTCACCTTCCTGAATTTCAAAAAATTACGGCTGCTTTGGTCGTCAAGGGAAACGTGGATCTTCCGACAAATATAATTTCTTTATTTTGATCACGTGACTTTCTTCAGCAAATTAAATTATTTTATGTCGATCACATGATTCAAAATGTAAACAAACAAAAACTCGCGGCATTTCTCAGCAAAAAAGACACGAACGTTTTTTTATATAAGAATATGCCTTACAAGAATGTCAGGCTGGGAAAACAATAGGTCCTTTGTTCAGAAAAATAGAAAATTAGAATTAATGACCAGTCTTTTGGTTATTCTCATACAAATAACATGTAATATTTTCAGCGACATCAAAGGAAAATGAAGATATCCACTCTGTCTGTTACAGACACACAGACACACTTAACGTATTATTATAAAGACTAGTCGATAAGGCCCGTGGATAAATCCACTTATTCAGAAGGACAATGGAAAATAGGTTGTTTTATATGTTTTGATGACGTCAGCAAACCCGTCCACAAAAAAGTAAATTAGAACCTTCACTTCACGTTGCCTATATTGTGTAGAGCTTAAAACGCCAATCAAGCAAATGTATATGATCATGTGCTCTTGATGAACGGTTAATGAGATATAAGGCTTGGAAAATTGTGCTGACGTCAGCAAAGTCTCCTGAAAGTAGCAAAAATATTTTTAGAAAATTTGTATACCCGTTGTCAAGGGGCTGATCAAGGAAATGTATAAGATCGCGTACTTTTGAAAAACGGTTACGGAAAAATTGAGGTTTAGAGGCTTTTTGAAGACGTCATCAACCCGGTCATTCCGAAACGGATTCAGGGACCCAGGTTTGGGAAACTTACCCAAATTGGTTCCAGGTGGTCCCTAGTTACCCACGCGGTGAAAAATCATTGATGTCACCAGCTCGTTTCCAAGTTATTTGGCCTCAAAGTTTTAAGTGCACTGTAATGGCTTCAAAAATTAATATAGAATATTGACTTTAAAGTAGTGTTATTTACGTCGCGCCGTAACGTCAGAAAATTTAACATTTGAGACATCACTTTTTCGGCAACATCAAAGGAAAATGAACACATCCACTTTGCCTGTTACAGAGACACAGAACTAGCGTATTATTATATAGACTAGTCGTTAGCCCGTGGAAAAATCCACGGCTTCGCCCGTCCTTTAAATTTACCCGTCGCAACAAAGTGGACGGACATATATCGCATTTGATATTCGTGTTTCCGTAGCATGATTTCCTAACTCAGCGGGGGTCCGTGCAGAGACAGACAGGCGACGGCTTTTATTATAGAGAAGCCTTTAACCCGTGGAAAAATCCACGGGGTCGCCCGTCCTTTATATATCGCATTTCGTGTTTACGTAACAGGACGGGGCTTTCGCGGACAGACAGACAGAAGGAATACGGCTATTATTAAAGAGACTAGTCGTTAGCCCGTGGAAAAATCCACGGGTTCGCCCGTCCTTTTTATACCGCATCGCCTGCGTCTCGCTACTTGCGCAGCTAAGCTACCATTTTGCGTGACAGACAGACAGACGTATACGGGTATTATAATATAGATAGCCGGGAAACCCGGCGTCGAAACGCTGGGTTAAGCCACAAGTAACTGTTGTTGAACGACCAGTGGAGCGCTTAATAAGAACCGCAAACTGTGCAACACGGTCAGGTGGAGCGCTTTAGTACGGGTATACAGTATGTCCTAAAACTGTGCGACCTAGCGTTGGAAGGCCCAGTGGAGCGCCTAATAAGAACCGCAAACAATGTCACACATGTAGGTGGAGCGCTTTAGGAGGTATGCAGTATGTCGTGAATCGAGTAAAGCGCACACAACGTTATAGTGTACAGGTAAAACAATAGGTGTAATCACCTTTTCCGCAAGAAACTTTATTGCAACTTCGGTTAAACACAAACACAGGAAACTGCCCGTTGTTAACATTGGACTGAGCGCTTAGTACAGGTAAACCGTGTCAAACATACGTTTAGGAATAATACCCTTTTCAAAAAAACTGTATTGCAACTTCGGTTTACATAAAAAGCACAGGATGCACTCTGTTGTAATAAACGATATACAGGTAAACCGTGTTACATATGACGGGCTAAGCGCTTAGTACAGGTAAACGGTGTTGCACATATATATAGACGTAATAACCCTTTTCCAAAAAAACAGTCCGTTGTTATCATCGGGCTAAGTGTTTCGTACAGTTGAACAGAGTTGAACAGGCGTATAGGCGTAATTTCATTTTTCAAAAAAACTTTATCACAACGGTTTAAATAACAACACAGGAAACAGCCCGTCGGTACCCCATTCAGCTAAAAAAAACTTCAGCAATTTTATTTTTGGGAATATGCTTTTATGACAATAAAGAAGGTGTAGCTACGAAACATTTTCATTAGGCGTAAGAA
Organism: Hydractinia echinata; assembly: GCA_030067915.1. Taxonomy (NCBI): domain Eukaryota; kingdom Metazoa; phylum Cnidaria; class Hydrozoa; order Anthoathecata; family Hydractiniidae; genus Hydractinia; species Hydractinia echinata. The sequence goes on along the minus strand of JASGCC010000042.1, from coordinate 316,284 downwards.
AGATGTGAAAATTTTGTTGTAGCTATAGCTAGCTAACTGTATTTATTTGGCTACTTTCACTTTTTAGCCAGAGGTAGCTAACAGCTAGCTAGAAAGCCCCCAGTTGCAACTTAGTAAAATCAGATTGGTAAAAATAACGCAAATAGAAATCATACTGGCTAAGATAAAAAGCTGTTGTATCAAACTGAATGAAAAGGCTAGCTAGCTATGAAATCTAAATATACGTTCGTAGCCAAATTCTTAAAATTGGTAAGTTCAAGAATTGTATGTGGCTAAAAAACGAAACAATATATTTACCTTAACATGTAAAAACATATAAAAACAAAAATAAACAGCTTTTAAAAGACAAAAACAGACTTACCAACTTCACTTCAACGCCACAGCTTTCAAAATGGCCGTATATCTATTTCATATCCCTTCGTCCTGTAAAAATCGGGTTCTGCGGGATTTTGCCGGGATTTTCCGAAAAAGCTGCGCGCAACCATTTTGAACACACAGAATACGACTATTATTAAAGAGATACGGCTATTATTAAAGAGATTCGTGTATTGCATTTGACCTATTGAAAGTAAATTATTATTGTTCGAAAAGGTTTAATCTGTTTCTGATAACAAAAATAGTCTCGGCTTACATTATTTCCAGATCTTCGTGACTGGTATACTCTGGTGTGCGCTTACCCAGATTGCATGGAGATTGCAACTCAAACAGATGAGTTAGATATTTCACAGGTGAGCACAAACGTTAATTTGATCTTCCTAATAAAATAGTCAACAAGCAAGATTCAAGACATTAGGTGAGCCTGAGGAAAGAGTGAAACTTGGGCAACTTAGAATCTCAACCAAAAATTTCTAATTGCTTTTAGAAGAGTGTGGCTGGATAGCTTTCTAAAAAATATTTTTAAACTTTGTTGTGTGATGGTTGATTATTATTATTACTACTAGTCGATGAAGCCCGTGGAAAAATCCACTTAGGCAGGGGAACAATGAAAAAAAGAACCATCACTTGAATCTTGATGATATCTGCAAGGACCCGTCAATACACAAAAAATATATTTTCGGAAATTTATCTATCCTTTGCCTCAATTGTGCAGAGCTTAATCTGCTGATCAAGAAAATGTATATGATCATCCTCTTTTAATGAGCGGTTAATGAGATATAAATGTTTAAAAATTTTCAGCCAAAACAAATTTTTTTTTAGAAATTTATATACCTGTTGCCTTTAACGTATAGATCTTGAAACGCTGATCAAGAATATGTATAGGATCATGTATCTTTGACAAACGGTTGCAGAGATATTGGGGTTTGAAGGTCTTTTGATGACTTCATCAACCCGTTCATTCCGAAACGGATTCGGGGACCCAGGTTTCGAAAAATTACCCATATTGGTCCCAGGTGGTCCCTAGTTACCCACGCGGTGAAAAATCATTGACGTCACCACCTCGTTTCCAAGTTATTTGGCGTAAAATTTTAAATGCATTGTAATGGCTTCATTAACTTAATATAAGATATTGACGTTAAAGTAGTGTTATTGACGTCGCGCTGTAACGTCGGAAAATTTAACATATTAAACATGCATTTTTCGGCGATATCAAAGAAAAATGAGCATATCCACTTTGCCCATTACAGAGACGCCGAACTGGCGTATTATTATATATACTAGCTGTGTCCCGTGGAAGAATCCACTGATTTCTCAGATGCAACACGTCCATCAAAAAACAAAAAATACAGCAGTGCGAATTTTACAATCTGCATTATTATATAAATGCCAAAAAAATTGAAGGTGTTCAACAACTGCAGTATATATGTGACATTTAAATTCTAAATCTACTAAAATTACTTGCTCTGACCCTCTGACAATGCAAAAATTATTCGGAAAGAAGTTGACCAAAGCATATCAAAATACATCTCACCCATAAAATTTAAATCACTCAAAATGTCACATACAAAAAAAGCTGATTAATGTCAAACAGCGGTTTTTAAACCCTAAGTTAATAAAAATCAGATCTTTTAGTAACTTGCTTGCTTTTTTACCATCAATAAGTCTTACACAAAATTTCAAATCTCCCATAGTATTCTGTCACAAATGTTGACATAAAATATATATATAAAAAATAACAGCTTGTATAGTCTGAAACCAATTGGCAATTTATTTTTTGGCTAATTAGTCAAATTAGAAATGCAAAAAAAAAATTGAGTCATAATGAGTCATGTTAAGGTGGAATCCTACTTATCAAATTGCTGTGTTTTGAAAAAAAATCAAAAAAGATGAAATTTCTCAGATATAGATAATGATACCTATATCTGACCCAAAATTTATCGTACTTTCCAAATCTGAAATTAGTTTTTCTCAAAAAAACATCTGTTGTAAGATATTCTGCTTTATGTGACACCCTGTATGGATAAAAATCATAAATTTTAAGCAAAAAAAAAATCGAAAAGTTCGTCCACACCTGCGAATCGTCTTTCGCCGTAAGCGCGGGTCTTACGGCTATTCTATAGCCCCAGGATTGTTGGTCTGTACTTTCTACACGGCTTGTAAACTTATTTTTTTGTCATAATTTGAAAGTAAGAGCCTCACATCAGAGGTTTGGTTAGTTTAGTTAGTGTCTGATGGAAGGTGAAAGTTTAGCTGTATTGCAATGGAGAAGAGAGATGAAACTACAAGAAGACAGGGTGATGCAGGACGTTGTACAAAGCAGGAGGAGTAGGAAAGTGTATGGTAGAAACAAGAGAAATCCAAATAAAGGGAAAAAAAGCTGCAAAAGATACTGTTGTCGAGGTTGCAGAGGGCGGTCAAAATTTTTCGGAGTCGAATATTGAACCAGTTGTTGACATTGAATTGGGGACTGTCTCAGCTCCAAACTCTGCTTCATCTGATAAAGTGGTAGATATTGATATAGATCAGAAAGAACACCAATCAATCACAGGATTCAGATTGCTGGAAATGACCATAATGTCGAAAGTGTTGGCGCTACTTGCTTGTCCAAGCTGTTTTAATGTCGGTTCGATGCGGTTGACTGAGGTTGCTGAGAAAAAGAAGGGAATCTCGTCTTGTCTGAAAATTCATTGTGATAGATATACATTTGACCATGAATTTAACACCTCTCCTGCTGTAACTACCAGCAAGGATAGTAAACGTAGAGGCATGCCTACTATGGAAGTGAATGCTAGAGCTGCGTATGGTTTCCGCAACATCGGTATTGGATTTTCATTGTTGACAAAATTGTGTGGTTTTTTTAACATGCCCCCACCAATGACAAAGGCAGGCTATGACAAAATGGCCAACAGAATCAAAAGTGTTTCAAAAAGCATTGCTGAAAAAAGCATGTTTGATGCAGCAGCATCTTTGCGCAAGGGTAAAAAATCAGCCGACGTCGGTGTATCAATGGACGGTACATGGCAGCTCAAAGGATTTTATTCTTCTTTCAATTATGGAAAAAAAGCGGCGTTAGACACCATGAAATTGCTCAACATCAATCCTGGGTTCTATATGACGAAATCCTGTGGCAGCGATAATCGTAAACGGAAACGGCTATCGGAATATAAAGCGACATCTCCCGTGAAGAAGCGGCGAAAGATCCTCCGACATTCAAAAAAAAGACGAACCGACAAAATTATTGAAACATAAGGAACTTTATATGAAGCTGGTGGTTTTTGAACATGTTTAATTGAGTTTTAAGACAGCTCTTGCTATTTTCATTTGGTTTAGTATAAAATTTATTGTTTTGTTTTTTTAACGGTTTCGGACACTTTTCACTTTTTTCACTGACCGGTCGGGCTGTCATTTCTGGACGTCTTATCCGTTTGACTTCAAATTTTCAGAGGTTGTTCTTTGATGTTTATTCTATGATCTAATACTATTTTGTAAGTCATTTCAGCTATAGTTATATTTTTTTGAGGAAATTCAGAAAGAAATTATAAGAAAATTATTTTGCCGCTTTTCGATTTTGAAAAACATAGGACACTGTGATACATAGGCAATAAAAATAGTATAAGATCACAGATTAGGCTATGATTGAAGTTCCTGCCAATTTTCAGACTATTTTGACATTTGGGTTTGAAGTTATTAGCCGACTGGTTATGTCTCTAAAAGGTCATGGTTGCCACTGCGAGCCCGCCATTATGGATTTTTCAAAATTTCTTTTTCTTCTTTCAGCTTTTTGTATTCTTATGCATCACTTAAGACTGAAAAATCAATAGGAAAGTGTTTATTTCACAAATATTACTTAATTAGTAGGATTCCACCTTAAAACAACAACAATTAATCTAACAGTTCATTTTATGTCAATTTTTGCACCAAATTTGCAACACAAAATACAAACTCTAAATAATACTAAATTCTCTTATTTTGGTCCATTGCATACCCACGGTCTTCCACAAAAGTTTAATCAAAATGTAAAAGATGAGAGGTTAACGACTAAATCAAAGTTTGCGAAATTTAATTTTTTTGCTAATATTTTAATCCAAAATGAAAAAAAAACAAAACAGTTTGTAACAAAAATCAGTTATTTCGATGATATTGCATACACCTTTTCCTCAAAAAAGCTTCACAAAGTGTAAAAAAAATAATGGTTGTAGGGAGTACTTTTGATTCAACAAAAATCAGTTTTTTGACATTTTGCATGTTGTCCTTACCCATTAAATCTTACACAAAATTTCAAAACACTGTAATTTGGAACGCATCAAATTTAAATAGAGAAGTCCTCGCCGGTAAGAATTTATACAAAATATAGAAAACACAGCTTGCAATGTGTAAAATCTAATTCTTCCTCTGTGTATGGTCCTTCCTCACAAAATAACATAAATATGTCAAAAAAAGTTTCCGTTATAACATCTAAAACAACAAAAATCAGTTCTATCAGTATATGTCATGCCATTGTCTTACACAAAATGTTCACCTTAAAGTTTCACAAGGCGCAGCCTGTAAATTAAAAACAACTAAGATCAGGTATTTTGGTCTATTTCATACCATCCTGTCCCAAAGAATTTATATAAAATGTGAAAATTGAGTGGTAAAACAGGAATTTGCAAAGTTCCAATATTTTTATATGCATATTGTATATGCCTTCTGCAACAATAAGTTAATCCAAAATATCAAAAAGAAAAAAAAATAGCTTACAAAGAGTATAAAACCGAAATCAACAAAGTAGCTCTTTTGGTGTATTGAATATGGCCATATGCACAAATGTTTACACTAACTGTAAAAAAACGGTTGTGTTTAGTAGTTCTACATCAACAAACGTCAGTTCTCTTAGCATGCTGATTTATTGTCTTTGCGCACAAACTGTTACATGAAAATGTCAAAACCATAAATTGGAAGAAATTAAATTTACATCTTAACAATAAGTAATTTCTGTACTTTATTTTTAGAAATTTTTGCAGGAAAATAACTTCCCAAGCCAAAAAAAGAATCAGGAAAATGTCTAAAATTTTCAGGGTTTACAACGTTTGATGGATTTTGTGGGAATTGTACTTTTTTTATATATAATGTCAGTTGGATTTCTCATTTTAATATAAAAACAGGAATGGCTTGCAAGGTGTAAAGTTAAATTATACAAAAATTATTTCTATATTGTATGATCCTTTTGCCACAAAAGTTAACATAAAATTTCAAAACAACAGCAACAACAGTTTCTATATATTATATACACTATGTATATAAATGGAAATTCAACCCAGCCTTTCCTGTACATTTTTTACCCAAAATGTAAAAAATGTAAATCCTTCTCCCGCCTCCCTCCAAAAAATAAATATAAATAATCAAAATCCCATGTAAATACTGCAACAAAATCAAAAAATGTGAAAAAACTTCGCAAATTTTCCCCATAATGTCAAAAACCTCTGTCAAATAAGAATTAAAAAAAACATTTTTTTGGTGTTAACATGTATACATGTCCCTCAAAAAAGTTTAAACTTTTCTTAAATAACACGAAATGCCATAAACAAAAACATTTGAGTCAGAACATCTAGAACAACAAAAATTAGTACATTTAAACTACCAGAATTTACAACATGTTAAATAAAAATCGTTTTGTCATATTGCATGCAACCGATGTAAGTTTAGTTACACAAAATGTGAAAAATACGTTATATATATTTGCATAAAAAAGAGTCCTTAAACTATTAATAAATATTATATAATACTTTTTTAAAAGGTGTTGTGGCTTGTTGTATCTTCTAATTTAAGCTTAAAAGGTCAAGTCAAATAAGTTACAGCCATATTCCTAGCAAAGAACACTAAGATAACTACGGTAGCTAGCTTACATGTAAAAAGCAACATAAAACTCACAGGTTAGCTAGATACTGGGAAACTTAAGTTTGAAGCTAACATTAGCTAGCTACAGCAGCTAATAGCTGGTCAGTTAAATATAAACTGGAGACTTAGTTAGGCATAAAGAACATGGCTACATGTTTATAAATTCCTAGCTAGCCAGCTAGTTGTTGTTAGTGTTGTTGCCTTTATGAAGCTAGCTAACAAACATGTCTTGCATCAATAATATCATCACAACTGAAAAAAAAATGAACAAACCTTACAGAAACCTTGCTATACTTCACTTATATACCATGCCCTTTTACAAATGTTTTTGTAAAGATTTATCTTGAAGGAAAGAGTAGACAAATGCTTAAAAAGAACAGCCATCTTTTTTGCAAACATAATTTCCGTTACTTTGTGCTAGGAAGTTCATTTAACAAACTTTTTACGTATGTTTTGATCGTCAGGGGAAACTTGGAATTTTCAGCAAATAAAATAGCTTTATTTTGATCACGTAGTTTGACTCATCCAATTAAATTTTTTATTTTCATGAAGTGATTTCAAAACGCAAACAAACAAAACCCGCAGCTCTTCTCGACAAAGAAGACATATTTTTTTCGGCAACATCAAAGATTATTTCCGGCGACATCAAAGAAAAACAAGCATATCAACTTTGCCTGTCACAGAGACACGGAACTGGCGTATTATTATATAGACTAGTTATTTAAACCCGTGGAATAATCCACTTAAATTTATTGTGCTTCTTATCACAAAAAGGTTTGTTGATAATTTTATTAAGAAGGCTGAAAAAGAAACGTTTTAAACGAAATCCCGTGGAGATATACACTCAAAAACATTTAAAATTTATTCTATGTTTCTTATCACAAAATCATTTGTTGTCAGTTTCATTTTAAAGACGGTAACAATTAAAACTTTTGATTGACAACTATAATAACAACGTTAATTGCCTGTGACTTTACTCGTATAACAATTTATAACAAAGCTCCCGTCACGGTAAATTTAAATTCGCATGCAATAAAGTTCCTAACTAATGAAATCACTTTATTTTATCACATGATTTGTTTTAGCCAAACAGCGAAATTCATTGTTCTTTTCGTCAAAACGTTTTGTTGTTAATTCCATTCAAGCGGGAATAAATAAAACCAATATGTTTTTCATATAACAGTAGACAATAGACACGTGCTTAAGGGAATAATAAAAATTAATTACCCGTGACTTTTGTGTAATAAAGTTTACATCATTACACAAAGGTCTTTATGAGAACAATAAAATAAATTAACCGTGACTTTTTTAAAACAAAAATTTTAAATCAATTTGAAAAAGCACACAAAAGACAGAATAAAAATAAAAGTTTAGCAAAAGTGACATGTTACCGCGGCTGTTTCTTTAGAAAAAACAACACATCCACTTTGCCTGTCACAGAGACACGGAACTGGCGTATTATAATATAGATTATACTTTTTTGGAAAAGGGTATCTATGCCTATAAGGATGTGCCGGTATACCTGTACTAAGCGCCTAGCCCAGTGTTACGACGGGCTGTTTCTATCCAACCGAAGTCGCGGTAAAAAAATTTTTGAAAAAGAGTATTTTACCTATATCGATGTGGGACATTGTTTACCTGTACTAAGCGCTCAGCCCGGAGTAACATTCATTTTTGACCTTTGACCGGAAATATTTTCCGGGTGTAACAACGGGTTGTAAACTTTGTTTTTATTTCAGCTAAATGTGCAAGAAAGTTATTATTTGAGAAAATATATTATACCCAAAACACCAACCTTGTCCCCAGGGTTTTTTGCCTTTTTGATATCGAGGCAGGTGGCGAAATTACCCTTGGTACAGGCTGGTGAGTTCTGTAATGCGATTGGCTTATATCCGACATAGATAATTTATTCTCGCGTCATAATATATGCATCAAATTACTATAAAGATGGCGGATTTTGTAACAAAATCATTGCAAGATTATGAGAATGTTAAAAAAGATTGACTAAAAAACGGTGAGCTAAACAGTAAATTTTTTTAAAAGGATGTTATTTTGGCAGAAATGTTCTTATTAAAACTTAGTAAAAAAACATGACTTTGGCAATTTAGCTGGATAAGAAAAGACATATAACTAGCTAGCTAATCTTGCTAACATGTATGTATATTTTTCTACTTAAAAAAACAAGTGCTCTTTCAAAAGTATTGTTTTAATCGGACCAGCTAAATGTGTCTTCTAATTATAAACAACTGATATGACTGCTTATCAAGTTTTAAATTTTTTTGGTCTGGCATGTATAGCTAGCGCGCAGAAACGAACGCTTGTGCAAAATTTAGCTACACCAGTCAGGTAGAAAAATGTCACGTTTCGAAGCAACATTTGTGTCTGAAAACACCACAAAAAGGATTTACAGCTGAAAACATACAAACCAAAGAAAAAAATGTATAGCTAGAGGGGCTATTCAATAATTACATAATGCCTGAGGGGTGGGGTTATGATCATTTTTCTTATGCATTGCTACGAAAATTTAGTTTTTATGTATGTCAAATATTTTTAGTTATTTTAGTGTACAATCTTCATCTTCAATTTGTTTCTTTCCTCTGGACTTACACAAAAGTATAAAAAATGTCATCTTGTGTGCTAAATATATGGCCCTGATATATCTTTTTCTCATATTAGAGCACTAGTTTGATATGGAATGAATATGGAAATAAATAGACAAGTTCTTAAAATTTAAAATATTACGTAAAAAGGCGTGTGTGTAGTACTAGATTTGTTATGATGGTTACAAGAGGTGGGGAGTCATAAAAATATGACTAATTTTGGTGCTATGTAATTATTGAATGGCTAATTCCATAAATATGTAACACATTTAAGTGATAGTAGATTATTCTCTCTCATGGGTAAAGCATTAAATTGCAAAGGCCTTTCTAAATACAAGTTTCTTAGCTAATTGTTTTTAGCACCTAGCACCTTCATTTTACCAACACAGTTCAGGAAATGTGAACTAGACCTTGACCTTATAATAAGAATGCTTTTAGTAATTTGTTTAGCAATTACTTTTAATGGACAGAGCTTGAAAAACTGATCAAAATAATATATAGGATCGTGTGCTTTTGATGAACGCTTAAGAAGAGATAAGGACTTCAAATGTTTGTTGATGTCAGCAAAAACCCACCAATTTTCAAAAGTTTTTTTTAATGTCTGTCATCGACGGTCACGAAGATAATTAATTTTGAGGATTATTAGATGACGGATTGAACGGATTGAATGAGCCACAATTGGCAAATTAGTCCTATTTTGGTCGCAGGTTCCTAGTTTCCTCCGCAAGAGATGACTTCAGTTATTTTCACCCGTTTCCAAGTTATCTATTCGGGCTCAAACAAACTTATAAGTGCAATGCAATGACTTCATTGATCTTATTTAATGATTTGAGGTCAGTCTAAATACATTGACGTCGTGCAGTAACGTCTAGATAGTGAATAAATAAGACAACTTTTTTCGGTTACATCAGAGAAAAAGTAACGCATCTACTTTGCCTGTTACAGACAGGCATTCACATTTAAACTTTTTGTTTAATATAGGCTTATCTTTCATTATGAACAAACTGTCCTTTATTTTTAAGATGTCAAAGACCTTATAATTATAATTACGCCTTCCTGGGCCTGGCTGATAACCTATTGCCGATGGCTTTGATTTATTTGACTTACCTGTTAGTGCTGAAATACCTGTGTGCTCACTAACACGTGTCTTGAGATGCCTGTTGGTTTTTCCGTAATATCCGTCCATTGTAACCACCACACCTAACATCTGGAGATGTTAGGTACTTAGGTTCTATCGTTGAAACGTAGCAGGTTTGAGATACGTGTCTTGATTTTAGAAACAACAGAAATATCACCACATCTTGTAGTGAGAACAAAGGCAATTGCAAACTCGTCTCATCGGACCGATAGCTCAGTTAACAGAGAGGCAATGTGGAGCTAATCCAATGGTCGCTGGTTCTAATCTCGTCTGGTCCAAGTTTTCACTTCATTTTATTGAGGCTAAAAAAGTTTAAAACAGGTTGAAATAACTGACGTCATTTACCGCGTGTCTAGGGCATCTAAGGGCAACCGGGAACCAATTAGGGTGAGTTCCTCCCACTTGGGTCATACCACCTCTTTTAATACATTTTCCTAATTACGGTTTAACGGATTTACAATTCTTTTTCAAATCCGGACTTTGGTGGGTCTATGCTGAAGTTAGCACAACTTTTAAACCATTATATGTTCTTAACCGTTAGTCAAAAGCACATAATGCTATACATTTTCTTGTTCAGCGTTTCTAGCCCTGCACATTAGTTCACCAATCAACGACTTTTTGGGCAAAAATGTATGTATATGCACTGCTGACATCATCAAAATCACTAAAATCTCTTAATTCTTTTATTGTTCTTATGCCTATCTGAACTTTTCTACGAGCTTATTGGCTAGTAACTGAATATTTGTTTACTTGTTTTTCCGCTATGGTAATATGATATTGATATTCAGCACCAAAAAAAAACTTTGATTTTTGGATCTGAATAGATTGAATAAGATCAAAGTTTCTGAGGGAAATTTAGCTTTCAATGGATTCGATAGGACATACAGTGGACTCTTCGATAGTTATAGAGCTAGTCACAAAATTAAATAGGCACATATGGTATCTTTAATTTTATAGTTTATCATGTTGAGCAATGTTTTTTTAATAAAGTTAGTAACAGGTGGAGTAAACGTAATAACAGTCAATCAAATTTTCCAGGAGCTGTTAAAAATTAAAGTTACTGCGGCCAGAGTTAAGACAAATTATGCATTAATAAGTAGCCTTAAGACTTTCTAAACTGTTTATTTGAAATATATAAAATCTCTGTGGTGGGAAAAGAAACTATATTTTCACAACTGCAATGTACTTTCTTGGACAAGTCAGCATTGAAAAAGAAGCAGAAGAAGAAAGAAAGATGTTCAAATTCCTTTAGAGCAAAGGAGACAAAAAGAAATAAAAATTGAAAAATTGCCAAAAATACTTCCAACACTGTTACCATAACAGATTGATGGTTACCATAAAATGTTACAGCCTGCGTTAATATACACACAAATTTATTGTAGGTTTTGCAGGAACAGTTGAAACAACAGCATCAAATGTAACACTAACAAGTGGCGACACGTTAGAATTGAAATGGACAGTAATTCCAGCATCGGATGAAACAGTCCATAGTTTGGATGTAACTGTGTTGCCAAACACTACTTTGAAAATATTAAGTGGTATCACTCCAACTATACTGCCTCATGGAATTAAATTATTTGGTGTTGGTAGATTATCTGCTACATTTGTTGCCTCAACATACAAGTTGATCTTAAAGAATGTAAGTTACGCTGATAGTGTAACATTTCAACTTTTTTCAATTTTTATCAATGGTGCTAAACTTGATCCCCAAATATCCGAGATTGAGGTAACTGTTAATGGTAAGTTGGTTAGGATTTCCGGCTTTATTATTTTCTGGTAATACTGTTAGTATTAGAAAATCGTAGGTGATGCTATAAAATTAATTTCATATTTAATCCATTATTTACCTCGCGTTCTATTATCTCTATTTGGTATGTGTTTTTTTTGGTAAAAAATGCAGACTGGTGATAACAACGGCATAAATACTTCCTTGCAGACGTCAGCATTTTTGTGTGACGTTTTTACCAATTTTTTTAGCAATTTGTTATTTCATTGTAAGTATTATTTTATGATTTTTAACAAAGTGGAGTTCCAAAACTCCAACATATTTTATATAGCGAATAAGAATCGTAAAATTCAGGGAAAACGAGATAATTTTTGAAAATTTTAATTAAAAAAATAATGTAAACTCCCCCTCAAAAGCATTTTTTCGTCTGTGTAAAACCAGCTAATGCAGCACTAAATTTGGCGGAGGCTCAATGTTGCTTAAGATTTTCTTTTACAGGCTCCACTGTTACTTTCGTGTTGCTTGCGGACTATTTAACCGAAATGACCAAGTTCACCTGTCTCGTGTAGTGTTAATCCCGTCAAACGTTGTAATTACATCGCAATTTGTAACCCATTCTCTCGCACGTTGTAATCTCAAACCTATCATAATGGGTGATCCTTCTATGTAGCCCTTTATAATTCCCGACCTGTCGCACTTTACGATCCAACCTTGTCACACTTTTTCATCCCCTAAATATGTGTGACTTTTAACTAATAATATCTTTCATAATAGCTTTAAACAGGATATACACTTTCTTCGATTCTGTTAAAATGCCTGTATTTTCATGTTTTGAATTTACAATAACGTTTATTAACTTTAAAACCTGAACTTTCAGGGCAGTATCGTAGAATAATTGGGCTTACCTGTCTTGTAATCATCCACATCAGCAGAATGTAGGTATGTAAAGAATCACTCAGCAGTTTTAAAAATTAATAAAAAGTTAAATTGCGAATCGTTTACTTTCTTAACGAAATACACATTATCGTCCCCAGAGCTCTTTGGGCAAAACTTAAAAGTAGCTTTGGAACCGTCTGACCACGTGATTACTTTTAATTGGTCTATTTTATGAGATATTGTTTTGCTTACACTGATGGGGGCTAACTAACTCTCTCCTAGAGCTGAAAAAATTAACTAGTATTTTTCTATTTCTTCTTTTAAGAATACAAGCTTTTAAGCGTTTCATGTATTTTGAGTCGGAAATATTTATACTTTCAAAAATTCTTACGCTAATTCGCAAAAAGTTAATTTGCAGTTTATGCCCTAAATTTTCAAGTTTGTTAATGCAGTAAGAACCAAAAACTGAAAAATCATATATATTTTAATAAGCTGGACATAAACTTACAATTAAAAGGATTTACAATTCAGTTAAAAACGAGTTAATTTTTAATATATATAGATACCAATTTAATTAAAAACTTGCGCGCATATTCTTCATTCGCAATTAATAGAAGTAAAAAACTTTTATTTTTTCTTGCAAGTCAACTTCCCATTTCTTAATAGTTCTAGGGAGCGAATTATACCTACTTTACGAGCTTGACTTTAGGTAAACGAAGTACAATATTACTATTTCTTGATTCTTCTTCTTGTATGTTCATTCAATGTGAAGTAGTTCTTGAAATTTGATCACACATTTCTTTCTAAGAACTTTCTGATAGCTTTTACAACATGCTTATAAAATTCATTTGTAATAAAACGTGCTGTTCAATTCATGACTTTGCTAGCTTGTTGTTCAAATTCGTTTATTTTTCCTTTTGGGTGCGTGTCAGGTGTAGATAAACAATATAGTATACGTCAAAGCTGTAACGATGGTTAATGAAGGTTTAAACCTTTTAAAATGTGAAGTTTTGAAGAGGCCTTGTTATAAAAATCGTTTTCAAGATTTAGGTATTGATTAATAAGCATACCCAGGCATTTGTATGGGTTTGTGTAGTTTATCTAGGTGTTGTTACAAAGTATACTGAATTCTTTCGTCCCCTATATATAAGTTTTGCTGTTCCTAGAATCCTACACTAGGTTTTGTACTTCTGTAAATTTATAATAAGCTCATTTTTTCGAAGGTATGTGGCTACCTCTTTCAGGTCTTCATATAAATTCTCTTGTAGTTGTTGCACTGTTTTCGCGAATGCTTAAATAATTGTATAATCCTCAAATTGTATTACTCTGCAATTTTTTTAAACAATGTTCGAAATCGTTTAAGAACACTAGGAATAAAATTGGTCCTAAAATTGACCCCTGTGAAATTCCACACGATAGGGTCAAAAATTTTATTCAAATTTTACCAATTGCTTACAACCGCAGAGATAATCTTTAAACCATCTTAAGGCTAGTCCTTTAATTCCATAATTCGGAAGTCTTAAAAAGAGTGTATCAAGCCCTGAATGCCTTGAAGAGTGCCCTAAAGAATGCTCTGAAGAAGTCGATGAAAACAGCATCAGAAAAATATCATCCATCCCCTGCTTTTTCTGATATCATCCATAAATAAAGCATTTGCGTACGCAAAATTGGACACAGTGTCTGTGTGTATGGTTTTTGTGTGTGGAGTTTACGAATTCAGTATGTGGATAGCCGATCCCTTTCATACATTTGGCGATTGTGGAGAAGAATTTGCAAAGGATGTTTGATTTCGTGTTTTTCTCGCTTAAATGTTGGTCGACTATAATAGAAGAAATTGATTATAACAGTCGTACTTTTACCCGCTTTTTAATGTTTTTCCAAAACGTTCGTGGATTATCCTGTTTTTGATGATACTTGTCTCTTGCTTTATGGATTAAATAAGTGCAAGAGTTTCTTAGTTGTTTACACGTTTCCCAGACTACAGTGTCCTTCGATTTCGACGAAGTTGGTCTCTTCTATTCGTACTCCGTCTTACTTCCGACTTTAACCATCGAAACATGGACCCTCACAACTTCTTTGTAAAAATTGGGGTGTGTTTATTAACATACGTTGTCAGAATATTTTGAAGTATCTACATACGCTGTTCACTTCTTCCATTTAGTATAGGGGTTTAAATTCACACGATGATATCTATTTTTAGTGTATTGGGTTCATAAGCTCTGCAATTTCTACATCTTATAGTTTCAGGATTGAAACAGTTATGATTTAACTTTCGCACACAGCCAATAAGGTCATGGTCACTCAGACTTTCCAACTCTTTAGTGCTTGTTTCTTTAAGTAATCTGCATTTATAATTGGTGGCCTGTAGATAAATCCACGGGTTCGCCCGTCCTTAATTTACCGCATTTTGTGGGTCTTGCTACTGCAGTTACCATTTTGCGTGTCAGACAGACGTATACGGGCTTTATAATTTGTACTAGCCAGCGTCGAAACAACGGGTAAAGCGACAAATAACTATGTGCGCCAGAGTTGAACGACCGTGTGTGCTTAATGAGAGCCGTTAACTGTGCCACACATCCAGGTTGAGCGCTTTAGCACAGGTGTGCAGTATGTCGTAAATCAAGTAAAGTGCACACAATATAATTTGTTTCGGGTCCAATATTTTTAAAAAAAAATAACTTTCCTGCAACTTTAGCTGAAATAAGAACATGTCAGGCTGAGCGCTTAGTACAGGTAAACCGTGTTCCACATGCAAATAGATGCAATACCTGCAGCCCGTCGTTACCCAGTTAAAAAAAATAACTCATTCGTGAAAGTTTAAAATTATTTGTGTCACTGGACTGAGCGCTTATTACTGGTGCGCCGTGTCGTACATGAGTATGAGCGTAATAGCCTTTAAAAAAAAAACGCCGGGTTAATCTACAAGTAACTATGTGACCCGATGTTGAACGACACGTTGAGCTCTGATAAAGCACTTAATCAAGTCGTAAACTGTCCCATACATCCGGGTGGAGCGCTTTAGTAAAAATATAAAGTACGTCGTAAATCGAGTTAAGCGCATACAAAATTATATTTAGCGTTTTAGGTGTAACATATTTTAAAAAATATAACTTTCCGCAACTTTACCTGGAACAAAAACACCGTTTACTAACCGTTGTTATCCCGTCATAGGAATAACAATCGATCAATATTACTTTATTTTATACAATAAGTTACCGGAAAAGTTAAAAAATTAATCGTGACACTAGGATGAGCCTTTAGTACAGGTAAATCGTGTTGCACATTCGCGCAGGCTTTATGCACTTTTCAAAAGAAATTTATCACAGCTTCGGTTTAAAAAAAACGCAGGAAACAGTCAGTTGTTAACACCGGGCTGAGCGCTTAGTACAATAGAATGGTGTCGCACATGTATGTAAGCAAATTACCCTTTTCAAAAAAACTTTAACGCAACTGCGGTTTACACAAAGACAATGGAAACAGCCTGTTGTTGCCCCGTCTAGATTAAAAAAATCACTTAGCAATTTTATTTTATAGTATAAGTTATCATGACAGTAGTAACTACCTAACTGCATTTAGCATAAGAATTATTGATCGAGAATTTTGTTATTGGGCTCAATATCCAGCTTTTCCATTTTAAGTTATTTGAGATGTACATTCCTACACCACCACTAGTTCCCTTTTCACGACATTTTTTTTAATGAAAGTTTAACCCGGAATATCATAAAAATGCTCGGTTTTCGTTCCAAGTGTTAGTATAAATGTGTGTTTCTGAGCGTGTAACTATGTCCATATTTTTAGATTTTTCCAACAGTATAACCAAACTTCCAATATTACTAAGCAGCCACTTATATATGTTCATAAAATCTGTCATACCATCCTAACCAGGGCAATTTTCTATATCTCCGCACAGTATAAGTAACATAAATATCAAACTTTTTCGTGGTATGTGAGGAAGTTTTGTCTATATATTTACACAATTTCAACTTAATAAGGATAACACCAAGCTTTTATCTGATTTTAATGACTTAAGTAAATCTGTATCTACAGCGGACTCTATAACTCGAATAGGCACGGGGAATTAAAAAACGTTCGAGTTAAAGAGAGTTCAAGTAATTGAGAGTTTGGAAATTTATCATGATTTTTCTGTTTTATGTAGGATAGTAACAAAATCTTTTTCCGTTCAGGATAAAATCTCTCCTTACAGTTTAATAAAGGACTAAAAAACAAATTATTTTAGCATAACAATTTATTCTTTTATAAACAAATCAGAAATCGCAAATTTCTTGCTTGTACAAAGGAATTCCTTTTAAATATTGTTATTCAAGTCCTTAAGTGACTTCATCATTTCTTCCCAAAAATTAAAAAAAATGTTGAGATCTTCAAGGACGCTAATAGCTTTCAGCACTTCTCCGGTCATTGGTTTGACGATTACATCCTCGGTTTCTACGGCTTCACCTTCTCTGTCCTTCTCGTCTTCTTCTTGGGTTCTAGTTACTTCAGCAATTATATCGGCGGTTGTTAGTTTACCATGCGACGTGGTTACTTCGATGCCATATATTCGTCACTTGAGATGTTAGTGTGAATTTGGTCAGCAAACCTTTCTTTAAGAACTGAGAGATCAGCATATAGAGTCTGAATAGCGTCTTCTTCTACATCTTCATCATCTAGCCGTTTAAAAGGATCGTCCTTTTCATTGATCGTCTTTGCAGCATCCTTCTGCGAGATTCCTGATTTCCTGAAACAGTTGGTGAATGTCTGGTTCGAAACATCATCCCATGCTTTATTTAACATGTACATTGCTGATAAAATGGTGAATTTCGGGATCAGCTGTTTATTCTCTAAATCTGTAATTAGCTTACGCACGGCCGGTGAACGATATTTTTTGCTTTCAAGGTTCAGATAATACCCTGATCCATTGGTCGCGTGTGCGATGTTGTGTTTGGACGTAGAAAGATAAATTTTACCCATTTTAGATTGCAATTATCAATCATCAACGCAATCTTTTGCTTAGAGACAGCAAATTTCCGATCAAGCTCACATGCCCATTCGTCAAAGAGTTCTCCAAACATTTTTTTCAGAGCAAGGTATCGATGAAGCAAAGTTGTAACTCCTTTAAAACATCGAGGTTTAACAGACTTTCCAATGACAAACATGGGCAATCTCTCTTTATATACGTAATAAGTCTAACTTTACTGTGTTTTTTTCCCAGAGCACTTTTCTCCTTTTAGGTGTAGGGTTTTGTTATGAAAACGCTGGTAAAATAAGCCAAATTCATCTGCATTGAATATATATTTTCCAATATGTAGCAAAGAGGATAGTCGGTATTGTTATCTCCATCCATAGTGTTGTCATCTCTTCAGTTACAGATTTGGGTACCCCAACGATACTTTTTAACGATATACCGTTCCTGAAATTAGATAAAAAATAAAAAGATTCGTTTATAAGGTTGAATTGGAAACATTCGATTTTCGAATTCAAAAGAAAAATCAAAGTTTAAAGAAAGCATGGCAATGGCAGTCAAGTAAAGGTAGAAGACATTCTTTCTTGTGAAAAAATCCCAATTGTTAGACTTATTCCGTATGCTTTTGTCATGGGTTATCGCATTTATAAACACTGTTGGCCTCCCTCAGTCGGAGATGAAGTTTCAATGTTTTATGGAGTGGAAAAATAAAATGAACAAGTTCGTAGTAGCTGTCAAAAAAAAAGGATGGAGGAGTTATTGGTCACGGTTCGCAAAAAACTGTTTTCTATATGAAGACTCATAAAAGCCATGGTTGCAAGATAACACTTCCTGGAAAGGCCATAAATGCCTTGGGATAAAACTTCCATGCAAATTATTCTTTCTCGCCGAAGAAAAAATCGACTAATATTTTACAAAACTTTTGTAAACTTATAAAATCTTCTTTAAAATAGGTAAAAATAGTTGACTTGCCTGCTTCTCCATTTTTGTAAGCCATCCCTCAGAAGCTTGAAATGATTCAACACTCAATTCTTTATCAAATTCTACGGCCTTTTCCTTGAGCATCGGTTCAGTCATTAGAACATTTTTACTTGGTAACATAATGAACCATTTGTGGACATCTTTTATTTTTAACTTTTCACCTTGACAGCTGGGTTCTGGCTTGACTGCCCATTGTTAAACTGTTTGAGTATTTTTCCTTGTTCTTTTTCCACGTTGATAATGTACTGGCAGGTACTTCGAAAAGGGCAGCAACATTTTTCGGAGCAGTACTTTCTTCAACCCTTTTAAAGCTTTGTATTTAATTTTGCAGGACTTGTTTTCTGCTCGACGTTTTGTCCCAGAAAAAACGCCATGATTGCAAAATTTCAAAATGATAGGATCATGTTTACGTTTTGTCCTAATAACATTCGAACACTCATGTGAATCACTTAAGGCCTTTTACACATGTAAATATTAAACATTCGAATCGGTTAAGACCCTATTTACGTGAAATAAAAGAACCTGCTAATGTTATTAGAACCATTTAAAGTCCTAGATACATATCGCGTGGCTCGAGTTATAGAGAGGAAATGCGCTTCAGGACAACAAAAATTGTTTGAGTTAAGAAGGTTTTCGAGTTATGGAGGTTTGGGCAATAAAGAGTTTTTTAGGAGAGTCTATTAGGAAATCTCCGCCGTGCCAGCAAAATTGTTTGAGTTAAGGGGAGATTCGAATAATAGAGTTTCGAGTTATAGAGAGTCCACTGTATATCATTTTTCTCGTTAAAACCATTAACAATCTTTAACAAAACGGAAATAAATACATTAATAGCCCACAACACGTCTGTCTTGTGTTCCGCCATATTCTTTCTTTAGTGCGACAGATCGGCGGATTACAAAGTGCGATAGGTTAGGGGTTACAAAGTGCGATGAGATTATAAATTGTGACAGGATTTCAGAGTGATACCACTACTAATTTTTCTATGATTCGAACTGTTTAATTGGATGACATTGTACTGTTTTGTTTGTGAAACATAAAAGTGAATTTTCATAGAGCAGCATTTTGTGCCGCTGGTTTAAAGATTTTTGTGATCCAGCGATAAAATAAAGCTTCCTCACAAAGTTGAATAAATTCAACTTTGTGAGGGAGCATTTGAGCGATAGCCAACCAAATCACTTAAAAATGAAATGATTGCATCACCCTTTACATCGCTTGCGGCATGTAAAAACAAAATGGCATATGAAGTTAATGGAAATCACACAAGCGATAAAATCGCCGTCCCAAATCTTGTTACATATTTTGTTCAGGCGTAAAAATCTCTTCTATGATCTTCATTATTATATTGCTGAGTCCCTGTTACATTTCGTGCGTTGAGTTCGTTATATCGATGTTTTAGAGTTCGGGGGAAGAAAAATAGGTTTGTTAAATCAAGAGTTCACCATATCGTGTTACACATTGCGATTGGATTACACAGCGTCACAAGATTAAGTTGTAAAGTGCGACGGAATCACACAGTGGTACACTTCATAGATTCTAGAACAAAATATGCCTTGAAACTGTTTTGCCCTTTCTATTCAGTTATTGTTTTCCCACATTAGCCTGAGCTATTGCTTACAACTCGTTTGGTTTTTAAAACGATTGAGTTTTCTCTGTACTTGTGATTATAAGCTGACCAATGTTTCTTGTTTTCTTTATTGTCCACAAGGAGTGTTTATTATACTCGTAGAAACCAAAAATATGTTTTGCGTCCAAACATTTCTGGTATTCTGGTATGTGCTGCAGGTTTTACTTTCAGTTTTACATGAAAAAGTAATATATTTAAAATCTCCATGAAAGTGCGTAAATGGTGAAAATTTCAACATTTTACAACAAAAATAAAACCTGCTACAACCATTTGATAAAAGTATTACTGCTTCCGAATCTCGTTTTGAATGACAGACATGGAATGTTAAACAGAACAAAAAGCATTTTTTGGTCTTGTGAAGCCAAATGAAGTTGAAATTTTGTGCTCATTAGAAACTCATCTTTCTGAACATGACTACAGTAATCCTATTAGTTATTTTTAATCACTGAAGAAAAAGTACAACTTCCTTGTGTCAATCTGCACAAATTCACACTTTATGTGAATTCTAATCCACCTTTATTCCACAAAATCTGCACATCATATAAATCTTAAACTCACACTATTCTAAGGAGCCCTAAAAAGATCACTTAAGTTCCGGACTTCAGTGTTATAAGAAGTAGGTTTACTGCAAGTGAAAAGTGTTATTTGCAATAGCGTAAGTCATTAATTATAACTTTAATTTTAGTTTGTGGAAAGGCTTTGGTTATTGTAAGAAATCAGTCCCGAGAAAGTATGTTATAATGCTAGTGAAAGATTTATAACACAGACCTGTGTGTAGCTAAACAACATATAGAAAGCGTTAAAATAAAACAGAAAAACAAGGGAAAATGGATGCACTAATATTCACCTGTAAATATGACGGAAAGTAATTTCAGAAAAGACATTTTGAACAATTGGAGAAAAGCTATGCAATTAATGATATACAGTAGTCTCTCTTATTAGCGGACACCATTGGTGCCAAAAAATCTGTCCGCTAATTAGAGGTGTCCGCTTTTTAGAAAGTTAACTATTTTTGACATAATTTTTGTTGTAGAGTCTGATATACTTTCAGGTATTGGGGCGAAATTGGATTATTTCAGACTTAGAAGAATAAAGAACGTAGATTTTAAGATAAACAAAGATTTTTACGTCAACAAAAGAAAAAATATTAACAACATAGAAAAAAGTTTGAAAGTACGTTTTTGTTTCAAAATACGAATAAAACTCAACACATGCCGATAAAAATATACCTATAGTATACATGATGTTTAACATCTAAAAAAATCAGTTAAAAATGTACCTTGTGAAATGTATCTTCTGAATCCTTTGTAAAGGGAGGTGAATTCTTCGTCGATTTCTTCCTCTTCACTTTTTATGGTTTTCTCTGACATATCACATTTTTCAAACAGTTCTGGATAGTCTCGACCGTAACTTCTTTCCAAGAATCTGCTACCCGTTGGATAGCTTGAAGGATGTTAACTTCTTTCACGATCTCAGATGGCAATAAACTATCTTTAGTACGCGCAATGAAGTGACGCATGAGCTTTTTTCAGCATTTTGTCTTAAAGCTTTAAATAATTCCAGCATCCATAGGCTACAATCTTGATGTGGTATTTTTTTAGGAGAAATAAAACTTATATGTTAGTGTATTTACCCATCAGTAAAGGTGGGTGTCGCGTTATCCGAAAATAAAATGACTTTTCTATCTTCACGAACCATCTGGCGGTTTATGTTTTAAAGAACTTTTTTCATTGTTTAAACCTGCATTTATGATTTGGGATTGGCAAAATAATTGAGTCCTTTTAGGATATCAGCTGCAACCAAAAAGAAATGGTCGTGCTTTCTTGCTTCCCCATATTACTATCAGCTTTTCCACTTTTTCTCCATTCACACTAACAAAAAATACAACAGTGATTCTTTGTTTGGATTTCTTTCCACCTTTAACTTTTTTTTTTAAGACTAACTCTTTGGTTGGTAAAGTTATAAAAAGGATCCACTATCATCCATGATCCAGATGTCTTTTAGTTTGTAACCTTTTTATAAACTCCTTTAATCTTTTCACCCAAGATTCAACAGTTGTTTTCAAAACATCAAGAGATTTCCCAAAGATCTGAAAAAGAAAGAGAAAGCAGAAAATGAACGGAATGATTGTATTAAGAAATGCTTAAAGTAATAAAGTAAATAAAAAAAAGTTGATAAACGAGAATTCTTTACTCTGATTAATAAAATCTTAAAAAAATTTCGAGGTGTGCGCTAATTAGAAAGAAAAAATCGCCAAAAAGGACCCTTTGGTGAGAAAAATGTGTCCGTTAATTGGAGTAATCGCTAATTGCTTGTAATTATGATAATTTTTTTCCGTAGTCAGCACTTTTTAGGTTATTAATAAAATGGTGTATGAAGCCGTGATCGATCAGTTTTGTAAACAAAACTTTATAAAGCTAGCAAAATTTATGAAAAATGTTTTTGTGTTACTTTGTTAGATTTAAAAAAACATAACTGACTCGGTCTTGGTGCTGCGTTGTACATTAGGAAAGAATAGTAGACTGCTGAAGTAATACAAACAACAGCCTTTTTATTAGTAAGTGTTTGTAGCGAGGCTACTATAACTAAGCTAGCTAAAACAAGGTTGTTTATATGCTTAGCACGTAGTAGGTGATAAAAAACCTACTGCACACGTGCTGAACAACTATCTTTTTGTATTTTAGCTTGGTACTTTGTTGACATTCAGGTAGCTATTTATATGGCCCAACTTTTTCAACGTTTGCAAATTACGATAGGATTAGAGACGTAAAATGCAATAGCAACATATTTGTTTGAAATCAGATGCACAAGAATAAATCCTTCAAATATTTATATATTTATGGACCCTCTTTGGAAAAATTTATCAAATATTTACTTAAATTAACCCTATTAGCACCGGGGGAGGGGGGGGGGGGCTTAAAGTGCCCGCGGCTTTTTCTTTTTACAATATCTCTTTTTGTACTCATTATTACATCCTGAAATTTTGTGACTTTTCCTAACTTTTATTGGACTTTCTGATTCTGAAAAAAATTTTTGGATTTTTTTTGTACATTTCCGGGGGGAAGCCATTTGTGAACAGGGGGTAAAATATTTAAAATAAATTTTTTTTTTCATAATTATAATATTTTTGTATATATTTTACATACTTGTCTACTTTCAAAACCTAGCATACTCTAAACTACGACATTTTTCATTAATACCTAAAAAAATCAGCTACCCTTTGTCTTTGATGACGTCACAACAGGTGGCAATGACGTCATTACACCCAAATTAAAAGTCAATCGTATTCCTATTGTGTTGAATTATAAGTGTGCCAAGTTTTATAGCAAAATGATTTGTAGTTCCTGAGTAATTTATAAAAATGTGGCCGCGGGCAACTTACAACACAACTTTGTTTCATCAAGAAGAATCATTTTGCATAATTCGAACACGTGACTAATCCGATTTCCCGATTTTGTTGGGTTTTACCCGAAAATCGGAAAAACCCGGATTTTCGGGCAATTTTTGGCAATATTTTTATGCGACCCATATAAAAACCGGAAGATATGTTAAATAAGTTTTATTTAACTTTCAGAAACTTCAAACAGAATGTAAAAATTCGATCTAGAACAAAAGTAATTAAATTTTAAGCAGATAGTGTCATTTTTAACAAACTTCAAGCTTCTGATAACGTCACAGAAAATGTGCTGACGAAAGCAAAAATTTATTGCTGCCATTTTGTTCATTTGATGACGTACTATAAGTGTGCCAAGTTTGATTCAATTTTAACAACCCTATGAAAAGTTATTAAGGGGGGGGTGGGGGGGCGGATTCCGATCATAGTATGTTCGAAAAACCCCGGACCGAATAGGGTTAATAGGGTTAATGAATTTATTCAAGAAAAAGAATATAATAAAACTTGAAAAAGGGGAAATTTAGCATCTCTGAGAAATCTTTGATTTTTAATAACTTCTTAACCGTATTTATGAAGAGGCAGGTAAATTCAACCCACTCGCAGCTTAAACAGACGCTGATGTTAAAAAATTGCCCTATTTAAACTGAAATGTAGCGGGGTTTTTATTGACAGAGTAGCTTTCTGTGATATAAGAAAATAGGAAACTGGGTTGCACCAACAGGGTTCCCACTCCTCCTCATCACTCCCTAAATCTCCTCCAATTCGAAAGGTCTCCTCAATTCTCCTCAAATGTCCTCAATTTTTTTGGAAATTTAGGTTTTTGGTTTTTTTTCTCAATGCTCCTCAAATTTTTTTTGACATTTGGTTATTTTTTATATATGCTACAATTTATATTATTTATTTTAAATCACCACAATTTGTGGTTGCTGTGGCCTGCAAACATTCCTTTTTTTTGTTGTGTTTGTATTTGAAGCAAAGTTTCTTAGTTATCTTTCGTAAGAAAATATTCAGATGCCAGTCTGTGTGTTCATATATTTTTGCAAGTGCAAGTTTCTCTCCTCAAATCTACTCAATTTTGTTAATAAAAGCTCCTCAAAAATCACAAAATCTCCTCAAAAGTCCTCAAATTTTGTTTTGCAATAAAAAGATTGGGAACCCTGACCAATCAAGCATGGCACATATTTTTACTTAGACCCTATCTGAAAATATCAATCATGAGAATTGCTCATGTTGCTTACACATGTATCTTTGTGAAAAATTGATATGCTGTGAAAAATCGTTTATCGGTGTCCCTGAAAACGATTAAATTCAGAAAGTCTGGAACTATGATAATAGTGAAAATATTTTTTGACTCAAATTTATCAAACCAACCTAAAAACATGTTATAGCAAGATTCAAGTCTTTATTTCAATTTTATATTTAGCAAAAAGTATGGTTTCGAACAAGAAGTATTTTTTATAGGACACTTTAAAGAAGAAAACTCGATTATATTTGCTCAGAACAGAATGGACAAGAAAATTTT
Source organism: Hydractinia echinata (assembly GCA_030067915.1). Lineage (NCBI taxonomy): Eukaryota > Metazoa > Cnidaria > Hydrozoa > Anthoathecata > Hydractiniidae > Hydractinia > Hydractinia echinata. The sequence goes on along the minus strand of JASGCC010000042.1, from coordinate 291,208 downwards.
CTGTTCATGTGACGTAAACGTTTTAATTCTGTATGATCAGAAAATTTTCTGTTTCTTTCCATTCCATTCCATTCCATTCCATTCCATTCCATTCCAGGGAAAATTTTCTTGAAGTGGAAAATAGCCTTTAGGTTATATCCCTTTCAGTTCATATATACTTGTAATCGGCTTAAGGAGGTATTTTAAACAAGAGTAGAACTTGCTAACTTTGCCAAAAATTGGTTCTCGTAAAAATTCAAAAGTGTTTCGAAAATAAGTTCTTGCAAAAAATAATTCTCCAAAATATCCCAATGGTTCTTCTGTTTTACATACCAGAATGCAGAATGTCTAAGGCAAGCTTTTAGAATATCTGAAGCTGTCTACATATATCCAGAAATTAGTCTGCCCTTCTCTTCACTTCCTTGTTTTTTTTCATGGGATTCAAAACGCCACAAAAGTAAAAACTTTTTCCATAACTTTAATTTTAAATCTAACAATGAACTATATCTAAGTTCAGCAAATAAAATATTTATTCAGGAAGTACCTAGCTAGCTATATCTAGCTAAACTATATTAAAGTATTATGTAACCTGCTAATAAAACAGCACACCTTTTTTCTAAACTTGAAAGACGCTTTTTTGCAGTTACCAAGATAATTTTTTTTGCATATTTTAGTCGTGAGACAATTCAATATGTTAGTACATTTTCTGTTTCTGGAACATAAAATTCTGCGCGCTAAAGTTTTGCCATTGTTAGTCGCATAAATGAACGTATGACGCGTTCGCATAATCTGGCTATATATATTGGCTACAAATCACTCAACGATACCAGGGTATTTTTCGTCGTCTTCTCTCATATCAATAAGACAAAAAACCCTGGGGACAAGAGTGAGAGTGTCCGTTAATTTAAGAGACTACTGTAGAACTTTTTAACAAATTATTTAAATTATTAGGATAGGTAATCCCAGATAATTTATAGAACGCTTTTAGCGAGATTGTTACAGCTACTGGAATTAATGTCGTTCTCAAGGCTTTTCTTTTCTTTCTGTTATGTGGCTAGCGCGAAAGAAGTAGCTCTGGTACTCGCCGAATGAAGTATCCACATATACTGGTTACTTTTAAAACAGCCGTTTACCTAGCTTGTCCAAATTTTGCACTAAACATTAGAATTTAAACGATAGAGGTACACACATCCCGAGTGTAATCTTTGTGGCTAATTTGAAAACAGTATGGTGAAAATTAATTAGCATGCTGTGTACAAACGGTATAGAATACCTACTGATCATAGAAAACTGAATAATATATAAATGATTGCGGAGCGGGAAACAACGTCGGCTAGGTCCGCAAACGTAAGATGTTTGATGCCACTTTTGGTTGATAGATATAGCAACCAAAGTCCCATGTGTTTTATTTTATATAAGCAAGCAATCTTAACTTCACAAAGAGTCGGCGAAGGCTGGGAAAGCCAGGAAAACAACAAGGCAAAAATAAAGAGAACAATCACCAACGTCAATGCATGATTATTAATGATAATGAATATCGTTTGTAGGTGTTATTATCACAGATGACGCCATAGTTTACGGCGAGAAGTCTCTAAAGAAAGCATTTTGTAGCACTCATTCGGACTGCACTTTTTTTGCGCCTTGGAAAGGTGATGGTTACGTAGCAGGCAGAACAATTTTCTATTTGCGGAAGCCATGCAGGAAACCTTTTTCCACCTTACCTTGTTTACATCCTTGCGACATAAATAAAATCCATTTAATAAGTACCATATTGGAGAACGTTTTCAGCACATGGCCATAATACCAATTGGTGTTCCATTTTTGACAACACAAAGTAACTGTGAAAAATCACCTCCTAAAACAACAAGAAGGTATTCTTACAAACGTCTTTCGGAAGACGATCTATTGCATGAAAAGCATACTTTGGACTCATGGAAGCTTTACCAAGCAAAACTAGACTATTTTGTCGTAACTCTGTAGCATACTGTTCTCTACAATGGGAGCATATTACCGACAAATAAACAGGACCCATTTTTAAAAGTTTTCTTGATATGCTAGTAAATAGCAACTTCAAAGCGTAAGTGTAATTAAGTTAAGTGTACAGGTTTTACCACTACCACCGTTCCATTCTGAACATAAAAAACGGTTATTCTGAGCTGTATTGTTAGCAACATTGTCAACAGGTTGTATAACCATATTAGCCAGTGCTGTCTTTTCGTCATTTAGTTCAGCCTTTACTTGATACGCTCTTGCAGCCTTTATAGCTAAATTAACAAGTTCATCTAAATAAGAAACAATTAATATCAGTACGAGATTATTTGCCTAATCACACGATGACCTATTTTTTCTTGTTTGGCGCTTCTTCTACAGTGCAAATTATATCGTAATTGCACTGTGCGGAGTGCAATTATTTCTTAATTGCACTCTAGAATCTTAACTGCACTCTTTAAGGAGCGCCGATAATTTAAAAAATATATATGATGTTATAAATTCGAACTATAATAAAAAAGCCCATAAAACATTAAGGTAATAAAAAGGTCATAAAACAATAAGGCTCATTAAATCTGAACAAGAGAAGTAAAAACATTCGATATAGAAAAAATATATATTTTCTAAAGCGTTTACTTGTCGTTTAAAATAATTACTGTTGCTTTTGGATTCATACCCATAAATATTTATTTTCTCGCGTTTTAGGAAAAAAAAGTCAAAAAAAGATATCTTTACAATGAATCGAACTAATTATAAATCGGGTAATAAAAAAATCAAAACATTGCAATTGTCATCCTGTGTACTCTTACAAAAAGAGTTCATTGTGTGATTAGCTCGTAATCGAACGTTTACTCGTGCAATTGGAAATAATCGAACTCGTAATTTTTTTGCTTTTTAAATTTATCCTCGTCCTAACGGACTCGGAAAATTAAAAGCAAAAAAAAAATCTCGTTCGATTATTTCCTAATTGCACTCGTAAACGTGCAATTACATATACAAATCACACGATGACCTATTTTTTCTTGTTTGGCGCTTCTTCTACAGTGCAAATTATATCGTAATTGCACTGTGCGGAGTGCAATTATTTCTTAATTGCACTCTAGAATCTTAACTGCACTCTTTAAGGAGCGCCGATAATTTAAATATTTATTTTCTCGCGTTTTATGATAAGTCAAAAAAAGATATCTTTACAATGAATCGAACTAATTATAAATCGGGTAATAAAAAAATCAAAACATTGAAATTGACATCCTGTGCTACTCTTACAAAAAGAGTTCATTGTGTGATTAGCTCGTAATCGAACGTTTACTCGTGCAATTGGAAATAATCGAACTCGTAATTTTTTTTCTTTTTAAATTTATTAAATTAAAAGCAAAAAAAAATACTCGTTCGATTATTTCCTAATTGCACTCGTAAACGTGCGATTACATATACAAATTGTCTAATTACAGAATGAATATCTTAAAGCATCCCGTATGTAGCTTGTTCCTATCATCTTGCAGGGGTCAGCGCAATAAATAGGTTTCACGAAATGTTTTAGCAACATCCACATCCACTGTTCGTAAATCTTCGAATGCAACGAAAACATGCGTACACAAAAAACTCATCTGCGCGTTAACATATACTATATATTCTGGAAATAGTCTTTCTACAACAATACTGTCCTTCGAAAACTTTTCGTCTTTTATTAAAAACAAAAGAGAGAAAAGTGTGGATACAAATATTGCCGCTCATGATTATGTCTTGTTAAAACAGACGAAACCGTTAATTTTGTGGCTTGATTTGCAGTTTTATTTAACGCTCCTTTAGCTTTCGTTGCTGAATATGAACAATATTGTTATTAGGAAAGTGCACTGGTAATCAATGGACAACATGAGATTGCATGGTGCATTTTAAATAAAAAAATATGGCAAACTGATTCAGGTACACTGACATACGGAGCGTCTAGAAATGTCAGAACTTCAATGTGATCAATATGCTTATTGATTTCAATGTTGGCACAATTATGAACTTTATAAATATAATTATACAGATACCTATCGGATATGATAGTCTTGCAAGTCTCCAAGTTAATATGTGCATTGTGTTGGGCAGCCACGGATTATAAGGGATAACCCGACGATTACTCACGTCAATAATTTTGACAGTGACTTACTCTTCATTATTACGACGTCTAAACAAGTATGCTCAATCTTACAATTCAAACGCTCGTTCTGTTCCTGTTGACTTGAAATTCGTGCTGACATGACAGTGTTTCACTTATCTGTACAAATGTGCTACAGTCTTACCTAACTTCCGTTTCACTAACATTTTTGAGAAGTTCATCTAATTTCAATTTGAAAACTGAAGAAACTGAATCAGGTCGATTAAGAGTATGCTGGCATACGTAAAAAAATCGTAATAAATTTTAAGTTGCATGTGAAGGTGAGAAAAATGTCTAGTTTTCGAAATAAACAACGGGCATAGCATCATGATATTTTTGAGCCATGGTACGTGGACAGCCTTGAAAATTTGAAGGAAAGATAAAAAACGAATAGTCGGCTAAACCTTCATAACTATTAACACGAAGGTTAGTTTTATTTGCACGAATATAATTTAAATTGTTACCTTCAACTTTACATACAAATCAATATAGTTCTGCTAGAATAATTTTTTACCATGATGGATTGAGCTAAGAATTTTCTGAGTAGCCAGATGGCAAGTATAATACTACAACGTTATTGTGTATAACAGTTTTTTTTAGATTTATTTCTTTGGTTTACATGTATGGTAAGAAAATTAATTTACACCAACTATTAGAAAGTAAAAAATTAAAATTATAAAGCATCCATAAAACATTGTTACTGACGAATTGAACAGTGACAATATATCCCCGTGTTTCGTATCAATACTTTGAACATATTCAAAGAGGACACATTTTTCCTACGGTAACTGGCGAGGGATTCCATGCTTGTGCCGCTCTAACTCTGAAAAAAATAATCCATAATTATTGCGGACTCTAGGGTTTCTAATACTGACCCCTCTCCTGAGATCATAGGAAAGGGACACTTTATCAAACGTATACCACATTAAGCTATGGCTGATGTGGTTTAAAATGTTGTCTACTTCTTAAACAAGATAACGAAGATTTTTCTGGCGAGTTAAGTCCTGATTTAATTGAGTTAAATAGTCTGAGTTAGTAAGAAAAAAGTCGATACCAGTACGAAGTCGATAAGACCTTCTAACACAAAACATCCACACAAGAGGGCAATAGTTGAATAGCAACATAATAGTGCGTTAAATGGGTTAAATAAATAACTTGAATAAGTGACTTGTAGCGGACCGAGAAAACTACGTATACGTGCAAAAGATTTCGATTTTAGTGAAACATTCTTATACACTCCTTTCACATGTAAGTTAAAGCATAACCTTGAGTCTATATAAATCTCTAAAAGTTTGACACCACTAGAACTCAGAATATTACCTGTTCCTACAGAAAGAGATATGCTTCCAAGTTGGTGTCGTGGAATGATCACCTGAGATTTGTCAGGATTTGCAACCATATCATTTTGAGCAAATCATTCAACAATACTCTTTAAATCAATACTCAACTTTCTAATTATATTATGTGTAGTTTTATCAGGGACATACAGAGTGTTGTCATCTGCACAGTTACACGTGATGAGAGAGGAACAACGAAACATATGTCGTTAATGAAAATATTGTACAAAATAGAGCCTAGTACCGACCTTTGCGGAACTCCCGAAAGTACCTTAAGGCAAACACTAGAAAGACTTCCTGTTTTTACCCTTTGCTTTCATTTCTTAGATAAGAATAGAGAAATCTAAGACTATTAGTGCCTAGACCATACGCTTCAAGCTTGGCAGTCAATAGGCCATGCAAAAGATAATCAAAGGTCTACAAAAACAGCATCAATCTTTCCAGAGTTGTCCAAGCAATTTTCCAAACTTAAAAAACTAGAATAATGTCCACCATTTTTAGCTCATCAGGATTAGTGGAATTAATTGACGCCTCGTTGAAGCAGTTTCTTAAAGCGTAATCATGATTATCAATAGTTAGTTTTAAAATTTTAATATGAACTGGACCACTCTTTTTCTTCTCATTCTCCAGTTTCAAAATCTTTTTGCACACTTCATCTGAGAAATATTAAGACTGTGGATGATAGTGTTTAAACACTAATTAAATATACTAGGAATTATCAGGTCATATTTTACAATCACGCTGCATTCAAGCGAATTCAGTTTATTCCCAACAATTGCAGATTTATTAAAAAAAACGGCATTTCACCGAATATACCGAAGTGCAATATTTTAATATGGCGCAATCTTGCGTACACAAATAGCAGCATGCCTTTATAGAGCTTTCCTGGAGTCTATTTGAAAACTTTGCCTATGTCGAACATTATATTCAGAATTACGAATTGCATTACGATAATGTATATATCCACGCCTAAAGAATAAACGTCAATAATTGATGTACGTTTTATTACATTTATATGACTTTTTACTTGTACCTGTTACATGTGACATCTACCAGCATTATTGAAAACCGCGTGCAGATTATTACCTTCTAACGCGTTGGACATTGGTTTGAAATTTTTTTAAATAAACACACAATCCAGTATGTGGCTAAGAACCAGAAAAATTAAAAAAAATAGTGCCAATAGATAAAAGCAACTCGGCAACCGAAACAATTAAACCTGCAGTTGAGTAAGAGTTTATTTTGTTGGCACAGAGTTTTGTCTTGCTTAATAAATAATTAGCATCAATAGCAAGAAGGGTTGGCGGGGCAAAAAAATGTTTTCTCTTCAGTAAATAATTGTATAGCTATAGAAAGTAGTCAACTGCTTTCAATTTAGAAATATTAGCAAATTTAATTGATTTCTTTTCATCACGTGATGTTATTAAAGGGGCTACGGAACGGCTGTTGGTTTTCGACTTTAGTGACTTACACGAAAGTCGAGCTGATGGCGGTGGAAAACAAAAATGGCTATTTTTCCGGCATGTATGTAATTTACAGACTCGAACATATAGATATATCTAGAATTTTTATCTTCTCCAGGTTTGGTCATGTTTTCATCCAGAATGAGTCTTGCTGAAATATTTCTTTGTAATATACTTTTCGTAAAAAATATTGAACCAGCGAGCAAAGTGCGCTGGTCTGTTCATTGCGCAAAACGCGTTTGCCGGATTTTTAATATGTGCACGGGATATACGGAATGTGAGCATTTTAACCTTTAAATAAATTAATTTACTATATTTGTTATTACGTTACTAAAAACACTCATCGTTTTGTCAATACGGAGGACATAATGTCACGGCTATTGTTATTAGAAATTCTGCCTTTCCTGTTACAAACAGACAAACAGACAAAAGTAGCCTATTAATATAAGGCGATTGCGTCGCAATTGAGTAGCAACCTCAAATGTTGTCAGACAGATAAAAGGAAACATAATTTCGGCAATTGCAGGATACGGCGGATTTAATCGTAGAGTAGGAAGCGATTAGAACAAATGTGATTGTTCTTCGTGAATTTTTTTTACAATGACAATCTTGTTTTAAACTTAAGTTGTTATACTTGCATAAGTTATACATTTTTAACGACAATTTTTGTCGGCGCAGAATGCTAATAGTTTTACATGTATTAATCAAGAATATGTGAAAAACTTAATTTTTTTAATTGGACCAGTAAGTTCCGATTTTTGCGTTACGTCAACGAGGTGCATGAGAAATATTCAAGTTTCGACTTATGAATGAATTTTGGACTACAGGCATGAGAGTCGAAATGTGTCAAACTTATTATACAAAAAAAATCATGCAATAACCAATTTATTAAACATTTTACAATTTTCACAAGTCTTCTTGTACATTTTTTATAGGTAGTCCAAGCGTGTGTGGCAGAAACTTAGAATCAAAATACACGGTAAATGAAAATCGCACTTTGAGTCTTGTTCAAGTTATCTGTGGACATCCTAAACCTGAAGTTAAATGGAAAGTGGGAGATGACACATTCAGTACATTATACTATTCATCGGAAATCAATACTAAGATCAGGCAATACAGATATAGTTTTGGAACTCGACCTTTTACTCGCAAAGATTGTGGAAGAAACCTTACATTAGTTACTTCTAATACAATAGGAAGTATGGAAAGAAATGCCGAAATTGATGTGAAATGTGAGCATGAATTTTAATATACGTTTGTTTTTATTAAATTTGTCATTTTTAAGAGTTCCCCTAAAGTTTCTCTTTATGCTATGTTTCATAGTTCTACCTTCATTGGTTTCGAAAGTATTATTTTACAGACACAATGCAAGTTGTGTTCGTGTTACTTGGCATCAAGAAGATACTGGAAAATGTGTTATCAACTACCATTTGCGGTTTGCTAGTAGAGAGACTATTTATAACACGTTTAACACATATTTTACACTCTGCAATGCAACAGATGTGAAGACAGTCACTATTGAAGCATCATACATTGGAAATGTGGGAAATAAATCTAACAGTGGTATTACCACAACAACCTCTTCACCAGATATCACCCCGACAACAAATATTGCGACGACCAATGAAGGAAAATGTGTACAGAAAACATGCAAATTAAACTGTAAATTTCTTCTTGTTTTGGACGTCTTTTTGCCATTGTTTCTAGCAATCACATCCTGTTGAAAGGACTGGGTATAGCTGTACTGAGGTCATTATAGAAATTTTCGAAATCATTTAATGACTTAAGATAGAATTGAAAATTTTAAAGTTTAGTAAGTTAAGTATATCAACGATATTTACAATACATACGAAAATTTAATTAACTAAAATGGTCGTCTTCTCTTTTTTTTAAGTAAACTTTAATTTATTAATACAGCTTGTTGATTGGATTTTGATCCCTAGGAATTAATAAATGCAATAAACAATAAATTTGATAAGGATAGAAAGATTTATAAAATAGCCATATTAAGTACGTTAAAAAAATAAAGAGTAGTATGTTTAAGGTCTAAGATTTATTAACACAGGTAATTATTTCTCCGTTATCATTACCTATTTTTCTTTTAGGTGACTGTCAATCTGCAACTAACGTTATCATTACGGTCGTTGTCACATTAGTTATCACATTGATTTCAATTACAATTATATTAATAATTTCCAAACATAAAGGTAAGTATGTCCTTCATTCTGTTCATGATTTTCTTTGTGATTGCTTGTTTAAAAAGGCATCAACGCATAAAAAAAACCCCAAAAAACCCAGCATATTTATTCTAAAAAGTTTGAAAAGTATCGTTTCTAAATATTTCCTTAAAATATTTTTATCCGGACCTAGGATCTGAAAATTGATGGGGGTATAAAATGTAATATTTCGAAACCTACATTAAAGTTTCAACAGTCAAATGACTCATAAAAAATACAGACACAAGAACTTCTTCTGTTGGCAGAGAATAACGGTATTGGACAAATAAAATTATGTATATCACCGAATTTTTTACAGAACATCTGAGACTGCAAAATGGAGGAAAGTAAATAAATAAATTAAAATCTTTATGTCAGGAGAATAAATAATAACAGCTTAATTCATCACGGCCAGTTCCTTAATTCGTACAGTTTAATTAAACTACTTAAATAGCCCAGTCGAAAAGGAACAAAATGTATTATTAAAATTGAAAAGATCCGCGAAGACCTCACGACTATCCGTTAGCAGTAACAGGCATATGAGTTAGATAAAAGAAAAGTCACGCAAAGAAGGTTAATGAGAAGGAGGATAAATGTTCCGCAATATTGTCGGATTTCAATACGAGAGCAGTATTTCGCTAATTTTATTGACAACTTTTCTCATAAGCAAGGTACCAACTAATTGCGTCAAGATTGGAATAATTGTCGATTTGAAGTGATTTTGTCAGAAATGCAACACTGAAGAAATTTGAAACAAAATTAAAAACTATTCCTACAGCCAGTGAAATTCGCTTTTAAATCATCTGTAATAGATAACAACGACTTCAGAGCATTTGTTTTTCTTTATTTTGAAAAGTTCACCAATAGTACTATAGTTTTGTTCTTCCTGGCCATTTGAACCGCGTCAAAACGTTATCCATGTAATAATTACAAAGTAAAAACAAGGAAAATTTGATTTTTGCGAAAACTGGTGGCAACAAATATCTTAAAGTTTTGCAATATTAAACGTTTTATATCTTTATTCAGGTTATATTACTGTCAGCATACACAGGAAGATACCACCACAAAGCTATGAAAATCGAAGTACTGACGATTATGAAGAAACAGGGGCGACGATATCTCATTATGCGGATATTGATACTAAAGCTGTGAAACCAAGTATATATGCAGATTTGACGACAACGGCTGATCCTTCAAAGCAGTATGCTGAAATTGAGTTGCATAAAAAGGACACATACGCCAATATCAAGGACTGAAAATAACCAATTATCGGATATAATCTACACAAGTTCTCCTTCTTATAAACATAACCTGCAAATAAACAAGTATTCTTTAAGAGCATCTTAAAGTATAAAATTTAGGAATTGGACAATTTTATAATTCTCTGTTAGACAACAATGTGAAATACGTCTGCTCTAATAAGTCTTGGTTCTTTCATGTTTTTTAGCCTGGTTTACCCGGAAGAAATTTTTAACCTTTCAATGTTCTATATCAAATCATTTTTTTAAAAATCTCTTCTTTAAATTAATTTACGTGCGTTAAAGTTATGCTCTATATTGTATTAAAAGAAAATTTGTTTTGATTGCAATAGACGTTTTGTAATTTGGATTCTATGATATACCGCAGGCGTAGGTAAAATCCTCATATGAAAGTTGATAAATATGGAAACCTGTTAGAACCGTTTACTTATTTTTTTTATCCGAACCTTCTTTTAAAAACGAGACATAGGATGGTAAACAGAAAAAATGAAGCCTTTTAACTACAATAATTACCGCCTTGCAACTGGTCTTCCTGAAGTAGAATATAATTCAAACTTTTTGCACATAGCAAACGTTTTTTTTCTAACGAGTCTATAAAAATCTCATTACCCATATTTAATACTCAAGAAAATTTGCAATAGGAAAAAGGTCAATTATTCGTATTGGCGCGGTAAAGGCCGAGGGAGGCATTATGGCCCCTACCTGTTTTTTTAGAACGACTGAAAGTTAGAGCGTAAACATTGGCCAGTGGTTAAGCTCATCCTATTCTAATAAAAGTTGCAAATAAACATCACTTCCAGTATGACGTGATAAATCAAATGCTGTTCTTTTTTCAAAAGTTTAAGCTGCAAGATATAGTACCTTTGCTTTGGACCTGATAATGAATAAATTACTTTATACATGCCCATTTGTTATAACGTTATACATAAATATGCCACAGATACATTATATCTATAGCATATGAAAAAAAAAATTGCAGGTTGTTTGCCCCATAAAAAAATGTGTTGTCAAAGTCATTTTGACATTATGGCAAAATTCGCCTAAAAATTGTCAAAAAAAAAAAAATTATTTTATTTTATAATTCCACGTATTTATACTTATAAAAACAGAAAAACTTTACTTCATTAAACTCAGAGTTCTGGAAATGCCTGTAATGTTGACACAAAATTCTTGAAAATGCTCCGTTTTTAAAAAAGCGAGTCGAAAAAAAAAAGCTGGGTTCTAACTCAAGTATGACGTTTTTCAGTTCAAAACATTGCATTGCGTGAAAGATTCACAACACAGGCTACATAGCTTACTAGAAAAAAATACTTGTTCTAGCTACATTTCTTTTCAAATCTATAACAAATTACTTCTTTGAAAACACAGTGTTAGTTTTGTAAGCAACGAATCTAATTCGAAGCGATTCAAGTTCTAACGAAGATGAAAATGATGACATACATGCGGTGGTCACTGCAGAGCGTACAGGGATACAAATGAAATTCCTGACAATCATTTCGAAGGTAAAATAAACAAAACATTAGCCAAGCATAATTTTATTTTCATGTTTAAAACCATAACAAAACTCAACATATTCCCATTAAATATTAGTCTTCGCGTTGATAAAAAAAGTATGCCTAACTGACGCAAAACTTTCACTCAAAATATTTTGCGTAACATGAGTTTACCTCAAAATCATTCAACTCTCCTTCGCATATATTTTATTCGGCATTATTTGCTACTGTCCAAAAACATTTAACAAAAAAATACAACGATGGTTGTTTTGTTTATTCAGCTTTACAAATTGAATGAGAACGTGTGGTCAGAAATCGAAACTTAAAACGGGGGTTATTTTCAAGGTTTTTCTTTTTAGAAAAAACAATGTATAACCGAAATCGGAAGGTTGTTTTGTTTTGCAAAATGAAAGAAGGTCGGAACAATACCATCTTTCAATTCTTTCGCAGAGGAGGCTCAGCCTAAAAATTAATTTAAAATAATAGATTTTATTACCCCCGTCTTACGAAAGCGCATGTTCTTGAAGGATTTTTTCGATGTGAGAAAAACATTCAGCGCTGTGGAAAGAAAATGCGAACATGGAAATGAAATATAACAAGAAACCGCGGTCGGTTTAAAATCACACAGAACACTAAAGCTCACGTAGCAGCCAATATGGCACCAAAGAAATGACAATTTTGTGTTGGTATAGATCGAAATTATACTTAATTTGTTTCATATTGGCTCGCTTAACCCTAACCCTCCAATAAGGCTTTATACGCCATGTTGCGCTCATACGGCGGGAAAAGATATGTTTAACAAATATCGAGCGATAGTCGACGGACAAATACCTGAGATCTTAGATCATTCGCAAACAAATTCTTCCCGTAACATTCATTAAATCTTCGGACACATCGAATTTTTGCGCAAAGCCGCTGCGCAAACAATTGGTTGCGCGAAAATATTGTTGATACATAATTCAATTTTTAACAAACAACAACAACAACAAACAATGAAAAGGGTACAGTAAGGAGATATTTAAATATTTTAATACTACTAAACAAAGAAAAACAATACAATACAATAAAACTATATAAATGCCAAATTACAAAAATAACACAAATTAGAACTTGAGACATTAAACTTGGAAAGATAACATTACATAGAAAAGTTGACGTGACAATACTTTTAACAGTTTACAATGTAATTTGCCCAAAATCCATAGTTCTTTTAAATGATGAGATTTACAGTTGCTTTCTCTTGGCTTGAGCACTGCACGCTATTGATTTCCGCCGGCGAAGGCGGAATCTTTAATATCGCCTGGGAAGATAGATAGATAGATAGATAGATAGATAGATAGATAGATAGATAGATAGATAGATAGATAGATAGATAGATAGATAGATAGATAGATAGATAGATAGATAGATAGATAGATAGATAGATAGATAGATAGATAGATAGATAGATAGATAGATAGATAGATAGATAGATAGATAGATAGATAGATAGATAGATAGATAGATAGATAGATAGATAGATAGATAGATAGATAGATAGATAGATAGATAGATAGATAGATAGATAGATAGATAGATAGATAGATAGATAGATAGATAGATAGATAGATAGATAGATAGATAGATAGATAGATAGATAGATAGATAGATAGATAGATAGATAGATAGATAGATAGATAGATAGATAGATAGATAGATAGATAGATAGATAGATAGATAGATAGATAGATAGATAGATAGATAGATAGATAGATAGATAGATAGATAGATAGATAGATAGATAGATAGATAGATAGATAGATAGATAGATAGATAGATAGATAGATAGATAGATAGATAGATAGATAGATAGATAGATAGATAGATAGATAGATAGATAGATAGATAGATAGATAGATAGATAGATAGATAGATAGATAGATAGATAGATAGATAGATAGATAGATAGATAGATAGATAGATAGATAGATAGATAGATAGATAGATAGATAGATAGATAGATAGATAGATAGATAGATAGATAGATAGATAGATAGATAGATAGATAGATAGATAGATAGATAGATAGATAGATAGATAGATAGATAGATAGATAGATAGATAGATAGATAGATAGATAGATAGATAGATAGATAGATAGATAGATAGATAGATAGATAGATAGATAGATAGATAGATAGATAGATAGATAGAGACAGCCCAGAGCCTGGACGCCTAAAACTTATCCAGGCTAAAGCTTAAATCCTCGTTTTGACAGATTTTTTTCTGAGAACGAGGCTAAAATGAGTTTTAAGCCAATAAGAATCCTAACAGTGCAAAAAATTGTTTTATTATCCAATGAACATTACTTTATTTTAAAGTTTATAATCGAAAGTTAAAGCTCGTGCAGTATAGCATAATGAAGATCGTCTTATAATGCGCCATCTTTGATGTTATATAATTACGTCATTTCCTTCTGTACTACAATTTTGTAAGCACGTAGACTAAAGCTATATTCAGCCAGCAGAACTAATTAATTATCAATGAATTTTAATTTAAAGAGGAATTGTTGAGGCTGGATATTTTTGGTGAAAGATAATGTATTATAGCTATAAAATCGTGACAAGTATGTCACGATTTTATATCTTTTTTCAGATTATTGCTAATGGCGGAAATCTTTAAGCCGCAGGGCTTCTTGTTTTAATTAAGTTCGATGTATTTGTCCAGGATTTAGTATCATTCTGCTACTATAGCCGACGTAAACGTTTGGAGTGGTGCATCGAAAGAAGGTAAGTAATGACATGACATGGCTCGTACATTCTTGTTATATCAGTTTATGACTCGCTGCAATTCTGCGTCCACTAGTTGCGTGTTAATAAGTTTAATATTGGATATGACTCTTGCGACTTCATATGCCTTCAATACGTGTTTTAAACTATTATAACGGGTAGTTTAAAAATGTTTTAGCGGTTGAATTCGTCAATGAGTAAAAATGTATCGATATAGTATGGATATCGATGGAGAAAATAATCTGGTACGTCTCCAGTCTTCAGATTGCAATTTATTATAAGTGATTGGATATCGATGGAGAAAATAATTTGGTACGTCTTCAGTCTTCAGATTGCAATTTATTATGGGTGATATTAGTATATTGTTAATACATATATCGATTCATCTGTGCTTTTCAACGATGAAAACTAAAGAAAAAATGAATACTAAAAATACTATCATATAATTTTTACCCAAACCTGAATTGTCCTCTTATTTCCCTATTCTACAGCATATATATGTCAAAGTTTATCATGGCAACAGTTCGACACAAGTTATTAAATTCCCCTAAAATGAATTCAATGAATTTAATCTCTATAAATCAAATATTTTTCATTTACCTTTTAAATTTCACCAAGAATCATCATCACCACAAAATTGATCATGCACATGTTTTATTTCGTAGTCATCCACTTGTTAATTCGTAAAATGTCTATCAACTTGTTTCAGTTCATAACTCTGTTTTATTTCGTAAATCCCTTTAAATGTGTTTAAGTTCATAACGTCTTTAAACTTGTTTTAATTTGTAAGTGTCTTTCATGTATTTTATAAGTGTCTCTAACTTAAAGTTAAAACTAAAATATATACAAATATAATAAAACACAATGTAAAACAAAATACTAAATGTACTACATTGGAGCAGAAGCAAAGGTGCGCAGAGACATTTGTTCTATATATATAGCCTCTGTTTCTGCTTCTTTTTAAACAAAAATCTTAAAATATAACAAAAGCCTACTTGTGCAGGCAAACTAACAAATATACAAGTGCTGCGACACAGTTTTTTGTCTGGTTGCACTTGATACACATCAAGGCCTTGCCATATTAGGTGTTAAAACAACCACAATTTAAAAGATATTAGAAAGCTTATCACTCCCCAACCCCCCTCCTTCCACACTGTGTCACAGCACCTTTTAAAAATAGCATAAACAAAATAAAACACAATGTAACAAAATTAGAATCTATGTACATACAGTAGCTAAAACCAAGCTCCTCCCCCGTCCCCTCTCCCTCTAATTTATTTCATTACCTGCATTGCACTTGCGAGAACCACATATCAACAAACAAAATTGAATTATTTAAACAAATTAAACCAAATAACTATTCTGTTTCATAATGTTTTAAAGCTTTTTTAATTGAAATTTGATGGCATCGTGGTCAGGAAAGTATACACATTTTACAAAATTTCAGCTAGAGATAACATATCAGCCGGTATCTGACCTATATCAATTGTTATATTTTGGTACAAAGGGTTATTCATTTTCAAGTATTGTAGTACTGCCTGAACTTTTTCTGGTGAAACAGCTTCAAAGTAAACATGACCTCTGTAAGTTAACTTGCGCTTTAATTTTAGCATTACAATACCATTACTATCAGCTCCTTGAGGTAGCGTCCTTGCTAAATCTGCCGTGTCTATTGGAACATTGCAAATACTGCCTTTGAGTTTTGGCATTTGGCCTTTAGGCATTATTGTGATCTTTTTAAATAGAATTTTTCTGGATATTAAAACTTTTTCAAGTCTGTTCAAATTTGCTAAATCATTAGGGAAATTGAATATATCAAGTTTATTCCAAACAGCTTGTGCAGGAATTTCTGACTTTTTTAACTTATTATGACAAGTGCGACAAATGTAAAACTTTCCATCAGGACTTTCAACTTTTTTATAAAAGTCAAATATGTGAATATCATATTTGCCAACATCGAAAAGTATTACTGATCTAAAGTAAAGACAACGATTGCAGACCACACAAATATAGAATGGCCCTTCTTTTATCATTTTAGTGAATTTTTTTATCCTTTCTTTTGAAGTTTGATTAGATTTATTAACATAACTTTCCTGCTTCCTCCTCAGTATAGTTTCATGCATTTCAGTCCCAACAATACTGGCGTAACTTAATCGCTTTTTCATTTTTATATCTTCATGCTGAGATGTTCCTGCAATGCTTGCACGCTTTTCACAATTTGCTTTTTTAATTCGCTCATGCTCATGTGTTCCAAAATTTTTGCACGTTTTTCACATTGCGATTTGTTGATACGCTCATGCTCAGGTGTTCCAAAAATTTCTGCATGTTTTTCGCATTTTGATTTTTTGATTCGCTCATGCTCAGGTGTTCCAAAAATTTCTGCACGTTTTTCACATTTCGCTTTTTTCATTTGCTCATGCTCAGGTGTTCCAAAAATTTCTGCACGTTTTTCACATTTTGCTTTCTTCATTTGATCATGTTCAGGTGTTCCAAAAATTTCTGCATATTTTAAACGCATTTCACACTTTTTGCTACTGTAACGGGTGCTGTAATGTTTATCAAATGAAATTTTGTTCTGAATCCTTTTTCGGTTTTTCATAAGAGAAGATAAAATTTCAGAACAACTTCTGGATTCTATAATTTTGATATAATGTATCTCAAACTGCATATTCGCACAATTAGCAGCAAAATGTTTAGAATATTGATACTTAATGTGCCTCTACACATCAATAAGCGACTTAAAAGATAAAAGAATTGAACTTCCATCTGCAACTAATGAGCCATCTTTATCCCGACTGTGAGAATCAAACAAAAAAATTGATTTTTTTGCCCAAATCAATGAGAAGCTAATTTCATTTGCCATAAATATTAGACCATTTCCGATATCAGTGATTGTGTCGTGATTAACAAAAATATCTGTTTGTCCCATTAATCCGTAAAGACGAGATAACTTTTCAATCTCAATATTACTTCTTTCAATTAGTACACTAGAAGGCATTTCATCCATAAATAATGGACAGAATTTACCTAATCTTTTAAACAATTCATCTCCTTTTTCTAATACATAATCTAAATCAAACGATTTCCAAACTGAAACCTTTTTAATTGAAGAAAAACATATTGAATAGAGTGCATTGCAGGCACATTGTATACCACTACTTTCACCAAATCTAGGATCACCTTGGTGAAAAGAGCCTAGAACAACTTTTTGATGAAATTGCGGGTTAGCAAAAGTGACAGAAACACAGCAATAACTGTTAGATTAATTATCTTGGATATAAAGTAATACAGCATGATACACATAACATATAGCTATGGCTAACAAGGGATCTTAAAAATATTAAAGAATGTTGTTGCCAACAGTGTCCTAGCTAGCTAGCTAGTTTAGTTTACCAACTTGCTAAACTAGAAGATTATTACACAATATTTTACCAATAGTTTTAACCAATAGTTTACAATATTTTAACAGTGTTGTACCAATAGTTTTAACCAATAGTTTACCAAGTTTTAACCAATAGTTTACCAACTTTAAACCAATTTTCACAGTTTGGTGGCCCCCAGTGGAAACAATCCACTAACTATAGGTTTTTGTGATTTTCTGGGCTAGCCACTTTAAATATTTATTATTATTATTATTTGCTTCAGTGTTAGTTTCAGTTCTAACACCGAATAGAGAGAGAGGGACAATTTTATGACTTAACACTGCAGAAAAACAAAGAAAAATAAATAAATATGGAGCTGCTTTATCAAGATATAGCTAGCTATAGTTATAATTATAGCTAGCTATAATTTTTACAGAAAGAGAACACAAAACAAACACGCCAACTTCAACCTTTCTGTAAACTGGCGAGGGAAATCTAAACGACGGCTGTTACCAAAACAAACCGGGGGTGATAAAAATTTTGAAAGAAAAGTAATCTTCGCAAATTTAATTTGCACCTTTTAGAAATGTAATAGTTATTAGCTGTGGAACACACAGCTTCTAGTTTCGGCTGAAAGCTCGAACAAAATCCTGATCTTCTGGGATTTAAGTGAAGATATGCGTATCTCGGACGCGGTTAGTAAAATTGAAGTTTAATCTGCCATTTTAAAAGCTGCATAGCTCAGGTTTGAAAAAGATCTCTTTTTGTCTTGTAAATGCTGCGTATGTTTTCTATACTATCACACCTAAGTAAATCTTAGTAAAATGTTTTTTATTATTTTGGCTATCACAGACGTATATAGCAGACCAGCTACCGTAGTCAGTGTCAGTTAGATGGCTATATAATACATACAGACAGCTAGCTAGCTATTTTGTGCTTTTCTCTCAAGTTTTCCATTTAGTTTGGTATGAGTCCATTTTGGGCTAGCCATTGCTACTTCTTGTGTTGTTTTTTACCAACCTAAAGGTAGCCACAAAGTAGTAGGGAGGCATATATAGCTTTTGTAATAATAATCCTGCAAATTTTAGCTATGATGATGGCGCCGTAGATTAGTGGTTATAGCTCTATGGCGCCGTAGATTAGTGGTTATAGCTCTCGTACTCTGTGCGGGAGACCGGGGTTCGATTCCTCTTGACGGGGATTCAACATGGGCGAGTGAATGTTACCATAGCCCCGGGTTAACCCAAGCCATGTGAGGGAAATTGGGAAGATGGCACACTGTGTGGACCGTTGGATGCTGCCGGGAGTTGTCTAGTAGAGCGCGGGCTCTAATTGGGTCTGCGTAGCTCAAAATGAGCATTAAATACTCTATGACTCTCCATCTAAGCCATGGCCCCTCCTGGAAATAATAGACAGGGCATATCCCTTGATATTTGTGAGGCTAGCCATGTAAAATATGCACATCTATCTATCTATGATGCTTTAATTTATTGTGTTTGCTTCAACATAGCAATAGAATAAAATATTTTATCCTAGTGATATAAACGAGCTTCGATGTTTACGTTTTGACGGAATTTCCACGCTTGTGCATAAAATCTGAAAAATCGACAGATTATAAAATGGGCCAGACTATATAGAAGAAGAAAGTTAACATTCAGGGAGAACGGATAATTAGCATGTAACAGGACAGTTAGTCCACGCTTATACGACTATAATACGGTGGAGATCTTTTTCGCTTAAATTTCCACAATTTTCTTTAATATGTCGATATTGTAATGTATGACTTCTCCATGTTTTTCACGCCTGACTACGTCTTATCAATGCTTTTCCATAAAATCAGTGTTGTCGTTTCAAGAGCATTCATAAATTGAATCTGCTAATTATATATATATATATATACAAAATTTATACGGCTAATTATACAGTAACAGCTGTCATATTTGTTGTGATGAAGCTGAGGCCATGCAGTGCCAGCAAAGTCTGGATTTAGACGGTTAATTAGCCGGTACGAGTTTAAAAATAAATATCTTTCACGCGCAGTCGTTTCTTGTTCTTTTTTTGCTTTTTATTGAAGCATAACATGCTATGGAACTAGGTAGATGACTATTGGAATATCAATATCGAAGAAAAGTACAGAAATTTAAGCAAATCAGATCTCTACCGTATAATTAGCCGCACAAGCAGCTCATTTTACTGCATGTATCGTATAATTATCCTGTAATGGCTAACTAAAGTTAAAAGCTAATTATCAGTTCACCCTGACAGGTCAAGTTATGGTTAAAAAGTATTTAGTAGCATTTTTTCACTGATGTATAATGTAAATTATAATCTGCATGCAAAAACTAGATTTTAATTTTAAGATCAAATTAAGATGCCTTCACTGAAAATTAAAGTTTGTAATAGGCTGGTTGGTCTACGGCTTTTCGCATGCTTATTTTGCGTGTCGATTTGTGCAAAAGATCTTGGGAATATATACAACACCACATCACAATGGAACTAGTCTGAAATTGCTCAGATTTGTAGAAATTTTCTGCAGACCATGTCTCAAAGGGTGTTCTATTGGACTAGCCTTCAACCCATAAAACAACGGTTGACTATCACAGATATCTTTAGATTTTCGCCCATGATATATCTCCCTGTCATCCTTTTACAGGCGTCCTTGGCACAAAATAACAATTCGGCTACCAGTTTAAATAAAATATGCATATTATTATTGAGCTCGCTGCTCAGTGACTAAACAGGAGGGTTCTACAATTTAGCCACCCTGTTTAATTTTTCCTCTGTAAAACAAGCACCAAGCATTAGTTATGCTACCTAAATTGCAAAGTCAACCTTTTGTTGCCTTAATGAATTTCTTATCTTCAATGCTTTAAAGTGTTTTCTCGATGCTGTCTATATTTTATTGACATAAACTAGCTCTTATGCAGGGATATTGTTTTATTAAAACATGCTTTTACTGGTACAACTTTTAACTTTTATTAGAAACCTTATTTACTTAAAAAAATGATGTAACTTTTCTATTTCATTATATTTCAGTCTTGCGTTTGTGAAAAGTAATAAAAACGATTTTTAGTAATTAGTCTAGCATCACCTGTTGCAATTGCTAGGCAAGCGAGGCTTGAGTTTTTATTGGTTTGCAATACGTTGATGATTAGAAATAGGCTTTGTGTATCCTCAGTAACAAAAAAAACCCAGCTCCGTTATAACATTGATTCCACAGTTTCATAGCTGTGCAGCTATCTTGTTGTTTTTATATTCATAATTCTACCAAAAGTCGACAATTTGACGATTTTAAATATTGTAAATAAGAAACTATTTATGAAATAAATGTCTATTTTAACCCTGTTTAATAATAAAGCACTATTTCAAAATAAAACAACTCAAATCCAGTGTGATGAAACTTTCCTGAAGACCGCCGCCGTCGCCGCGACGAAAGGGTAAACCAACATATCACACTACTCCGTATGTGTGATTTAATAATTTTTTGACATGGTTTTGTTTTGGAAATGGCTATAATAAATTAAATTGTGTTTAATTTTTCAAAATACGAGAAAAACAAATGTTTGGCTGTTTGGTGAAACATAGCTAACAAAAAGGCTTATCCGTAAATCTTTTTCGAAGCACTCGGGTTCAAAATGTAGAGAACAAATATAAAATCCAGAATCTTTCGGCAAGGTACCAGTTTTTTTTATATTATGTAGCCATTTTTGTCGAAGCTCTTTATTTTTTTTCGCACTGGGAATCTGATAAAATACTACCCGAATTTTTCTTTCATTATTATCTTCGTCTTTCGTCGTTAGCTTTTCCTTCTCTTCCCCCTTATTTTTCTCGCTCCCCTTATCTTTTTCTGTCTTTTTATTATCGCTACTTCGATTTGTACAGCCGATGGCAGCACAGTTTGGCATATTAAAACAATAAAAATGTATAGACAATACTTCTTCATATGATTACACCTAATCCCCAACACCGAACTTCGCTTTTTGAACTGAAAAACGTCATAATTCAAACTCGACCCAGCCAAATTGTAAAGGGGTCAGTCTACGGAGGTCTTTTTACGCATGGTTAACACAGATTATTTCAGAAAATAGAGGGTTTTACTTGAAAAAAATTATGGTATTCTTTTTTTTTCTGTTATGACTATTGATTATGAAAATATATTTTTTGACCGAACTTCCCCTTTAAGGTAGATTTTATTGTGGGTTGTAGTCCCTTGTGCCTTATTTTTTATTTTTTTCTAAATAGGTATTCTCAGGAATTTCTTGTGTGGTTCTTGTTGTTGTGGTAACGCGCATGTTGTTCTAAAAAAAAATTTCAAAAAAAAACACGGTGGGGATATTCTTCGCATATGACCTTTAAAAATATAAAGCAAAAAAAATTATTAGTTGCACACTTTCAGAAAAAAATTATGTAGCCAATTTATTACTTTAGATTGATTTCGGGTTGTGTCTTCTTGGTTAATTTTACAATTCTTTACATTTTTTCTGTTATACCTCAGTTACCTAATCCACAACCTAAAAACCCTGATATATTTAGTATTCTTATTAGGCATCTGATTAAATAACTAGTCAATATGGCTCGCGAAAAAAAACACTTAGGCAAAAGAACAAAGGAAATCACAAGAAGTTTTAGGTTGTGGCTTAACTCGGCTATTATAACTATAGTTAATAGCTAATTCCCACTAACCCAAAATTTATAATAAAATACGTAATAGAACTAGCTGGTTCCATAGCTACTCTAAAACATTATTTTCTGTCTGGTAACTTTTACTCACAAAATTCAACAGAAAATTGAAAGATATAGCGAGCTAACAAAAGTAATTGAACAAACAAGTAAATTTGCACATTTGAACCAAAACAAAAAAGTTGTTGATTCACATACAATATACCAATTGGACGCTCTATCACAAAAACACAGGAACAAAACATGTACAACACACCAGAAAAAAAAAATCGACCTGTTTTTAATACAGTATTAGATTGAATCTTTTCGGGTCATTCGTCACACATTTGAGGTAGTTCGTCTAAATTTTTATTTAGAGGTTCAAGCTCTCGCAAGACATATTCTAGGTAATAAGCTGAGATTTTTTAACTCATACCTATACTAAAGTGCTCCACCTGAACGTGTCGCACAGTTTGCGGTTCTTATTAAGCGCTCCTCAGGGCGTTTAACAACAGAACTAATAAATCATTTGGAAGACAAGTACTCGCCACAAGGCCAAACAAAAGGCAGAGTCGATAAGTGAGAACCTCATTAGAATCCGCTTAGTTTGACGTATGTCTTATGTAAATGTATCCCGTGTGTGTAGTGTAGACAATTTTGCAAATTGAAGAGGTCATTTTTGGAGGAAGATATGAAATGTCCCATCATAATACAAGTCTAGTTAGACAGATCGTGTTTAGGAAGAAGTATTACTGCTGTTCTGATAGCATTTTTCTATAATCTGTATGTACAATAAAATAAGTAAATTAAAGTTAACTTTTATTATGTTTTGATAGTAATTTGATTTAATCTGCAGATTGTTTAGCAACCTTTACTATAACAAGAACTTAAAAGGACTTTAAGTAAGCAGTTAAATACTTTCAAAATGGGACGACGAGACGACATATGTTGTAAGAAAAAAATAAAAAAATGTTTATTCATATTTTTATTACAACAACTGCGCTGGTCATGCAATTTCACTTAGGTAAGCAATGCAACATTTCTCTTGCTGACTTGTTACTAACGCGTGGATATGTTATTAATTATTCACTTTTGTTCAGATATTTTGCAAAATGACAATTGCCACGCAAGATTGATTTGATTTTGAAAATTCTCCTTAAGTAAGCCGTAATTCAAGCAGATATAAACAGAGGCGGTACTATTTGTGTGAAAAAGGAAGTGACCAATGCTAGCAAGAAATATGTCGACTAACAAAAGCTACGGCAAGTTATGTCAGGGAAGCGGCAAATTTACATGTAAGAACTTGTGACTAAAAAATGTTCTAATAGTGGCAATGGGTTTGTTTTACAGATTATTGACCATTATAAATTCTTTTAAGCCAGTGATGCGTTTTAAAAACACTGTCTGATTGACAAAAATTTAAAAAACGTCTCATTTGACAAAAAAATTCTATACGAATTTTGTTGGTTCAGTTTAAGTATATCTAATTTACTTTGCTTATTTTATCTAAATCCATCAAAAACCCTGATTTGTTAGTCTGTCAGGCGAAGGGTACATATTGTAGGTAAGAGTGTTAGGTCCAAAACTTTTCAATTCTTACAAGTAACGAATAACTGTTTTACGACCAGAGAACAATTAAGGAAAAAAAGTTATATGTAATAAAATTGGCAGATTGACCTAAATTTTCGACATTGAATTTACCAAATACTTGTTGCAATTTCTGATGATTTCCAGAAAAAATATTTGCGACAAACTTCAAACAGGTCTAATTCACTTTTGGTGCATTTCTTATTTGAATTGGTCAAAAAAATCATGTTTTATTACCTGCACATCTGCTGGCGCGACATGGATTAAGAAGTTTTTCTTGTCATGGGTTATTAGGGTTAAACTATAATTTTCAAGAAACGATCAACATTTAATATTAATAAGGCTGAACAACTGTAGATTGATTTAAATTTAAAGTTAAAAACTCTCCATTGTTTTTTAAATATTTTTACTGTTTCCTCAAACTCCTTCCTTACTGTTTCCTCAAATTCTTAATGTTATTGCCATTGATTGGAAGACGATATATATAATGTTTTCCATTTTGAAGGCTTCCTTTTGACCATTTTCTGAGCTGTATGTTATATAAATAGTTGATTTATTTATGCTTTTACATGATGCGATTAATATCTTTACTCACTTCCTGGCTACATATATCTTAAATCAATTCTAAGATTTGTTGTCCTACTGAGATTGTTATTCAGCTTGATATAAACTTTTTTTACGCTAGCCAACAATGTCCTTTCTTTGCACTAGGTAAGCTGTAAGTAAAAAGTGAGAGTAGTGAAACACATTTGGCTACAACAAAACTTAGCTAATTTTATGGTAACTTCAGCCAGGTGTAATCTACGATTCTAATCGTTTTTGCTTGAAGCTCTTTTGAAAAACTGAACAGATATGTGGCGTAAAGTATACCCTTACTAAGCTGCATGCGAGGGGCGGTTTACCTGTACTTAACAGTTTAACCAAGTGTTTTTAGTATATTTAACGAATTTATATAAGAATCTAATCATAACACGTGTGTTCTCCTGCCATATATATTTATATCTCTTTCAGCATAATAACATTGCTTTCTATATACACTCTCCATTGTCGTTGAGTGGTACCAAAGGGACTGATTCCTGCGCAGCCTAAGTGGCTTAACTGGACGCCTAACTAAATAACCCTTGTCATAAATAACAACCGTTCTTGATATACGTCATGCTGTTTTTTCGTTGGCTGGCGTGTCGTCTTGATATATTCGTACACTTGTAGTGCTAGAACTAAAGAAGAAAGAACATAACAGCAGCACTCTGTTGTCACATACATTGAGGCGCACTGTGTCTGAAATTAAATGCGTTTTCAAAACAGTCTTTTAATTACATGTTAAATTTCGCTGTAACCATTGATCCTATTCCATCGACGACGATTAGTGGCTTCCGCATGTAGTTAGGGGTCAATTTATTAAGTTTGACCTGACGTACTAAGACTTGGCTGAATCTGCTTATCATAAGCATGCTGTCGACTGTCTATGTATGTTTTATTTTTGTATATTTTCGTCTCATCGTTAAACTTGGCCTTTCCCAAGAGATCGTCGTCTACTTCTGGTATTGCATCTGGTAGTGCAAAAGTTGGTTTTCGGTTAAACATTAGTTCCACTGGTGATACCTTCTTGGAGGTATGTGGTGTGTTTTTGTAAGCAAATAAAAAATCAGAAATCGCAATTGTCCATTCCGTTTGCTCAATGCGGGCAGCTTGTGCATTTTTTTAAGCGATCCCATGAATCTCTCGGCGGTTCCGTTTGCTTGCGGCCATAAAGGTATTACACTTCGGTGTTTGATTCTTCTCGACTTAAAGAAATTGGCCAACTCCTTTGAGGTGAAGGGCGGGCCATTATTGGAGACTTCTGTTAGTATCAAACATCTTTGCAAGGCATGGTATTAGCGCTTTTGCTGATGTGGATCGCGTGAACTAAATCTCAGGATATCTTGACGTGTCGTCTATTGCAACGAAGATATACTGACTATTAGAAAACGGCCCAATATAGTCAACGTTGACAGCATTCCAAATTGCTTCTGCTTTTGGCATTACTTCCAATGGTGCATGTTTTGATTTAGTGTCGACCGCTTGACATGCTAAGCAGTCTCCTGCCTTCTCGACCATAATATCAATATTACTAAAGTACACCTTTGATCGTAGTACCATTTTATTTTTCTGGATGCCCTGATGAACAGTATGGGCTAAGTCGAATGCAATTCTATGGTAGCACTTAGAAAGTACAATAGGTGTTCCTTCTAAGATAAAGTTTTCTTCGTATGAAATCGTTAGCTATTTTGCAGTAATGTTTTAGGTTAATGGTATCTTCTTCGGTTAGATTATATTCGTATTCTAATGATGACCAGTGGTTTGGTTTTACAAAGTGATGATATGAATACCTTATCTTTCTTTGTTTCTTGTTTAATATCTTCAAGCGTTATTGCGAGTGGTTTCGCATACTCGGCGATTAGATTAACGTGTTCTTCGGTTGAGGTACTTAGTTCAACGTCAGGTTCGTGGTATGGGTGTCTGCTCGAGTAGTCCGAAACATTTTTGTCGCTCTTAAGGTAAGCCTTTCAATTTATAAATGCCCTGATGTATATGTTACTATCTTTGCGTCATTCTTTCCACGCGTTCTCTGCAATAAAATTTCTGATATGTTAAAAAGGCTCGCGTCGGTATAGACGAATGTTTCCTTCGTACTATCAAAAAAAACAATAGCTCGATCAGAACTAAGAACTACAATCGTGTGCATAATATATTGGGACAAATTAAGCTTAAAATTTGTTTTAAAAAACCCCTCCCCCCATTTCTCAATGTTAGAGACCCAGGGTACCCCGTAACGGTATTTCAACATTGAGAAAGGGGGAATGGGGGTCTGTAAAATATAGGGGGGGAGGGGGGAGGGTTAGTTTTTGTAAAAAAATCCATTTGTCCCAATATTTATGCACACGATTGTCTGAATTTTGGTTAGACTTAGTCATTTTTGCGGCCAATTGACAAACTTGTGTGATTGTTTTGTAGTCTTTACTGCATTTTTGCTAGATAACTCATTGAGCTGAGTGTCCTAGTGTCTTGTTTGTTGACAAAGATTTGCGTAGAAATATTGGCTATACTTCGAAACCACATATTTTCTTTAAAAGCTGTTTTGACTGGAATTTTGTCTACAGAAATGCTTAAATGTGCTATTATACAGCCTCATACTGTCCTTTTTAATCTCGTTTTTGATTTTAAGGTGTAGAAAATGACAAAGTACCAAAAAATATCATCAAGACATTCTGCAGAAATAGCTGTGCTTTATCAGCAAAGGGGAGTGAGAGGGAAACGGTTAGTTAAACAGTTTTTGGCTACATATATATGTAAATGCCCGTTTTTTTATGCCAGTGTCTATGCGCACGTATCTTATGTTGAAAACACAAACTAAAATACAAAGCCAAGGTATATATACCTCTGAGTGACAAGACGTTAAAGCAATTTAGGGTCAAACAAATGTCTTGAAAACTCTGTCTTTATGTTATTCTCAAAACAAAACTTTCAAAAACACAATCTATGTAAAATTTTGACACGCTACCAACACGCTACCAACACGCTACTAACACGCTACTAACACGCTACTGTTGCTTTTTGCTGAAAAATAACACGCTACCACACGCTACCATCAATTTTTTTTATAAAATAATAAATATATATTTATATATTAAATTATTAGATGGTTGCGTGCAGTAGCGTGTGTAATTTTGCCTATTACATAGGTAAAAGTCTTATATTGATGACGGTAGCATGTTGGTAGCGTGTGGTAGCGTGTGGTACCGTGTTGGTAGCGTGTCAACAGCATGACTCTTTTTACACTATTTTTATGCAAATCTATTGTTGATGTGTGTTTCCTAGCCTCTAAAAAAAAATTTGAGATGTCAATTTGCAAGAGAATCTATTTTCAATTTTTTGAAAAAATCAGACAATCGTGTGCATAATATATTGGGACAAATAAACCTTAAAATTTGTTTTAAAAAACCCCTCCCCACATTTCTCAATGTTGGAGACCCAGGGTACCCCGTAACGGTATTTTAACATTGAGAAAGGGGGGAACGGGGTCTGTAAAATATAGGGGGTTAGTTTTTGTAAAAAAATCCATTTGTCCCAATATTTATGCACACGATTGTAGCTTAATTTTCTTCAACGCATCTTCATATGGTTTGGTCCAGTTCCATTAGGTATTTTTTTCTCAGACGTTCTCTTAATGGGTGTGTTATGGAACTGTAATTATGTATATAGGTTCTGAGATAATTTGTAAGTCCTAAGAAGCTTCTTAGCACTTAGACATTTTTCGTTTTTGGGGTATTTTTAATTTCTTTAATCTTTTGTGCATTTGGCACCATACCTTCCTTGGTAAACCCATGTGCGAAGAAACTTAGGCTCGTTTTACGCAGCTCTCATATTTCCGGGTTTAACGTAAGGTTCTTCTCTGCGTAACGTTTCAGTAGCCGCTTTAGAATTTCGTCGTGCTTGCTTTTTTTTTGCAGTAGAAATTATTAGTTCGTCTGCAATATTCATAACGTTCGGTACAACTGCGATAAGCGCTCTAATCACGTGTTGCAGCTCCTCTGACGCGGAGTTTAAGCCAAAGATCAAACGTATCAAATGCTTTATTTTAGTATCAGACGTGAATGCTCTAATATAACATGACACTTCCGAAAGTTCGAGCTGGTGGAAAGCGGTCCTCATGTCATTCTTTGAAAGACAGCGGCACCTATTGTTGGGGTTGGGTATCGCGTTCTCTTATGGCTTTATTCGTACACCTCATATCGACACACAATTAGATTTTCCTATCTTTTTTTGGTACACAGATTAAAGGGTTTAACCAGAGAGTGGAAGTGTTCGTTACATTCTCGATTATCCCTGCTTTTTCAAGCTTATCGATCTCTTTGTTTACCTTCTCACGCAATGCAAATGGTATTCTTCGCTCTCTTTGTGCGATTGGCGGGACCGACTTAACAATAACTTAACCAATTTTCTCTTTAAATAACTGAACCTGTTTGAAACATTGTTTTCGTTTTTTTGGTATTGTGAAGAAACTTTGTAAATTAGTTTTCTGCATAATAGAATAACTAATTCAATAACACAATCACTGGGAAGCAGGTTGGGAAAAAGACATTTATATCATTACTAGTCTTTAACCCGTGGATAAATCCACGGGTTCGCCCGTCCTTTATTAGCCGCATTTTGTGTCTCTCGTTGCTGCAGTTACCATTTTGTGTGACAGACAGACGCATACGGGTATTATAATATAGACTAGCCGGGAATCCCGGCGTCGAAACGCCGGGGTAAGCCAAAGTCAAGGTGTGACCAGACGTTGAATAATCTGTGGAGCGCTTAATAAGAGCCGTAAACTGTGCCACACGATCAGGTGGAGCGCTTTAGTACAGGTATACAGTATGTCGTAAATTAAGTGAAGCGCATACACCATTATTGTCTTGCGACTGTAATATATTTTTCAAAAAATATTCCCCGCAACGATAGCTGAAATAAAAACAGTTTACAAACCGTTGTTACTCCATCATAGCAAAAACAATCAGTCAATATTATTTTATTTTGCGGAATAAGTTTTTGTGAAAGTTAAAAAATTCATCGTGACACTGGGCTAAGCGCTTACTACAGTTAAACCGTCTTGCACAGGCGTATAGGAATAATACGCCTTTGGAAAAAACTTTCTCACAGACTCTGTTTAAAAAAAACACAACAGGGCTGAGCGGTTAGTCCAGGTAAACATTGTTGCACATCCGTACAGACGTGGTTACCGAGAAAGTTTAAAAATGAATTGTCACATTGGCTGGGTTGACCCCTTAGTACAGGTAAACCACGTTGTACATGGCGCATAGGCGTAACAGCCTTTACCAAAAAAAACAGTCGTTGTTAACACTGGGCTAACCGCTTAGTATAGTTAAACAGAGTTGAATAGGCGTATAGGCGTAATACCCCTTTCCAAAAAAACTTCATTGCAACTTCGGTTTTAATGAAAACACAGGGAACAGCCTGTCATTACCGGTTCAGCTAAAATAATCTGTCAGTCATTTTATTTGCACAAAAAGTTTTCAGGAAAAAATAATAAAAGATGTAGCTAAGACCTAGCTAACCTAGCTAACTGCATTTAGCATAACACTTTTTGTTTAGGAATATTGTTGTAGCCAAACTGCATTTTATACTCTCACTTTTTAGCCAAAGATAGGAGCTAGCTAAATGGCTACAGTCTCAACACAAAAATAAATAGTGGGTAGGATAAAAAGCTGTTATACCATACAGAATAGTAATAAGTAAGGTTCTAGCTCTAGCCTCCAAAATCTTCGTTCCTAGCCAAAAATCCTAAAACTGGTGCGTTTAAGATCTGTAAGTAACTAAAAACGTGACAATATATTTATCTTAACATTTTAAAACATACAAAAAAAACAATATTACGAAAATAAAAAGCTTATAGAAGACAAAAAGGTGAAACAGACTTACAAACAGCACTGACCCATCATTACTTTAAAAACTAAAATGGCCATCATGTTTCGGTCCTCATGTTTCTTCGTTGGCATGCCTAGGCCGCGAAAGTCTTGGATTGGTTTTTTAAACAATCAAGCGTTTTGATTGGTGTATTATGTGCGAGCGGTCAAAACAAAGTCAGTAAAACTATCACTAAACTGTCCCATTTGTTTTCTGTAGCTTCTGAGCGAAAACGGCGAATGAGGTCACGGGGGTAATTATTATTAAAAATGGCGTATTAAAATAATGCATTCATTTTTATCACTAAATTTATTTTTCTTACTTATGGTAATAAATTAAAGTAATTCAATTAATTAAAGAAATAAATTAATTTTTAGAATTTATTTTAATCAATAATAAGATTTGCAATTAAACAACCCCCTGGTTTCTAAAAATCGCGGAGAAATCAAAGGAATATCGGTAACCCTTTTGAACAGACAGACAGACAGAATACGGCTATTATTATAGAGACTAGTCGGTAGCCCGTGGATAAATCCACGGGTTCGCCCGTCCTTTATTTATCGCTTTTCGTGTTTTCGTAACACGACTTTATTCTTGCGCACAAACAGACAGACGGAATACGGCTATTATTAAAGAGACTAGCCGGGAGACCCGGCGTCGAAACGCCGGGGTAAGCCACAAGTAACTGTTGTTGAACGCCCTGAGGAGCGCTTAATAAGAGTCGTAAACTGTGCCACACGGTCAGGTGGAGTGCTTTAGTACAGATATGCAGTATGTCGTAAATCAAGTAAAGCGCATACACCATTGTAGTGTTGCGACTGTAACATATTTTTCAAAAAATAACTTTCCCGCAACAAAAGCTGACATAAAAACAGAGTTGACAAACCGTTGTTACACCGTCATAGCAAAAACAATCGGTCAATATTATTTTATTTTGCAGAATAATTGTCTGTGAAAGTTGAAAAATTAATCGTGACACGAGCTGATCGCTTAGTACAGGTAAACCGTGTCGCACATGCGTTTAGGCTTAATACCCTTTTAAAAAAACTGTATTGCAGCTTTGGTTTACAAAACACAGGATACACTCTGTTGAAACGCCGGGTTAAGCCACAAGTAACTGTGTTACCCGGCGTTGAACACCCGAATGAGTGATTAATAAGAACCGTCAACTGTACCACACATTCAGGCAAGTATGTAGTAAATCAAGTGAAGCGCATAGAATTTATGGTGTTTCCGGTGTAATAAATTTTGCAAAAAATAACTTTCGACATTTTAAGCTGAAATAAAAGCACAGATTACAATCCGTTGTTATTCCGTCACAGCAAAAACAATTATATATTCAATATAATTTTTTAATAACACACAAAACAGCCCCTTGTTTACACTGGATTGAGCGCTTTGTACAGATACACCGTGTCGCACATGAGTATAGGCGTAACACCATTTTTCCAGGATAAGCCACAAGTCAAGGTGTGACCCGACGCTGAACACTCTGTTGAGTATTTAATAAGAGCCGTAAACTGTGTCACACGATCAGGTGGAGCGCTTTAGTACAGGTATACAGTATGCCGTAAATCAAGTGAAGCGCATACACCATTATAGTTTTGCGACTGTAAAATATTTTTCAAAAAACAACTTTCCCGCAATGATAGCTGAACTAAAAACAGAGTTTACAAACCGTTGTTACCCCGTCATAGCAAAAACAACCGGTCACTATTATTTTATTTTGCGTAATAACTGTGAAAGTTAAAAAATTAATTGTGACACCAGGCTTAGCGCTAAGTACAGTTAAACGGAGTCGCACATGCGGGTAGGGATAAAACCCTTTTGAAAAACACTTCATTGCAGCCTGTTTTTATATAAACACAGGAAACAGTCCATTGTTAACACATGACTGAGCGGTTAGTACAGTTAAACAGAGTTGAACGGGCATATAGGCATAATGCCATTTTCCAAAAAAAATTTATCGCAACTTCGGTTTAAATAAAAAACACACAAAACAGCCTATTTACACCGTGTTGAACGTTTATTGCAGGTAAACCGTGTCACACATGAGTAACAGGCATAATACTATTTTCCAAAAAAAACTTTACCGCAACGGCTTAAATAAAAACACAGGAAACAGCCCGTCATTAGAACCAGGCTGAGCACTTAACAGGTTAAATCATGTCATACATGAGTATTAGGCGTAATAACATTTTCCAAAGAAACTTTATCACAACGGTTCAAATAAAAACACAGGAAACAGCCTGTCGTTAACACCAGGCTGAGCGCTTAACAGGTGAATCGTGTCATACATGAGCATAGGGGTAATACCATTTTCCAAAAATCCTTATTGATTTAGTTTTAAAAATCAGTGAACAGCCTGGCGTTAACCCGGTTCAGTTAAAAAAATTACTCAGCAATTTTATTTTGCAGAATAAATTTTCATAACAGTAATAAAAGCTGTAGCCACCTGACTGTATTTAGCATAATTATTATTAGGAATTTTGTTGATAGCCAAACTGCATTTGGCTACTGTCACTTTTAGTTAGAGGTAGCCACAACACCAATTACGAATGAATAATAGTATGCCAAACTGAATAAAACGTCAAAAGAACAGGAATAAGTAAAGCTAAGTTAGCTAGCTAGCTAGCCAAGCTGATTCAAATTCTACGTTCCTTGCCAAACTCTTAAAATTGATGATTTAAGATTTGTATGTGGACAAAAAAACCCGTAAATATATGTGCCTTAAGATGTGAAAACAGAAAGAAAAGAAATACTACAAAAGTAAAAAACTTATAGAAGACAAAAAGGTCAAACAGAACTGCAAACTTGACACCACTACTTCCAAACTGAAATGGCCTCCGTAGCATGTTGTTTATCCGGTTCTGGCGCGATTCCGAAATTATTCCGAAATTAGGATGCGCCTAACCGAAAAACGGAGGTCCGTAAAAATCGGGGCCCGCGATAATTTTTCGAAAAAACTGCGCGCAACCATTTTGAACACACATAATACGGCTATTATTATAGAGACTAGCCGGGAAACCCGGCGTCGAAACGCCGGGGTAAGCCACAAGTCAAGGTGTGACCCGGCGTTGAACACTCTGTTGAGCGCTTAATAAGAGCCGTAAACTGTGTCACACGATCAGGTGGAGCGCTTTAGTACAGGTATACAGTATGCCGTAAATCAAGTGAAGCGCATACACCATTATAGTTTTGCGACTGCAACATATTTTTCAAAAAACAAATTTCCTGCAATGATAGGTGAAATAAAAACAGAGTTTACAAACCGTTGTTACCCGTCATAGCAAAAACAACCGGTCACTATTATTTTATTTTGCGGAATAACTGTGAAAGTTAAAAAATTAATTGTGACACCAGGCTTAACGCTAAGTACACTTAAACAGAGTCTCACATGCGGGTAGGGATAAAACCCTTTTGAAAAACACTTCATTGCAGCCTATGTTTAAATAAAAACACAAGAAACAGTCCATTGTTAACACATGACTGAGCGGTTAGTACAGTTAAACAGAGTTGAACGGGCATATAGGCATAATACCATTTTCCAAAAAAAATTTATCGCAACTTCGGTTTAAATAAAAAACACACAAAACAGCCTATTTACACCGTGTTGAACGTTTATTGCAGGTAAACCGTGTCACACATGAGTAACAGGCATAATACTATTTTCCAAAAAAAACTTTACCGCAACGGCTTAAATAAAAACACAGGAAACAGCCCGTCATTAGAACCAGGCTGAGCATTTAACAGGTTAAATCATGTCATACATGAGTATTAGGCAGAAAAACATTTTCCAAAGAAACTTTATCACAACGGTTCAAATAAAAATACAGGAAACAGCCTGTTGTTAACACCAGGCTGAGCGCTTAACAGGTGAATCGTGTCATACATGAGCATAGGGGTAATAACATTTTCCAAAAATCCTTATTAATTTAGTTTTAAAAAAAAATCAGTGAACAGCCTGGCGTTAACCCGGTTCCGTTTGCAGAATAAATTTTCATAACAGTAATAAAAGCTGTAGCCACCTGACTGTATTTAGCACAATTATTATTTTGGTTGATAGCCAAACTGTATTTGGCTACTGTCACTTTTAGTTAGAGGTAGCCACAACACCAATTACGAATGAATAATAGTATGCCAAACTGAATAAAAACGTCAAAAGAACAGGAATAAGTAAAGCTAAGTTAGCTAGCTAGCTAGCCAAGCTGATTCAAAATCTACGTTCCTTGCCAAACTCTTAAAATTGATGATTTAAGATTTGAATGTGGGCAAAAAAAAACCGTAAATATATGTGCCTTAACATGTGAAAACAGAAAGAAAAGAAATACTACAAAAGTAAAAAGCTTATAGAAGACAAAAAGGTCAAACAAATCTGCAAACTTGACACCATCACTTCCCATCTGAAATGGCCTCCGTAGCATGTTGTTTATCCGGTTCTGGCGCGATTCCGAAATTATTCCGAAATTAAGCGGCGTCTAGCCGAAAAACGCAGGTCCGTAAAAATCGGGCCCCGCGCTATTTTTCCGAAAAAAGCTGCGCGCAACCATTTTGAACACACATAAAATGGCTATTATTAAAGAGATTGTTAAAACAGGAAACATTTTTTTAAGATAGATATTTTTTTTCGTAAACAAAGGTATATACAGTAGTAACGTGTTACAGTACTAAATTCGATAAATTTAATTGTTACAAGAATAAAAATATGTAATAATGCTATCTAATTAAACACCTTTGTAAACCAGGAATCTCACAGAAGATAAATAACTAGTCTTATCATTGAGAACCTGTTGAAATAACATATCATGCTCTTGCTATGAAGACGCTTATATATAAAAATATGCATGAAAAAGAGAATTAAAGTAACCTACGTAAAAAATGCTAAATAACAACTGCCTGCAAAAGATAAATAAAGATCTAAAAGTACAAGACTTCATTGTTCAATCTGTGTAATATAAATGTTTTTACTTTGTTTTGAAAACATTTAAAGGATCGCTCATTGTCAAGTGCAAATCTATCAATTTTGTATATGCTATTCCAGATATATGGACCACGATATGAAGTTGAAAACTGACTGGCCTTAGTTTTTCTGTATGGTGGATAGTCCTGACCAGATGACCTGGTTGAATATTTACTTTCTCTTACTTGAAACATGTTAGAAATTATGGGGGGTATATATTTGTTTTTCATTTTATACATAAAGCATACGTTCTGAAAAATATTTATCTGGAAAATATTTAAAGCTTTTATAGACTGCAGTAGTGGTTTGCTATGCGTAAATTTGTCTTGGAAAAGAATAGTCTTTACAGCGTGTTTTTGACGTTTATATATCGATTCAAGTTTAGATTTATTAGTGCTGCCTCAAACTATATTTGCGTAATTTATATGACTATGTACGAATGAAAAATATAAATTTATTAGACAATGTTTATTTAGGAGGTGTCGAGCTTTATAAAGAACACCAATAGATTTTGAAAGTTTTATACTTACAGTTTCAATGTGTTTCCGCCAGGTAAGATTCTCATCTAGTATAACTCACAGGAACTTCGTTTCTGTTTCACGTCATATTGTTGGTAGTCTCTTTGAAAATAAAAAATTGAAAATAAAAAATTGAAAATAAAAAATAAAAAAACATTTTTCCTACTATTCTTTCGCGATCAAATATACTCCTGCGCAGAGTTTTTTTATTAGGAGCGTTTCATAAGGAACTGAGATTGGTGTACAATATTTTGAGGAAGTCTTGAGACTGCCAGGCAGATATATTCTTTTTGTTACCAATATCGTTTCAATTGACTTTTGTTTGATATGCGTCAATCCTATTCTCTTGGATTTCTCTTGTTCAAAAAGATCTGGAAGTAACAGTTTATGCTAATCTTAGAAGTGTTTGAGATCAACTATTTACAGAGTCCCTTAATCAGAAATTTAAGAAATGTAACTACACCAATCAGAAGCAAAATGAATGTTCATTCTTCTTAAATCTTTCTTTTGGTTCAGAAAATTTGTTGACATTCATAGACAGTATTATAGAACACATTAAAATGCGGTTATTATTGGTATAATATTTTAATTTCCGATTAACATTCGGGTGTAATAAAGTTTAACCTAGAAGGACAGGTTTGATATGAATCTCGCCCTAGGGATTCCTAGTTTCTTTATATTGACTATGTCCTAATACAAGAACCTAAGACGCCCGGGGAGGAGAATGGTGTGACGTTTAACCCTTGCGTCAAAATTGAAAAGCAAAATTTGAATTTGAGTTTACAATTATTGCTTTTTGATCTTTCTTGAGTTTTAAATTTTTTCAAATTAAATTGAAAATCGAAATCATCCACTAATTTTAATTTTTGACTTTCAAATTGAATTGAAATTCAAAAATCATTAAATAATTTTGATTTTTGATTTTCAAATTAAATTAAAAATCAAATGGCCCTAAGGGTAGACGCATTTATAACGCCATCAATTATTTTTCTTAGCTTAAAATGAATTTGTCGTGTACAACAGTGCCAGTTTCATAACGTAACACTATAACTTATGGGGGGAGGGAGTCCATTATGCCTCCTTATGTCTTATCGAATAACTTTCCGCTACGTCATCAAAACGTTCTGGATTTTCGTAACTTTTCCTTCCAAATATCACTTATTATAACAAAATAACACTTTTCTAAAAAGATTTGGTTAACAGTTCTTATTATAAGGATATTAATGAGATTTTGCTTTGAAGTCTTCATTTAAAAATGTATTTGTGGTAATTATTTTTTATCTGTTATTTAGACTTACTTACTTAGAGTGCAATTTTTTATGTTATTTATATTTCAAATATTTCATATTGGATTACATTTAAGATTGGGATTACAAGGGTAAAAAAGTGCAAAACTAATAAGGCAACCATAAGCAGATCGAAATGTATGACCGGGAGGCCTTTTGGAGCTCCAAAGACAATTAAATACAATTTACTTAGATAATTAGCCATGTAATACAAACACTGGTGCAGTTAAAAATGTTTTTGAAGTATATATATATTCTTAGCTAAGTCGTAGTTACACCACGCTGTTTACAATTTACAATTATTTTTTTATAACTAGCTTCTAAAAGAAATTTAGTCAAAAAATGTAAGAAATAATTGCAATATGTGTCTGAAATTGATTCAAAAGACGGCCGAAAAAAAAGGACAAAATATGTACGGTGAAACAAATTATTAATGCAGTTTTCTTTTTATTTGTGAATTTATTGTAGGTTTTGCAGGAACAATTGAACCTGAAGCATCAAATGTATCAGTAATAAGTGGCGATACGCTAGAATTAAAATGGACAGTAAATCCAGCAACGAGTGAAAGTGTCCATAGTTTGAATGTATCTGTGTTGCCAAACACTACTTTGAAAATATTAAGTACTATCACTCCAGCTATACAACCTCATGGGATTACATTATTTGGTGTGGACAGGTTATCTGCCACATTTATTGGCTCAAAATACAAATTGATGTTAAAGAATGTAAGTTACGCTGATAGTGTAACATTTCATCTCCTTGTAATTTTTGTCAATACTAATAAATTTGATGGCAAAATATCCGAGATTCAGGTAACTGTTAATTTTCATTTTTCTTATGGCTAGTGCAATTAAATCATGCAAAAACATCTTTTTAATATATGTTGTTTTACGCAACCTGCTTTAATGAATCTGCGCAATAAAACATTTTTTTTTCGCAATTAAATAATTTTATTCTCAAAAAACGTTCATTTTTTCAGCTATGTCCTAAAATTGCAACTGCAACGCTATCGCTTTACTAGTCTTAGCAACAATCCAAAGCAGCTTAATTGACCAGGTTTATTGTTTTCACGATGGCGGATTTGTAAGAACATTTCAGATTAGGTGCACTCAAAAAATTAGAATTTCGAATATAATTGCAAAAGACAAATGTTTAATTACTAGATGGTTCTTCACCTGTGTCAAAAACTAATACACCATATTTAACTAATATTATCATTAGCGCGAAAACAATATCTCCAAAGTGATTGGCTATAAATGCAATATCTCATATTTCGCATGTAAAATATGACCACGCAAAACTTTCAGGAATCTGTATAGTAAGAGGAACAAACAGGATTCAACAGATAATATTCGAATTTCGAAAATGATTTCAAATGGTTTGAAAACAAAACTTATAAAAAGAAAGCGGTAAATTAACTTTGATTGTTTGTTTACTTCATTTCTGGGTCATGCATTATTAACAGTTTGAATTTGTCGTCCCTCGTTTTTTACTACAGATGATTCAATTCTTGTCTATTTTATGAGAAAAGTGTCTTTGCGCTCTAATGATAAAACTAGTTATTACACAAAGCTTCGTACATGTAATATGCTTGCTGTAAGTTTTATTTGAATAAGTTTCTCCTTTTTCGTTTCATTTTGAAGTCAAGTTTTGAGATTTTTCACACAAATGATAAACTAAAAAAAAAAAAATTATTAACCCTATAATAACTGTTTATGAGGCCAATACCGGAGAATATTGACCGACGTCA
Organism: Hydractinia echinata; assembly: GCA_030067915.1. Taxonomy (NCBI): domain Eukaryota; kingdom Metazoa; phylum Cnidaria; class Hydrozoa; order Anthoathecata; family Hydractiniidae; genus Hydractinia; species Hydractinia echinata. The sequence continues at coordinate 251,989 of JASGCC010000042.1, read as the reverse complement.
AAGTATTGCCCGAGCTTGTGAGGGCAATACGTGACAGAGGTCAATATTCGAAGGTATTGCCCAAAATAAACAGTTATTATATGGATTATTATCCGGGTACTGCATTTTAAAACAAAAAATATAACATTATAAAAGCAGGATGTAGAAACCACGTCTTTATAGAAACAACATTGAATTCTTTAAAAGATAAAAGTAAGTTTCACTTCTGTTTCACTTACTTCTGTTTCGCGTTTTGTTTACTTTTTTCCGTGTTTATTTACATTTAATGCTACGATATTTAAACTTTAAACACGGTTGCTATGGTAGCGGGCAATACCGCGGAATATTGCCCGCTATGACGTAAGTTCTAACCAATCACATTGTACGATTTTCGAAAATATCGATGCGCCCTTTTACCCGGGTAATAAGGTGAAATAATCAAATGATTTAGCCACAGTTGGATGTTTGTTTATGTTACGAATATGCAGAAAGTTATTCAGGAAGTTGTGCTTGTAATTAGTTTCAAATCAATGAATTTTACGTAATTTCACCGCATTATTTATATTTTTATAAGAAAGTCTTTGTTTGACGTTTGTCTACAACATTTCTTTTCGTCATTTTAACTTAGAAAAAAAAACGACGGAATATATAACGTTGTCTGCAAGTTGAATCTTCATTAGGCAAAAATAAAATTCACGAACTGCTGTTGGTTTACCGTGCCTTGGACGCTGGAGTCGTTATTTGGCTTTTCTTGATAGTGTTTTGGATATTTTTAAAAACAGTATGGCTGTTACAGCTTCTAAGCTTTCTTTTTGTTCTATTTCCCTCGCCTAAAGGCTCGGAAACCAGACAAATGCATTAGACAGGAAAAATATAATAAATAAAAAAAATATATACCGGAATGCAGTTTGCACAGTCTGATATTACTGACAGTACTTGTAATTTAACTTATTTGTGTGAAAATCACGCTGAACAGTTATAAGTTATTTTATTTTACTAATTTTAGATAAACTACCGAAGTCACCATGATGTAAACATTTAACTTATTTTAGTATAACTAACCGTCAGGTGTGACTTCACCTAATACTATTAGCTACAATGTTTGTGTTGTTTAGTTGGTGTAAAAATTAGGCCACGTGCGTGTGATACAATAGTTTTGCTTAGAACGAAATGTATAGTTGCAGGTTGAATCATGTGTATATATATTTACGTGTTTTGCTTACCTTAAATACAACCTAATTTTCCTAGCTATATTTTGAATACAAGATTGTGAAATAAGATAATTCACGTTGAAGGCAGTAAAAAAGTAGAACCAGAAAATTATGGCACACGTTTTTTAACGGTAGGAGGATTTAAAACTTGCACAAAATTTAGTCCTATGTGGTCGACTTATTTTCCAAAAATATGTTTTTATTTGAGTTTATTATACTAAATATTATTACGAGAAAATTTTGCTTACCATATACCATATACCTTTACGGAAAAGAATTTACTAATTAACTTAACATAAACTAAAATTATTCAACCTTTTACATTATCCTCACTTTTTTACGCAAATTTATGCGCTATCAATTTTTAGTTCCATTTTTTATGGGCTTGTTGCCATGTAATATATTTGCAAAAAAAATGCTTTCCTCCCACTGGCATTAAACTCGCCCCTTACAACAGCATGAATATGCAAAAAGAAAAAGAAAAACATAGATCATTACGAGACTTTTCAGTGTAATTCTCCGCCAATTTACACATGGCACGAAAAATTATTTTCAAGTTGAAGATTCAGGATTACTATTCGCGTATCAAGTTCAAGATAAGTATTTGCCAACAAGAGGACCAAGACTAAAGATCCGTCCTTTGAATTTTAATCAGTGTTTTAACCCTTTCGAAGTGGCACTGTTAAAAGGTAACACCAATACTACTCATATCATGGTATGAGAAATACTCCAAAAGGTAACTTCATTAAATAAGCAACCCTCTATAAAATAACATTATGTAGTGAAACATTCTTTATGCATCGTTTAGAGTAACGGGTTAAAATTTGAGTTGAATAAACTATTTTTTTTTAAGTTTTTTATAAATCAATTAATTTATCATATTTTATTAACTATGGCCCCACGCCTCACCCAACTGTTGAATGCACTGGCGTAAAAAGTAAAAAGAAGCTAACAGTTAAATTCATCAATTTGAAAAACACTTTTTCTATCGAGTTTATTAAACTTGGATTTAGAAGACAAAGTATAGTTGTTATGATATAAGTATCTTTTCAGATCCCTTAAAGGAAAGAAACTTGAAACAGAGAGTTGAAAAGCGGAATAACAATGACCAAAAAGGCATGACTAAACCACAGTAAATATCTACCTCTTTATAGATCTTTAAAGCTATATAAATTTAGGTTAAAACAAAGAAGCAAAGTGACTTGAATATTTCCGCCATTTGCAACATACACAGGCAATCTAATGTTTCAAATAACCTGGAAAGTCCTGCAATTCCCAAGAAACACAAAAATTTGAACGACCATAATAGTGATACAAAAGTTCTAGAAGTCAACAACGTTATATGTAACATAATTTAAGCAGATAGGAGATATGTTGGTAGCTGATGTAACAAATACGAATTAATGCATTGGTTTTAACATAGGGACATAGAACTTTTGTCTCTTTAATAATAGCCGCATTCTGTCTGTGTGTCCGCGAAAACCGCGTCCCATTACGGAAACACGAAATTTTTAAAATGCGCACCAATACCAAATGCGATATATTTTTGTCCACTTTGTTGCAACGGATTAATTTAAAGGACGGGCGACCCCGTGGATTTTTCCACGGGCTAACGACTAGTCCATATTATAATACCCGTATACGTCTGTCTGTCTGTCACGCAAAATGGTACCGCCAGTAGTGAGAGGCACGCAATGTTCACTTATATCATTGAACGTTTCAGTACCCTAGTTAGGTGTTTTTCTTTCCTTGTCGATCGCATATAAATAAGGATTTCCGATGAATTTCGCCTTGGTCCTAAGATTAAAAGTGTTTTTTAGCTAGAAGCATCAATAATCTTCAAAAAATCTGTCCAACGCTGTATTTACGATTTATTCATGCTTACTCCTGTTCATTGGTTTAATACTAATAGCATATTTTGACGTATGAAGCTTGTTCAAACCTACTTATACTTGTCGTTGAGTGAGATCCTTCAGCAACTTACTTTTTTAACAAAAGTCTTAATTCATTCTGTTTCAAAGGGCTTTTCTATTTGAAATTTTTTCATCAAAAGATTTAAACTCTTATTTCTACAATTGCCCTGGTACTTTAGTTCTAATTATGGTCTTAGAAAACAAATCCCTTTTGTTAGTACTGTGTTTAGACACATTTCGTGTTGTCCAATTAAATAAAAGTACAAATGGTAATAACGGAAACTATGTAGTAAACAAAATTAGGCGCAAACCAACCCAATTAATTCCTATTAAAAAAATATAATAAATAATCGTGGCATGGGCATAGCTTATTCAATCTTAGGTGCTTGAAGGGTGCAAATTAAAATAAATAAAAGTAACTAGTTTGTTAGCCCGTAAAAAATTATTAAGGAACACCAGGGGCGGATACAGTATTTTTTTCTCCTTAGGCGGATTTGCGAAGCGAAGCCAACGCGCAATTTTTGCGCAGATGGGGGTCTTGGGGGGCGCTATAAGCCCCCCCAAGTGGGGTCTGACGCGAAGTCCCAGAAACTTTAGCTTATTTACCTATTTCACCACTCCAAAATGCAGCAGACAGGACCTTTACAAGCCCATTTCTTACATGTTATTTGAAAAAAACGATCATAAAATTCTTATATGAATGCCAAATAATGTTTTCAAAAGAATTAAGGCTAAAATTAGCTAGCCAGCAAAACTTCTTCTTTCTTCCACATCCAGAAAATTTTTTTGCAAGTTATGAGTGAATATAATAGCTTTTGACGCTATAAATTTTCGGAAACTAGATTGAGTAAAAAAGACATATAATTCTATAATTCGGTAATGCAAAACAGTATATATATTACTAATAAAAAATTTTCATATTTAATCTATTCAAAACATTTAATAACATGAAAGAGGAGGAGGCCTGAAAGAAAAATAAGCAAAAAACAACAACACAAAAATGCATATGTAAATAGGCTTTATTTGTATTATTAGATCATAGTAACAACAACATAAACAACAACAGAAAAAAACGATAAAATAAAAATGTCAAGATTATATAGCTAATTAAAAACAACCTTACAACACAATAACCTACAAAAACAAAAGAATGAACACTGATTTAGCACAACATTCAGTCAAAAAATATTTAGCCCTATTAGCCTAATAGCAAGAAAAACACTGTTTTTATTTTTTGGTAACCATTTCTGGCTCAGACTCTTAAAATGTTGAATCAAACTTGAAAATACCTTTTAGCTGTTATGCAATAATTACTATAAATACTTGAAATTTTTACCAAATTAAAATCACTCAAGAACAGATATCGTTAACTACATTATTACACGTTTTTGTGTCCTTCTGGATAGGGTTGTAATAAGTATATATGCTAAGTAATGTTCGCCATGTTGGTAGAACCACAAACATTTTTCAAGACTATCAGCATGACAACTTCTTTAGTGAAAATGTGAAAAACTTTTGTCATTTCACCCATTAACTAAAGCCATGCATTTTTCTTATTCAAATTGTATATAATTAGCACCATTTCCAGGAATTATTTCGATACGAGGCTCGAGATTTTACACCGAAACATCATAAAGTCTCGTCAAAGTCTTCCTCCCAAAACTTGTGTTCTCTTCCTTGGCCTTGTGGCATGTTAAAAAATCGTTTGGAAAGTGTCTATTGCCAGAAGCTTTGAATCTACAAAAGTAAACATATAAAGTTGTTATGAAGTCAACAAATTGTTATACATTACACCTTTACCAGCTACAAAAGTAACCAGCTGACTAGCTATTCGATTTATTGTGATGTTATAAAATGTCTTGTTACTTAAATAAAAACGAAACCGACAACATAAAGGCAACATAAAGCTCTTTGGAATTTGACACAAAGCTTTTTCAAATTTGTTGAAAGTGAAACTATAAACAGTTTGATGTTCACACTTGCTAGCACAGCCATAGAAAGCAATTGTGTATCTTAATCTAAGATCAATAGAATTAAAGTAAACAGATGTACCTGAAAGCGTAGTCATCGAGTTAATGCTATTATTTTTGTAAAGTCAAAGCCTGCTTTTCTGCCAAACTGCTTTTCTTCTGCAATCACAGGCGACACAGAGAATAAATGTTTTCCAGTAATGTTTCTTCTTTTTCACGTGCAAAATTTTAACATCGTTGATTTTATTGTTTCTTACAGCAGACTCTACGCGTTCCCTCATGTTCATTGCTGAAGCCATGATGAACAGAAAGAATTGAAATAGGGAAATCTCAGCCTATCTTGCCGAGATTGTCATATGCTACGGTCAACGATTAAAATAAACAATTGTCCTTGTAAGGTGGACTTTCTGTCGGCCTATAGAAAACTGCCGTAAATTTACCCAAAGTCGGCGAAAAGCACTCCACAGTCGGCGAGATGTGCTTCTCGCCGACTTTACCAAATTTTACGGTAGCCTATGGAGTCACTTGGAACAGGCCTGAAGTATGAAATATGACAAAATAATAAATCGGTACCGTAGCACTAGGAAAAATCTTACAGACTCGGCAAAGCACGGTGACGGAGATACTGCTACAACATAATATAAAAAAGCGAAGTGAAAACGGAACCTAATTGTAACGATTCTAGAAAGTGCGGGGAGGCTAAATTTCTCCTTAGGCGAGTGCCGAGTTCGCCAATGTGTGAATCCGCCCCTGAACACTATTTAATGGTGAAAAGACAAAATTTTTGTACATTGTAATCAAAATAATGGAAGTAATGAGATTTTCAATTTAGCACCCTTACGGTAAAGGACGTAATTGACCACATCTTGGCCCAATTTTAATTCTTCCTATGGATAGAGCTATGTAGGTTAAACTCAATTACTGCAAGTTTAAACTAAATTATGTAAGGCAATAAGAAGTTACACATATATAAGACATTTAAAGGTTATTTGTGGTAGATATATCCATCCCCTTAATTACAGCTACAATATAAATAGTGCTAACATTCCACAGCACATCAGGAACCAGATCAACACGAATACAAATCTTTATTACTTGTGCAGCTTTTTATTTGCTCAAACTCAGGAAGTATCATAACCACGCAGGCAAGCAAACTAGTATAGAAAGTGTTGCGGAGAGGTTGCCAAGGCAAAGGCATTAAGCACGGCAAGGAAAGGGCACGGCAAAGGCAGGCAAGGAAACAGGAAGAGGAATCAGGAAGGCAGGGGTAGGCAAGGCATGGGAGGCACAGGCATGGGAGGCAAGAGCATAGTAGGCAGGCACCAGAAAAGGCATAGGAAGGGTAGGCAAAGGCACGGTCAGAGCTGGCAAGGCAATGGAACGGCAAGGCAGGGGTGCCTGACTTTAATAGAAAATCTCCCCCCTACAACTCAAATATTGCGTATACTCAATATATCTAAGATAAGTATCATATTAGTCCAGGAGTATAGAAAATATTGAGGTGCAAATATTTCAAATTCAATATCTCAAAAAAAAAGTCTCAAATTTATCTCAGGTCAATATACAGTGAATCATGTTAGCAGAATTATGTGCCAATACAAGTATTTAAACAATCGGTCATAACGCCATATCATTTTTTGATAAATCTGAGAGTAACTTGGTTCCAATGACAACAACATTAAAAAGTCAAGATATAGAAATAATCAGAGAAGTCCACGAGAAAGGCAAATAACTTTATTAAAAAACGCCTTTTTTGGTTTCTTGTGCCTACCAGGTTTATCAACACAAAACTTTTTACCATAAAGTGATAGATCTATTACAAAAAACAAAGCATTTTGGGCTCTATAAATGAAAGTGATAAATGTATGCAACTCCCCCCTCTACGACTCAATATAGCTAATATCATATACTTATGAAAACCTGGTTGTTGTAGGTGCAAGATAATTATGTTTTTCCTAGCCCTGTCCAGGATTTGAACCTGGATCTCTCATTTGCATGAGTGTCATAGCCATTAGACCAGCAGGGCATAAATATATATATATACAAAACTTTACAGGTGAATATTATATACACTTAGGAATTTACAGCACACAGCCTAGTTAATTAACCTTTTGAGAAATGCTCGTAAATTGCATGAAACACACAAAATTTAAGGTGTTTCGGGTGTAATTATATTATCAGTAAATATCTTTCCTTCAACTTTAGCTGGAATAAAAACACAATTTACATATTGTGCCATGTCATAGCGAAAACAGTCAGCAAACCTTTTTTTATTTTTCACAAAATGTTCACGGTGAAACTTAAAATATATATGTATATATATACTTTAATCTGCAGTGAGCCATTACTAAACAAATCCTTTCAAAAAAACTTTAGCGCAACTTCTGTTAAATAGAAATACAGGTGTCACACATACGTTTTGGCAAAAACTATTCTAACTTTGGTTTAAATAAACAGACAGTAAACAACCTGTTGTTACCCTACACAGCTAAAACAATCACTCAGCAATTTTATTTTGTAAAAAAGCATTAATTAAAAATAAAAACACAGATTATAACCTCTTTTTACCCTGCTAAAGCACAAAGAATCCTGCAACATTTTATGGTAAAAGTTCCAGTGCAAGATCAAAAATTAATCGTGAAATCGGATAGGCGTAATACATTTTCCAAAAAATGTTTATTGCAACTGCGGTTTAAATAAAAACAGCAGAAACAGCCCGTTGTTGCTAATCAGACAGCAGTTTTATATTGGAGAACAAGTTTTCATGACAATAGGATAAAATATTCTTATTCCCAACTGAACAGAAACTTGGTACCTAGCTAGAGCTTGGTACCTAGCTATAGAGCTGGACTTAAGCATGATATCCCGCATTGGTGTAAAGATCAGGTCAAGTTACAGAAACAGAAATTATCGCAACATTTGTATACATATCGGGAAATTAAGTAAGAAATAATGAATATATTTGAAGATTTTCAATATGTTGACGATTGCATGAGAAGCGCTTTTCAGAATTTAAAACGTCTCAGTAATAACAAATGTTGATGTTGAAAAAGTTTCCTGATTATATAGATATATATATATATTAAAAAAACTTCTGTTTCTGCAACTTGACACGAACTGGTGCATGCTAAGTTGATTTCCTGATCTACAACATGGCAATGTCTACTACCCTGGGTCTTTTGTTACGTGCCTACAATATGGTTACAATCGCCCACAAAAATATGGCTTTCTAATCCCCCCCATGTAATGTCATTCAATGTTAAGAAGTGACATGTGTGGCTGAGCAACGTAAACGATTATACGTGACCACATCAACCTTTATATAAACACTGATCATGAGTGGGGACGGAACGTATTATCTGCAAAATATGTAGCAAGCTATGTTCTTTTGCTGACTTTTTGGTTCTTAGTTTGTGACAGTTGGTGGTATAAAATTGCCAGAGGCAACACATTTTGTGGATGATGGTAGCTAGCTAGAACAAGCTATATGTGATGGGACATTCCTACAGAGTAGAATTATCTCACTCACTGTGTAGTATAGCTTTGTAGCTAGTTTTATGTTAGCCATTATGGTTCTGTTTGCTCTATTTTATGCCAGCCAGCTAGCTAAAAGTCTTAACAAAAGCTAGCTAGCTATTTTCTATTATTATTCCAGTTCAGTTGGTAGTTTTATGCTAGCTAGCCTTAGGTGTGAGTGAGAGTAAAAAAGGGTTCATTATATACATGTAAAAAATAGTGATTAGCTAGCTAAGCATACCTCTTCTTGGTTTCTTGAACAAGCCCTTCCGTCAGTTGCGATTTAGCTTAGATTAACGAACGTTTGAGTTTGAGGCGCTATGTGTGCGAGAAAAGGTCATGTGATATTAGTAAAAGTGATTTATGTATCACGTGGCTAAAAAGTGTAGGCTGATTTGGTCTCAACTAAAATCATCCGATTTCCTGCTTAGCCATCTTTAAAAAACAACAAAAGCACTCCATCGTAGTTTATATAAGAAAATACGTAGATTCGCTTAATCAAAAATTTACAAAACTATAACTAAATATCATTATAACAAAGTTCTGCTAAAAAGAATATAAGTTTTAAGACTTCTCCAATTCTCAAAACATGTACTCCAATATTGGCCACAACAGATAATAAGATCAAAATTTGAAAATATATATATAAACAAAACCAAAGCAAAAAAAAGATTTGATTTGAGGACATATGTCCCTTCTATATATTATTAATATTCCATGGGCCGGTGACACATTTTATTTGGACAATGATGCTAGAATGGTATCTGGCAATGTTGTATATACAGTTAAGGTCAAGTTACAGAAAGGGAAATTATTTCCCGGTGTAGAAATTATGAGATGTCCCAATTGCAAATTATTTTTGATTTCTGAAAGGTGTTCTGACTGCAAAAATGAATGTGATATAGATGATTGTACAAGAAGCGCTTGTCTGGATTTAGATGAGTTGCAGCACGACTTAATATTTTGATTTGCATCCACACCAATGGACATGTGCATGCATATGCACAGGCAGAAAATATCTTATAAATGAACAGAAAAATGTTTGTTTTTGGAAAAACTAGCTACCAGTGTCTGTATTAGCTAATCCACAGTTCGTTCCGGGCACAATATTTCACGAGCCAATGATATTACATTCTGTTTATAATCTGACGAATTAGAATCCGTAAAAATATGGCACCTAGTTTGGTATATTTAGCTAGAAAATATGAGCCACTAAATTATGTTTTATGCTTTAGCTAGGGAGCTTTTTAGGGGTGTGAATGACTTAAAAGTGAAAAATAGTGATAGCTCTACATAACCTTCCATTTTCACTATAGTTTTCAAAATAAATACTATGGACAAGGTTGCAAAAAACACATTATGGAGGTTGCATTTATTCTTTTATTTATAAAAAAAGTCCAGGCTCTTCTGCTAAAAAGAATATATGTCTATACCAATGTTCTTTTGCTGATTTGGCTAAACTTTTGGTTCTTAGTTTTTTGTCTAAAATTGTTAGAACCAACATATTTTGTGGATAATTGTAAATATTTGATGGTACTTTCCTAATCAGAGCATAATTAACTCATTGTGCAGTATGTGTATGACTAGATAATATGTCTTAAGGATCATTTAAATCTAGCTACATAGCTAATTTTATGCCGGCCAAGTAGCCAGTTTTATGTCAGATAAGTAGCTAGTGAGAAAAACAGTTTTGTGCTGGTTAACTACCTAGTTTATGCTGCTAGCTAGCCAATTTGGTAGTGTTATACCAGCTTATTTTGCCACATATGTTGGTAGTTATTTGCTAGTTAGGTGTGGGTGAGAAGAGGTTCATTACATGTAAAAAATAGTGATATACTAGCTAGCTATTCATACTTCCCTCTTTCGTTTTCTTGAAAATGTCAGTTCGTCCCCATTTTCCGCTTGGCACCATCTTTAAAAAACAACAAACACTCCATCGCTTTGCTCCTTGATAAACACGTTGTCTCGCTTACTATAAACTGTACTAAAGAATGACCACATTAAATTGCTGGATTACTGTGATTTTTTGTTTGAATTTTTATAATTCGGATGTATAGGGACGAAATCGCATAGAAATGCTATATACTCTCCATCGTACTTCTTTTCCCTTATATTTGGCTTATATAATGAGGAAATAGGCTCCGCTACGCTCCGTGCGCTGGCGCGCACTCCGCTACTCTCCGCAATCAATATAGAAAGTGTTGCGGAGAGGTTGCCAAGGCAAAGGCATTAAGCACGGCAAGGAAAGGGCACGGCAAAGGCAGGCAAAGAAACAGGGAGAGGAAGAGGAATCAGCAAGGCAGGGGTAGGCAAGGCAGGGGAGGCACAGGCAAGGGGAAAGTAGGCAGGCACCAGAAAAGGCATAGGAAGGGTAGGGAAAGGTACGGTCAGTGCTAGCAAGGCAATGGAACGGCAAGGCAGGGGTGCCTGACTTTAATAGAAAATCTCCCCCCCCCCCCTACAACTCAAAGATTGCGTATACTCAATATATCTAAGATAAGTATCATATTAGTCCAGCAGTATAAAATATATTGAGGTGCAAATATTTCAAATTCAATATCTAAAAAAAAAAGTCTCAAATTTATCTCAGGTCAATATACAGTGAATCATGTTAGCAGAATTATGTGCCAATACAAGTATTTAAACAATCGGTCATAACGCCAACTAGCATAGAAAGTGTTGCGGAGCGTGAGACTGAGTCCCCTAGGTTCGCAAGCGAAAAATTTTAGATGCCTCTTTCGGTTGAATTGTATAACGAATCGCATAAAAAACAAAGTTCCCACGTGCTCCATGGTAATCGATCAAACGGTTTCATCTTTGCCTTGATGAAACATTTCCTGGGGTTTCTGCATTAGCAGTACCGTAGTGTGTTCCGGACACAAAATTGCATGGGCCGGTGACATATTTTGTTTAGAACCTGATGTATTAGAAAATGCTAAAAAAGGTTAAACGGAACAAGAAAGGTGTCCGACATCAGTGTACAGTTCGGGTCAAGTTACAAAAACGGAAAATATTTCTTTATCGTGAAATTATTTTCTGGTTTAGAAATTATGAGATTTCCTGATCATGAAATTTTTCATTTTTCTGAAATTTGTTCTGATTGAACCCAAAAAATGAATGATATAATATATATAATATATATGAAGATTTGCAGTAGGTGTTGATGATTACACAAGAATCGCTTGTCAGAATTTAAATAAACGCCTAACGTAAACGTAATAACACGAATGCAGATGTTAAAAAAGTTTCCTGATACATATTTATTGAAATATTTTAGTTTCTGTAACTTGAGCTGCACTGGTGTATGCTCACCGGCAGGGCTAAAAAAGTTTATTTCCTGACTTGCGTACAATATAGCTAGCTACAACCGTCCACAAAAAGATGGCTCTCCAATCCCCCTCAATGTCAAAAACTGCCCTTTGTGGCTGAGCAACGTGAACGATTACACATGACATACTTTTATATAAACATTAATCATGAGTAAGAACAGAACGTACTATCTGCAAAATATTTAGCTAGATATGTTCTTTTGCTGACATTGCTAAACTTTTTGGTTCTTGTTTTTTTGGTATAAAATTGCTAGAGACAACAAATTTTGTGGACGATAGTAGCTAGAACGAACTATGTGATGGGATATTCCTACAGAGTAGAATTATCTCACTCACTGTGGTGTGTAGTGCATATAGCTAGATTTTTTAGCTACAGTAGTAGCTAAAAAATCTGTCCAAAATAATTTTTTTATGCTAGGTATGTAGTTGATTTTATGCTAGCTACATTAGCTAATTTTATGCTAGCTTTGTAGCTTTTTTTATGCTAGCTATATGACACTGTTTGCTCTTTTTTATGCGAGCTATAGCTAGCACAAAAAAGAGCAAACAAAGCTAGCTATGCTATCTAAGTTCTGTTATTATTCCAGCTAAGTCGGAAGTTTTATGCTAGCTAGCTTTAGGTTTGAGAAAGGCGAAGAATTACATGTAAAAAAATAGTGATATATTAGCTAGCTAAACATACCCTTTCTTCGTTTCTTGAAAATGACCTTCCGTCCATTACGACCAACAAGCCAATATGGCCATATCAATGCAATTTTCATTTCAAGCGCTATGTATCTGGAGAAATGTCACGTGATATTAGTAAGAGTGACCGTGGCTAAAGCTCTGTGCCGACCTGATCTCAACTGAAAACGGCGTCTCTCGATCAACCAGATTTTCACGGAAGAAATGACCTTAAAAAAATTTGGATAAGTGGGGCAAAAATGGGTCCAAAAACGCCGACGTTTTGAAATTTTGATGTATTGGGAGAAAATCACGGAAATACGTCACGCTCTAATATATTTATGGGAACGAGGAAAATAGCTCCGCTTTGCTCCGCAACTAGTATAGAAAGTGTTGCGGAGAGGTTGGCAAGGCAAAGGCATTAAGCACGGCAAGGAAAGGGCACGGCAAAGGCAGGCAAGGAAACAGGGCACGGCAAAGTGGCAGACAAGGAAACAGTAAGGCAGGGGTAGGCAAGGCATGGTAGGCACAAGCAAGGCAAAGGCATTGAGCACGGCAAGGAAAAGGCACGGCATAGGCAGGCAAGGAAACAGGGCACGGCAAAGGCAGACAAGGAAACAGGAAGAGGAATCAGTAAGGCAGGGGTAGGCAAGGCATGGGAGGCACAAGCAAGGCAAAGGCATTGAACCCAAAAAATGAATCATATATATATATATATATGAAGATTTTCAGTAGGTGTTGATAATTACACAAGAACCGCTTGTCAGAATTCAAATAAACGCCTAACGTAAACGTAATAACAAATGTAGATGTTGAAAAAGTTTCCTGATACATATTTATTGAAATAATTTCCGTTTCTGTAACTTGCGCCACACTGGTGTATGCTCACCGGCAGGGTTTAAAAAGTTTATTTCCGACTTGCGTACAATATAGCTACAATCGTACATAAAAAATATGGCTCTCCAATCCCCCCCTCAATGTTAAAAACTGCCCTTTGTGGCTGAGCAACGTAAACGATTACACGTAACATACCTTTATAAAAACATTGATCATGAGTAGGAACAGAACGCACTGTCTGCAAAATATCTAACTAGATATGTTCTTTTGCTGACTTTGCTAAACTTTTTGGTTCTTGTTTTTTGGTATAAAATTGCCAGAGACAACAAAGTTTGTGGACGATAGTAGCTAGAACAAGTTATGTGGTGGGATATTCCTACAGAGTAGAATTATCTCAGTCACTGTGTAGTACATAGTCACTGTGTAGTACATAGCTAGCTACTGTAGCTAAAAAATCAGTCCAAAAGAATATTTTTATGCTAGGCTAGGTTAGGTATGTAGTTGATTTTATGCTAGCTACAGTAGCTAATCTTATGTTAGCTATATTGGTAGTTTTATCCCAGCTAAGTAGTTAATTTTATGCTAGCTTTGTAGCTTTTTTATGCTAGCTATATGACACTGTTTGCTCTTTTTTATGCGAGCTAGCTAAAAAAGAGCAAAGAACAAGTAGTAGCTAGCTTAGCTAAGTCAGCAGTTTTATACTAGCTAGCTTTAGGTGTGAGTGGGGCTAGAAAGGGGCTCATTACATGTAAAAAATAGTGATATATTAGCTAAACATACCCTTTCTTCATTTTCTTGAAATTCCCTTCCGTCCATTACGTCCAACAAGCCAATATGGCCATCAACGCAATTTTCATTTGAAGCGCTATGTATGTGAGGAAATATCACGTGATATTAGTAAGAGTGACCGTGGCTAAAGCTCTATGCCGACCTGAACTCAACTGGAAACGGCATGGTCTCGACCAACCAGATTTTCACGGAACATTTTGAAGAAATGACCTTAAAAAAAAGTTGGGTAAGTGGGTCAAAAACGCCCACGTTTTCAAGAAAATTTGATGTACTGGGAGAAAATCACGGAAATACGTCACGCTCTAATATATTTATGGGAACGAGGAAAATAGCTTCGCTGCGCTCGGCTCGCTGGCGCTCCCCTTCACTCCGCTCCGCAAACTAGTATAGAAAGTGTTGCGGAGAGGTTGCCAAGGCAAAGGCATTAAGCACGACAAGGACAGGGCACGGCAAAGGCAGGCAAGGAAACAGGAAGAGGAATCAGGAAGGCAGGGGTAGGCAAGGCATGGGAGGCACAGGCATGGGAGGCAAGGTCATAGTAGGCAGGCACCAGAAAAGGCATAGGAAGGGTAGGCAAAGGCACGGTCAGTGCTGGCAAGGCAATGGAACGGCAAGGCAGGGGTGCCTGACTTTAATATAAAATCTCCTCCCTACAACTCAAAAATTGCGTATACTCAATATATCTAAGATAAGTATCATATTAGTCCAGGAGTAGATAGATAGATAGATGTGCATATTTTACATGGCTAGCCTCACAAATATCGAGGGATATACCCTGTCTATTATTTCCAGGACCATGGCTTAGATGGAAAGTCCTAGAGTATTTAATGCTCATTTTGAGCTACGCAGACTCAATTAGTAGGGCCCACGCTCTACTAGACAACTTCCGGCAACATCCAACGGCCCACACAGTGTGCCATCTTCCCAATTTCCCTCACATGGCTTGGGTTAACCCGGGGCTATGGTAACATTCAATCGCCCATGTTGAATCGCCGTCAAGAGGAATCGAACCCCGGTCTCCCGCACAGAGTACGAAAGCTATAACCACTAATCTACGGCGCCACAAGTATAGAGTATAGAAAATATTGAGGTGCAAATATTTCAAATCCAATATCTCAAAAAAAAAGTCTCAAATTTATCTCAGGTCAATATACAGTGAATCATGTTAGCAGAATTATGTGCCAATACAAGTATTTAAACAATCGGTGATAACGCCATATCATTTTTTGATAAATCTGAGATTAACTTGGTTCCAATGATAACAACATTAAAAAGTCAAGATATAGAAATAATCAGAGAAGTCCACGAGAAAGGCAAAAAAAATTATTAAAAAACGCCTTTTTTTGGTTTCGTGTGCCTACCAGGTTTATCAACACAAAACTTTTTACCATAAAGTGATAGATTTATTACAAAAAACAAAGCATTTTTGGGCTCTATAAATGAAAGTGATAAATGTATGCATCTCCCCCCTCTACGACTCAAAGATTACCTATTATATTCAATATAGCTAATATCATATACTTATGAAAACCTGGTTGTTGTATAGGTGCAAGTTAATTATGTTTTTCCTAGCCCTGTCCAGGATTTGAACCTGGATCTCTCATTTGCATGAGTGTCATAGCCATTAGACCAGCAGGGCATAAATATATATACAAAACTTTACAGGTGAATATTATATACACTTAGGAATTTACAGCACACAGCCTAGTTAATTAACCTTTTGAGAAATGCTGGTTAAGCCAAAAGTAACTGTGTTACCTGGCGTAAAACGCTTGGTGGAACAGTTATTACAAATTGTAAACTGTACCACACATTCAGGTGGAGCGCCTTAGTACAGGTGTGCAGTATATCGTAAATCGAGTGAAACACACAATATTTAAGCTGTTTCGGGTGTAATTATATTTTCAGATTCAGAAAATATATTTCCTTCAACTTTAGCTGGAATAAAAACACAATTTACATATTGTGCCATGTCATAGCGAAAACAGTCAGCAAACCTTTTTTATTTTTCACAAAATGTTCCTGGTGAAACTTAAAATATATATGTACTTTAATCTGTGGTGCGCCATTAGTATAGGTAAACAAACCCTTTCAAAAAAACTTTAGCACAACTTCTGTTAAATAGAAACACAGGTAATAGCTTGTTGTTAACACTAGGCTGAGTGATTAGTACAGATATACTGTGGCGCACATATACGTTTCGACATAATACCCCTTTCCGAAAAATTATCCTAACTTCGGTTCAAATAAAGAGACAGTAAACACCCTGTTGTTATCCTACACAGCTAAAACAATCATTCAGCAATTTTATCTTGCGGAAAAGTTTTTGTAACATTTAAAAATAAAAACACAGTTTAAAATCTGTTATTACACTCCTAAAGCAAAAAGAATCCTGCAATATTTTATGGGAAAAGTTCTTGTGCAAGATCAAAAATTAATCGTGAAATCGGATAGGCATAATACATTTTTCCAAAAAACTTTACTGCAACTTCGGTTTAATTAAAAACAGCGGAAACAGCCGTTGTTACCCTGCATGACAATAGGATAAAAAATTCTTATTTCCAACTGAACAGAAACTTCAAAATAATAGCAATTAATTAGGCTACTGGACTTAAGCTTGATATCCCGCGTTGGTGTAAAAGTTCAGGGCATCAATTAGAAAATGCTAAAAAAGGTTATATAAACGGAAAAAGAATGGTGTCCGACATCAGTGTACAGTTCGGGTCAAGTTACAAAAACGGAAAATATTTCTTTATCGCGAAATTATTTTCTGGTTCAAAAATTATGAGATTTCCCGAACAGGAAATGTTTTTTCATTTTTCTGAAATTTGTTCTGATTGAACCCAAAAAATGAATGATATATATATCTACAAAGTGGACCACAACTAGAGAAAATTAAGAAAGACATCCAAAAAACATTTAAAGAATGTGGATCATTAATAACAATTCAGAGTAACATGAAAATTGTAAACTATTTGGATTGTACCTTCAACTTAAACAACGGAACCTATGAACCTTACCGTAAACCTAATGACGAAACCAGTTACATAAACGTAGAATCCAACCATCCATCTTCAATTATTAAACAAGTTCCAATAGCCTTAGAAGAACGACTTTCACTACTGTCTGCAAACGAAAAAATATTTTACCAATCTACACCTTACTACGAACAAGCGCTCACAAACTCAGGTTATTCCAAAAAACTTACATACACGAACAAACAAAAAAACAATATCAGAAAAAAAAAAAAAAAGAAATATAATTTGGTTTAATCCCCCTACAGCGTAAATGTTAAAACAAGAATCGCAAAGTAATTTTTATCGCTAATCGACAAACATTTTACTCAAAAACACAAGTATCACAAAATATTTAACAGAAACAACGTTAAAGTAAGTTACAGTTGCGTGCCTAACATGAACAGCAGTATATGTTTATTTTGCAAACAAGTTTTCATGACAGTAGGATAAAAAGCTCTTATTCCAAACTGAACAAAAACGTCGTTAGAGTCGCATTGGTGTAAAGATCAGGTCAAGTTACAAAAACAGAAATTATTGGGACATTATTTGTATACTGTACATATCGTGAAATTAAGTAAGAAATAATGAATACATTTGGAGATTTTCAATACATGTTGACGATTGAACGAAAACCGCTGTTCAGAATTTAAAAAGCCTCAGTAATAACAAATGTTGATGTTGTAAAAATTTCCCGATATATATATATATATATATGTATATATATATTGAAATAATTTTCGCTTCTGTAACTTGAGCTGCACTGGTGTATGCTCAGTGGCAGGGTTAAAAAAGTTTATTTCCTGACGTGTGTACAATATAACTAGCTAGCTACAATCGTCCACGAAAATATGGCATGTTAAGAACTGCCCTTTTGTGGCTAAGCAATGTAAACAATTACACGTGACATACCTGTATATAAACATTGATCACGAGTGAGAACAGAACGTACTATCTCCAAAATATCTAGCTGGCTATGTTCTTTTGCTGACTTTGCTAAACTTTTTGGTTCTTGGTTTTTGGTATAAAATTGCCAGAGACAACACATTTTGTGGACGATTGTAGCTAGAACAAGCTGTATGATGGGACATTCCTACAGAGTAGAATTATCTCACTCACTGTGTAGTATATATGGATAATAGCTAGCTAGAGGATAGGTAGAAAATCTGTCTCAAAGAATTTTTCTATGCTAGCTATGTTGCTGATTTTATGCCAGCAAAAATAGCAATTTATTGCTAGCTACATTGGTAGTTTTATCCCAGCCAAGTAGTTAATTTGATGCTAGACTTGTAGCTAGTTTGATGCTAGTTATATTGCATTGTCTGTTTGTTTTTATGCTAGCTAACTCTAACAGTAGCTAGAGCTAGCTATATGCTATCTAAGTTCTATTATTATTCTATCTAAATCTGCAGTTTTAAGCTAGCTAGCCTTAGGTGTGAGTGAGAATAAGAATGGGTTCATTACATGTAAAAAATAGTGATATACTAGCTAGCTAAACATACCCTTTCTTCGTTTTCTTGAAAATGACCTTCCAGAAGTTTCGATATAGCTTAGATTAACGAAAGTTTGAGTTTGAGGCGCTATGTTATCCGAGAAAAAGTCATGTGATATTAGCCAAAGTGACTTATGAATCACGTGGTTAGAACTAACTTTGTCTCAACTGGAAGTTCCCGCCAGGAGATCTTTAAATAAACAAAAGCACTCCATCGCCGTATATGCTCGCTCAATCTGAAATTTACGAAAAAATAACCAGAAAAATTACGGGGCAACCCAGTCCAAAAACGTCCTACGAAAATTTAAATTTTGATGTATACGTGCGGAAATCCTATACACTCTCCTCTGTCCCTTATATTTGGCTTATTTAATGAGGAAATGGGCTCCGCTACGCTCCGTGCGCTGGCGCGCACTCCGCTTCTCTCCGCAAAAAACTATCATTTTTTGATAATTCTGAGATTAAAAGTTAACTTGGTTCAAATGACAACAATCGTGTAAAGCACACACAGCATTAAGGTGTTTCATATAGAAAGTGTTGCGGAAATTTATAGGTGCCACTTTTGGTTAAATCGTATAGAAACGAAGTTCCCACGTACTTCACTCGGTTTTATCACCGGCATATATATTTTATCTTGTTAACCGAAATCGCAGCGAGTCTTATCCTGAAAAGATGCCTTTAGACATGTCGAGGCGAACAAGTATTGCCGCCTTTTCTTACGATGGAACATGGCATTTTTGTGCTCTATAAATGACAGTGGTGGTGACTGTATGCAACTCTCCCCTCTACGACTCAAAGATTACCTATTATCCTTAAGATAGCTATATATATCATATACTGATGATTACCTGGTGGTGGTAGGTGCGAGATAATTGTTTTTCCCAGCCCATAATAAGGCACTCACAGCCGCAACGCTCATTAAAATCCCGTGTGCACAATATACCGCTATTTCACCCCTAAACAGGTATGCAGGGAGCAGCAAAGAAACAGTAAGATTTTTTAATTTATTTATTTACAGATAAACTTCATAAAATAGCCATGTGCTAAACAGTTTAATAAAATATTTAAAGCCTATATCACAGAAATTAAGAACTAAAATTTTCGGCGGAAAAACTTTCGGACACAATTTTTGATTTCAGCGGAAAAATTTTCGGACAAAATTTATAAAGTCAAAAAATGCATGGGTAAGTCTTTTGAACGAAAACTAAGAATTGCCTAGAGGCAATTGATTGTATGTACCCTTGTGGAGAATGAAAGCTGGCTTTGGTTAAATCGCGCTTTTGCTACCTGTCGACTTGTCAAAATCAGACGTTACTAGCTCTCAGCTACTACCTTGTTGTAAAAACATATAAAAATATATAAAATTTCAGTGTTTAATAACGTAATAAATAATATAAATACATATTATACATTCATGTAAATACAAATTTACGAAGACTAGCAGATCGATTGTTGTTTTTTCACGATTTTATTTCTTTTATTCTCCCCTAAGGTTTATTATAGACTTTTTTTTAAAAAAACGTCAACACAATAGATATTATAAAATATAATACAATATTACGGTAATATGACCACATAGGAGATAAATTTCTGTGTCGATTTTTTTTTAAAGCAGATTGTAAAAATAGGACAATAAAATAAAAATTTAAATTTTCTTTAGACCAGCCAAGTTAAAGAAAAAAGAAAAGTGGTTAATTTTAATTTTAATTTTAATTGAATTATCTCCTTTTGTGGCTGGATGGTGTTGAAGGATTTGGGTGCCTACGCTTCCGGGCATTTATGGCGTCCTCCCGGGTGAAAAGGCCTTTCCCCCCAGCAGCACGCCACAAATCAAAATTCTCGCGGCAAGCGTAGCCACCTATATCCTTCGATAACACCACACCCTCCTTGTAAATCTCCCACGTCAATTCAGGCTGCTTCTAAATGGAAAATCAGTCATAATACAAGTAAAATGTGCAGGGTAAACATGATACAACGAATATTGCGAACTTACTTAACTTTTAGGGAGGTATCTCCTTCATGACTTATTGCTTATATGAATGACACGATTTGCTGCTTTTGGCAAGAAATACGCTACTGGTTTAAATTTACGAGGTTTTGCCATTTTTTAATTTGATCTGTGAAATTATATTTCTGCTAGTAACTTACACACCGTGAAATATCTTTCACCAAAAATGAAACTAAAGTTCAATTGTATATACTTACTACCATTGTTTTCAAAGAGGCCAACTCGTTTAAAAACTTTTCGCTTTCATTTTTCTACAACATAAAAATAACAAAGTGAATAAATGCTAATTTTAGAACTTAAAAATGAGAAATAAAAAATTGAATAAATGCTGACTTTATGACTAAAACTTGTGGGTGTGTTACTAATGCGATGTTGAAAGTAAAAATTTATGCTCACCATTTGCCTCTTTAGGGCGGCTAACTCCGCCTTTTGTTCCTCCTACAACATAAAAATGAGAAATAACAAAGTGTATCAGTGCTGATGTTAAAACTAACTTGTGGCTATGTTTAAATAGTGATGCTGAAAACAAGTAAATTTTGTACTCACCATTTGTTTTTTTAAAGAGGTTGACTCCTCTATCAAGTCAACATTTAAACTTTTCAAAGAACACTACAACAAATTGAATAAAACACAGTGGTATTAAAGCAACATAAATCGTTTAAAGTAAAATTACATATTATTAATGCTTTAACCACACTTACCACTTCATTTTTTAAGGAGGTTATGTCCTCCGATACAATTTCCATTTTACGTCGCAATAACTTTTTCTGAAAATAAAAAGATATACGTGTTAAAAAAAAAAAAATACTTAACCTAAATACAAAAATGTTTGGAGAAAGTTAATTTAGGCATTCTTAAGGTATGGGCAGCGTTTAATTAAACAGCATTTAAAAGCGAAATACAGTTTTGATGATAGGAACAAAGATACATACATTGTTGCTCGACATTATGACTAGAACTAAAAAGAGAAAAAAACAGTAAATACAGCAAATACAATAGTATTTCAACACACAATAATTAACGGATACTGACCGGTTTTGATGCTGTACTGTAAATTATTACCTGACTGATATAAAAAACCGGTTAGTATGAAAAAATCCGATGATTTAATTGGTTTACGGCTTATTTTAACAGGTCTTTGTATGAAGCCATACTAACCGGTTTTGGAAGCCATTATTAAAATGGTAACATAAAAACGTAAACAAATAAAAAACATTTTCATAGCACACAAAAAATATAAAAGTTGCTCACTTAAAACCGTCTTTTCTTTTCAATTCACAAAAACAATGATTCGAATTTATTTTGTGTAATTACAAAATTTTAAAATCGAACGATCTTAAATTCGAAAAGTATCAAAATCGAAGATGTATTTTACAGTACAACATCAAAACCGGTCAGTATCCGTTTAATACAAAGCCAGAGGTTAAAAATTTCACACAGGGGAAAGCTTTTGTGGTGTTTACTTGTAGTTGGAGAATATGACAGCTAATTAGAAGGGATAGAAGTAGCATTGCATTTTACAATGCAACATCAAAACCAGTCAGTATCCGTTTTATTACCTGACTGTATCTGGTCTGCAAATAAATACATGGCATACACATTACAAGCATCAGCGCCTTAACATGTGTAAACAACGCTAACACATTATAGGCGGCGATGCCATATCATGTGCAGTCAAGTACATGGCATATACATTACAAGCATATATGCCATAACATGTGTTAACAACGGTAACACATTACAAGCAGTGATGCCATATCATGTGCAGTGAAATACATGGCATACACATTACAAGCATCTGTGCCATCACATGTGTTAACAATGCTAATACATTACAGGCAGTGATGCCATATCATGTGCAGTCAAATACATGGCATACACATTACCAGCATCTCTTCCATAACATGTGTCAACAACGCTAACATATTACAGGCGGTGATGCCATATCATGTGCAGTCAAATATTTGGCGTACACATTACAAGCATCTGTGCCATAACATGTATTCCTAGGTTATATTATCATAGAGTATAATAACAACGCAACACAGAATAATATCCAGCAATGACATGACCACACCACACATGCAACTGTCCTAAAATTGAATGGTGTATAGGAATCCTGATAAAGATAACGTAGCGTTCTCATGTGGTTGGAACGGTTTGGAATAACTTCTTTAACTTTTCTTTATCTTTCCTTTGTCTTTACTTTTAATGATTTGTGATGCATTATGGATGATATGTTTCTAGAAACACATTACAGGCAGTGATGCCATATCATGTGCCGTCAAGTACATGGCATACACATTACAAGCATATGTGCCATAACATGTGTTAACAACATTAACACATTACAGGCCGTGATGCTATATCATGTGCGGTCAAATATTTGGCGTACACATTACAAGCATCTGTGCCATAACATGTGTTAACAATAGTGACATATTATAGGCGGTGATGCCATATCATGTGCAGTCAAATATTCGGCGTACACATTACAAGCATCTATTCCATAACATGTGTCAACAACGCTAACACATTACAGGCGGTGATGCCATATCATGTGCAGTCAAATACATGGCATACACATTACAAGCATCTGTGCCATAACATATGTTAACAACGCTAACATATTACAGGCGGTGATGCCATATCATGTGCAGTCAAATATTTGGCGTACACATTACAAGCATCTGTGCCATAACATGTGTTCCTAGGTTATATTATCATAAAGTATAATAACAACGCAACACAGAATAATATCCAGCAATGACATGACCACACCACATATGCAACTGTCCTAAATTTGAATGGTGTATAAGAATCCTGGTAAAGATAACGTAACGTTCTCATGTGGTTGGAACGGTTTGGAATAACTTCTTTAACTTTTCTTTATCTTTCCTTTGTCTTTACTTTTAATGATTTGTGATGCATTATGGATGATATGTTTCTAGAAACACATTCCAGCAGTGATGCCATATCATGTGCCGTCAAGTACATGACATACACATTACAAGCATCTGTGCCATCACATGTGTTAACAATGCTAATACATTACAGGCAGTGATGCCATATCATGTGCAGTCAAATACATGGCATACACATTACAAGCATCTATTCCATAACATGTGTCAACAACGCTAACATATTACAGGCGGTGATGCCATATCATGTGCAGTCAAATATTTGGCGTACACATTACAAGCATCTGTGCCATAACATGTGTTCCTAGGTTATATTATCATAAAGTATAATAACAACGCAACACAGAATAATATCCAGCAATGACATGACCACACCACATATGCAACTGTCCTAAATTTGAATGGTGTATAAGAATCCTGGTAAAGATAACGTAACGTTCTCATGTGGTTGGAACGGTTTGGAAAAACTTCTTTAACTTTTCTTTATCTTTCCTTTGTCTTTACTTTTAATGATTTGTGATGCATTATGGATGATATGTTTCTAGAAACACATTACAGGCAGTGATGCCATATCATGTGCCGTCAAGTACATGGCATACACATTACAAGTATATGTGCCATAACATGTGTTAACAATGCTAATACATTACAGGCAGTGATGCCATATCATATGCAGTCAAGTACATGGCATACACATTACAAGCATATGTGCCATAACATGTGTTAACAACGCTAACACATTACAGGCAGTGATGCCATATCATGTGCAGTCAAATATTTGGCGTACACATTACAAGCATCTATTCCATAACATGTGTCAACAACGCTAACACATTACAGGCGGTGATGCCATATCATGTGCAGTCAAATACATGGCATACACATTACAAGCATCTGTGCCATAACATATGTTAACAACGCTAACATATTACAGGCGGTGATGCCATATCATGTGCAGTGAAATATTTGGCGTACACATTACAAGCATCTGTGCCATAACATGTGTTCCTAGGTTATATTATCATAAAGTATAATAACAACGCAACACAGAATAATATCCAGCAATGACATGACCACACCACACATGCAACTGTCCTAAAATTGAATGGTGTATAGGAATCCTGATAAAGATAACGTAACGTTCTCATGTGGTTGGAACGGTTTGGAATAACTTCTTTAACTTTTCTTTATCTTTCCTTTGTCTTTACTTTTAATGATTTGTGATGCATTATGGATGATATGTTTCTAGAAACACATTACAGGCAGTGATGCCATATCATGTGCCGTCAAGTACATGGCATACACATTACAAGCATATGTGCCATAACATGTGTTAACAACATTAACACATTACAGGCCGTGATGCTATATCATGTGCGGTCAAATATTTGGCGTACACATTACAAGCATCTGTGCCATAACATGTGTTAACAATAGTGACATATTATAGGCGGTGATGCCATATCATGTGCAGTCAAATATTCGGCGTACACATTACAAGCATCTATTCCATAACATGTGTCAACAACGCTAACACATTACAGGCGGTGATGCCATATCATGTGCAGTCAAATACATGGCATACACATTACAAGCATCTGTGCCATAACATATGTTAACAACGCTAACATATTACAGGCGGTGATGCCATATCATGTGCAGTCAAATATTTGGCGTACACATTACAAGCATCTGTGCCATAACATGTGTTCCTAGGTTATATTATCATAAAATATAATAACAACGCAACACAGAATAATATCCAGCAATGACATGACCACACCACATATGCAACTGTCCTAAATTTGAATGGTGTATAAGAATCCTGGTAAAGATAACGTAACGTTCTCATGTGGTTGGAACGGTTTGGAATAACTTCTTTAACTTTTCTTTATCTTTCCTTTGTCTTTACTTTTAATGATTTGTGATGCATTATGGATGATATGTTTCTAGAAACACATTACAGGCAGTGATGCCATATCATGTGCAGTCAAATACATGGCGTACACATTACAAGCATCTGTGCCATCACATGTGTTAACAATGCTAATACATTACAGGCAGTGATGCCATATCATGTGCAGTCAAATACATGGCATACACATTACAAGCATCTATTCCATAACATGTGTCAACAACGCTAACATATTACAGGCGGTGATGCCATATCATGTGCAGTCAAATATTTGGCGTACACATTACAAGCATCTGTGCCATAACATGTGTTCCTAGGTTATATTATCATAAAGTATAATAACAACGCAACACAGAATAATATCCAGCAATGACATGACCACACCACACATGTAACTGTCCTAAATTTGAATGGTGTATAGGAATCCTGATAAAGATAACGTAACGTTCTCATGTGGTTGGAACGGTTTGGAATAACTTCTTTAACTTTTCTTTATCTTTCCTTTGTCTTTACTTTTAATGATTTGTGATGCATTATGGATGATATGTTTCTAGAAACACATTACAGGCAGTGATGCCATATCATGTGCCGTCAAGTACATGGCATACACATTACAAGCATATGTGCCATAACATGTGTTAACAACATTAACACATTACAGGCCGTGATGCTCTATCATGTGCGGTCAAATATTTGGCGTACACATTACAAGCATCTGTGCCATAACATGTGTTAACAATAGTGACATATTATAGGCGGTGATGCCATATCATGTGCAGTCAAATATTTGGCGTACACATTACGAGCATCTATTCCATAACATGTGTCAACAACGCTAACACATTACCGGCGGTGATGCCATATCATGTGCAGTCAAATACATGGCATACACATTACAAGCATCTGTGCCATAACATATGTTAACAACGCTAACATATTACAGGCGGTGATGCCATATCATGTGCAGTGAAATATTTGGCGTACACATTACAAGCATTTGTGCCATAACATGTGTTCCTAGGTTATATTATCATAAAGTATAATAACAACGCAACACAGAATAATATCCAGCAATGACATGACCACACCACATATGCAACTGTCCTAAATTTGAATGGTGTATAAGAATCCTGATAAAGATAACGTAACGTTCTCATGTGGTTGGAACGGTTTGGAATAACTTCTTTAACTTTTCTTTATCTTTCCTTTGTCTTTACTTTTAATGATTTGTGATGCATTATGGATGATATGTTTCTAGAAACACATTACAGGCAGTGATGCCATATCATGTGCCGTCAAGTACATGTCATACACATTACAAGTATATGTGCCATAACATGTGTTAACAATGCTAATACATTACAGGCAGTGATGCCATATCATATGCAGTCAAGTACATGGCATACACATTACAAGCATATGTGCCATAACATGTGTTAACAACGCTAACACATTACAGGCATTGATGCCATATCATGTGCAGTCAAATATTTGGCGTACACATTACAAGCATCTATTCCATAACATGTGTCAACAACGCTAACACATTACAGGCGGTGATGCCATATCATGTGCAGTCAAATACATGGCATACACATTACAAGCATCTGTGCCATAACATATGTTAACAACGCTAACATATTACAGGCGGTGATGCCATATCATGTGCAGTCAAATATTTGGCGTACACATTACAAGCATCTGTGCCATAACATGTGTTCCTAGGTTATAATTTCATAAAGTATAATAACAACGCAACACAGAATAATATCCAGCAATGACATGACCACACCACATATGCAACTGTCCTAAATTTGAATGGTGTATAAGAATCCTGGTAAAGATAACGTAACGTTCTCATGTGGTTGGAACGGTTTGGAATAACTTCTTTAACTTTTCTTTATCTTTCCTTTGTCTTTACTTTTAATGATTTGTGATGCATTATGGATGATATGTTTCTAGAAACACATTACAGGCAGTGATGCCATATGATGTGCCGTCAAGTACATGGCATACACATTACAAGTATATGTGCCATAACATGTGTTAACAATGCTAATACATTACAGGCAGTGATGCCATATCATATGCAGTGAAGTACATGGCATACACATTACAAGCATATGTGCCATAACATGTGTTAACAACGCTAACACATTACAGGCAGTGATGCCATATCATGTGCAGTCAAATATTTGGCGTACACATTACAAGCATCTATTCCATAACATGTGTCAACAACGCTAACACATTACAGGCGGTGATGCCATATCATGTGCAGTCAAATACATGGCATACACATTACAAGCATCTGTGCCATAACATATGTTAACAACGCTAACATATTACAGGCGGTGAAGCCATATCATGTGCAGTCAAATATTTGGCGTACACATTACAAGCATATGTGCCATAACATGTGTTAACAACGCTAACACATTACAGGCAGTGAAGCGAAATCATGTGCAGTCAAATATTTGGCGTACACATTACAAGCATCTATTCCATAACATGTGTCAACAACGCTAACACATTACAGGCGGTGATGCCATATCATGTGCAGTCAAATACATGGCGTACACATTACAAGCATCTGTGCCATAACATGTTTTAACAACGCTAACACATTACAGGCAGTGATGCCATATCATGTGTAGTCAAATATAAGGCGTACACATTACAAGCATCCATGCTATAACATGTGTTAACAACGCTAACACATTACAGGAGGTGATGCCATATCATGTGCAGTCAAATAACTGGCGTACACATTACAAGTATCTGTTCCATAACATATGTTAACAACGCTAACACATTACAGGCAGTGATGCCATATCATGTGCAGTCAAATAACTGGCGTAAACATTACAAGCATCCGTGCCATAACGTGTTCTTAGGTTGTTATATCATAAAGTAATAACTGATAATTTGTATTTTGCGGTTAAACGATTTAAAATATTGTTTTTAACATCTGAGCAACTTTATATGTGTATTTGTATACCTCCTACCTCCGCAACACCTCCTCAAAGTCAAAAGTTTATAATAGCAATTCCTTTATATTTTGTGGTTAAATCGGTTTAAAATAATTCCTTTAACTTTTTCTTTATCTTTCCTTTGCCTTTTTCTTTATTGGCAGTCATTTGTGACTCAGATATGGATGACATGTTGCTATATTTTGCTACAAAACAGTTTAACATATTTTTCTGAGTGTCCGAGCAACTTTATATATGTTGCTTGTATGCCTCCTACCTCCACTACACCTCCTCAAAGTAAAAGTTTATAATACCAATGTTTTTATATTTTGCAGTTAAAGCGGTTTAAAATAATTCCTTTAACTTTTTCTTTATCTTTCCTTTGCCTTTTTCTTTATTGGCACTCATTTGTGACTCGGATATGGATGACATGTTGCTATATTTTGCTACAAAACAGTTTAATATATTTTTCGAGTGTCCGAGCAACTTTATATATGTTGCTTGTATGCCTCCTACCTCCACTACACCTCCTCAAAGTAAAAGTTTATAATACCAATGTTTTTATATTTTGCAGTTAAAGCTGTTTAAAATAATTCCTTTAACTTTTTCTTTATCTTTCCTTTGCCTTTTTCTTTATTGGCAGTCATTTGTGACTCGGATATGGATGACATGTTGCTATATTTTGCTACAAAACAGATTAACATATTTCTGAGTGTCCAAGAAACTTCTTATATATGTTGCTTGTATGCCTCCTACCTCCACAACACCTCCTCAAAGTAAAAGTTTATAATACAAATTTTTGAAATTGATTGTGTGGTTGGTAAATTTTTTGGCATGGACTGTGGTTGATAATTTTTGTTGGAATTGACAGTGTGGTTGGTGCATTTGTTGGTATGATGTGTGTAGGGTGGTAATTTTGTTGGAATTAACAATTCAATTTGGCTTTTCTCTTTTAATTATTTGTGAATGGCAAATTGAAGTTGGCATGTGTTTATATTTTACAATTGAACTGGTTAAAATGTTTTTCAATTTTGAAGATTGTGATAATCTGCAGGATAGTCAAATTTTGGTTGTAATTATCATGATTGGGATGTGCATATAATACATATGCAATTTGCAGATGGCGAAGGACAAACTGCATCTTCAATATCATCATCACAATAATTGTCAAGTTCTTTCAACAAGTTAATATATTTTTCCATAGTGATATTGAATTTTTTGACAGTTTGATTCGATAATGCTTTCAGTCTTTTCTCTTCCTCTTGCCTAGCTTTCATACGGGGATGTGTATTAATGTACAACAGTCGTTCTTGTGTAATTGGTTCAACAAGTGCCCAATTTCTTTCTTTTTCGCATCTTGAGAATGCAGTGTAAGCTGTACCAAGGTTGTTTTTTTCCATCTGAATGGATTGTTGTAACTTGATACGCATGTGGGTGGCAGTTTTACCATCTCCAATTGACATACCCTGACTTTTGGCAATAGTTATGGCATATCCCGGCATTAACGGCAGGCCATTTCTGCTGCAACAATCAGACTCACATCGACCTTCAACAGCAGTAATTGGTATCCATGTCGGATGTCCTCGAATCCATGACGGGCCTTTATAATTTGGGAAATCGACCACAACAGCTAACGGAAATTCAGGTGGTGACATATTTGGTGAATAGAGGATTGCAATTACTTTTCCCATGGCACCATTATTTAGACCAAGGCCTGTAAGACCCTTTTGGTACTTGGTAAGGATTACAGTTGCACCAACTGCCATTAAAGATCTTAGTGGTATTTGACCCAGCTGCTTATCAGTTAAAGAGTGATGTTTACCACGTCCTCTTGATGGAATAACAGCAACTGGCACACCAAGGTTAGCTAATTTATTATGGTTTTCTTCATTAACTTCATTCCATGTTTCCATTAATGTGAGGACGCGACCATGCAAAAAATTACATTTTTCGGGTTGGGGCAAAGCATTTTCATAACGACTATTTATATCTTGCCAGTCTTGTTGAGTAATCGATCCATTGCGTATTCTAAGTAGCCGCTGTAGAAGGGCTAACTGATCTGGTCCTTGGCGCATTGTTTCTGTAAGAACGATAACATCTTGAAATGAGCGATAGATTGCATAACCAGCAAAGTTGATTGTGGAATCATCATGTTTCGGCGGCTGATGTAAATCCAAAGCACGAATTGGTCCAAGTTGACCAAGGTCCCCAAAGAAATTGACAGTTGGTACACCTCCATAATAATTATCAAAGTCTCCTGTTGCCTCACATAATCTTTGGCTGCACCAAGCCACTAGAAGCTTTGACTGCATGCTACGTTCATCAATATTAAGTTGAATTAATTTAAGTTCATTGTTTTCATGCATGCCTGCATATTTTCTTAGCTTTCTTAGAGCTACATCACCCAACGGATAGTCAGAAAGCTGGACAGAATTTAAATTCTTATCTTTTTTTAGTTTGTGTGGTGGTGGAGTCATTGAGTGTATAGTGCGACCATTAGGTATGAGGACTGATGCTGCACCAGTTGGGGCCAAGTTCATAACAGCAGAATTACGCTTAAAAATACGACGAACGATTCTAGTGAGCGCGGTAATGATGAATGTTTTCCCGACACCGGCTGTTCCTTGTATTAATAAACGTATTGGCTGGGTACCTGTTGGCAAAGTTCCTTTTGCTACTTGTAATAAATGCTGAAGATTTATACCAATGACTGTTCTTTGTAATTCATTAGCATTTAAGATGTTTATTTGGGGTAAAGTACAGTCTTCAGCATGCTGCAATTCATTTTTTTCTGCTTCTTCGGATATAGATTGTAACCATGTGTCAGCATTAATAGGCCATTGACTACCAAAACTTTGAATTGCATAATTATTCCAATCAAATGTAGCCCCACCATCGGGAAGAACTTGTTGTACATTCGGCTCATTGATATCAGCAACATGGTGCCTAGCAATATCTCTCATTATTGCTCTACCAATGTTCATTTGTGCAATGGCTGAATTTTGGGAACATTGGGAACTTGCATCTGTATATTGTGATGATTGATCCGAAGACTGAGTATTGGTTTCAATATTGATTGCACGCGTGTGACTGTGTTTTCTCTCGCTCTTTTATCAAATGATTGTTTAGCCTCTTTCAATGAATCAATTAATATTGATGGACATTCTTCGGTTTGAACAAGGGAAGCCAAAGCAGCAGCAAATGACTCATGTTGTCCCTTCAATTCTTCGGTATTGTGCCATGTTCCAACAGAAAATATAATGAGCATAGCTTTTGCATAGTCCTCAGTAACAGGCCAGACAGGTTTTGTAGATATTCCTGTAAAAACTGGGACGTGATCTACTTTGCAGGTACAATTACATTTCTTGCTCCAGTTCCATAATGATATTTCTGGCTCAGTTTCTCTACGCTTATCGCTTAAGTATTTGTCTAATGTGCTACTTTTTGTAACAGTTCCATCTTCACCAGACGTATCCAAGGCTCGGAAACCACTGATACCAATGTATCGGAAATTCCTGGTACATCTAATCAGACGACCACCACTATTAATGAAATCCGCCGCAGCACCCGGAACATCTACTAGACCAGCAATTTTTTGAAGTAGTCGTTGAGCCAAATTTTTAACAGTGCTTCCATCATCAGTGTTTTCAATGAGATGGCGATAAACATGTACTAAATCTTCCGTTGAAGCAGCACCTTTGCAAGCATAACTAGCAATGTATTTTTGTAGAGCAAGAAGGTCCTGATCGATAATGGGTTGACTATCACAATTTGCTAGCCAACTAAGTAGTCGTGTTTTTACATGCATCATCAAACGAGGATGATCGCGTGGTCCCTCATATCTAGGATGTTCCCCTTCTGTTATGACAGCATTAAAAGGATGAATCTCTTTACCACTTGTTTTTTTGGTTTGTGAATCAAGATCGCCAAAATGAAAGCGACAGTACTTTTGTGGAGCAGTATCTTTTTTATTCTTACGGCGATAACGCAAACAATTGGAATTACAATTATGGAGGCCAATTCTGTTCACAAGATGGGTATGTTGCTCTTTTATACCACCTTCATGACTAGCAACATCCGAAAGTTCTTGCGCCAATGGGTTATAGTCCGGTGGAGCTTGAGTCCCTTCTGGTCTGGCCCATTGATCTTTGTTTGGAACCCAAGTTCTAATTCCAGAAGTATCTATAATTTCATTTCCACCAGCAGGATGCAGTGAAGTAAACATTGGTGAAAATAAGTCATTACTGTCTTCATTTGTTGTTTGTAACCAATTTTGAAGTTCTTGCGCTGCAGGTTTTAATGCTTGTGAGTCTACAACATCATCAGACAAGCTATCCATAATAGTTTTGACTTTTCGGGCATGTTTAGATGACGATATTATTGCGTGTCCATGTATCTCACCTCGACTTTTAGCAAATTCATATCGCAACCAATAGTCATCATATTGAAATACTTCCTTACTAACTGTGGCAAAGTAATTTATAGTCCTTGCATCAAAATACTGCGTGACAATATGAAGATTTTGTAGAATCATTTCCCGCTTGAATTTATTGTCACTTTCCATTTGCTGGCGTACAGCATCTTCGTTTAAATTGTTTATTAACGCATGATACTTAATAAGTAGTTCATGCAATGGTTTCCAATGAAATTCTGCGCAACTGTTGGTATCAAAATATGCTGGTAAATCGCCAAATTCATTTCGTCTAAAAAACAACATGGCATCCAATTTTTTTTTTTGGTCTCTCCAGTATGGATCGGTATTCACCAGGTTTTTTCCAATACTAATAATTTTTCGTGGAACTGAATCATCATCATTTTGTAAATTATCTCTCAGTTCAGCGATTGTAAGATGAGCATCATTCAATTGTTGGGAAACAAGAAAGCTACCCTGCTGCAATGCTTGCATTCTCAAACGCATATTCAATAAGAAAAATTTTAAGTACGGATGACGTGCTACACGATTATCAGAACAATAATATATATGTTCGATGTATTCTTCAAAGTTAATTTTATTCAACCTTGGAACAGTTAAGTCACAATTTCCATTAATAAAAACAGTCGGGTATGCCATAGTAAAAAAACCAGGAGTTTTTAATTCCCGAATAGGACGTTCTCGTGTATATTCTAAATTTGCATTCGCTACTGTGCCATGTTGAAGAGCTTGATTAACTGCATCTTCAGAACCCAAGAGCTTCTCCAGTATTGTTCGTAACTCTTTGTCAGCATCTTTAGGTTCAACCGGGCAAACTAAACCAGAACGGGTTATACTTTCATCATCTTCAGGTAAGTTTTGTTGAAATTGATTTTCAGCAGGACCCTTGTCTCCTTCTGATATGATATTTGGCAATTCCACAACTGGCAAATCAGGTAATTCAGAACGCATCTCTGGTAAATTTTGAATGCGGTCATATTTTATTGAGACATCCTTATAGTATTCATTTGGTAGGAACTGAAAGTAGCGTCCTTTTAAAGGTTTGTCAATGTGATCAGAGCCATTGTATTGGTGTTTATTATTAGTATCTGGATAGTCAACACCACCTTCTGGGTATCCAAAACACAGTCCTCGTAATGCGCTTTCAACTTTAACCCTTTGTACAGTATACTGTTGGATTGAATTTTTACTTCCTTTCTTTTTAATAACTACTATTCCAACCTCTGACGGTAATGATGGCAGTTCGGTAGCAATTTGCATTCTTTGAGGAAAACTGATGCAATGACCTTTTGATGCAAGCATGCCATACCGTAGGAGGTGTATATTCATAATGACAGTGATACGACGAATCAATGCCACTTCCAGTATGGTTAAATTTTGGAGATATGGTGGTACTGGTAAAAAATGCATATCATTATGGCGGATATTATCTTGCAGTGGGCCCAAATCGTCATCATCTGCTGAGAGTATACCTGAAAATCTAGCAGGTGTCTTCACATTCTTTTTGAAACGACTAAGATTTTCTCTATGACATCTGTCACACCTTCCATCACTGAAAATTTTCCAAGGCTTAATGGTAATTGGTTTTGCTTCACTTTTTGCGGTAGGACTAATTGGAGGTGTAGCATGAAATACTGGTCGGGTTTCATGGCAAGTTTTACAGGTTGCTAAAGTATGTAAAGTTTCACCCTCCTCAAACTGCACTACAGCAGCCACAACATTAGGGTTTTGATGAATGGTGGAGATCTCATTTACATAAATATCATCTTTGTTACCGAATTGGTTATCCGTTACAATTGATGGTTCTGAATGTGTGGCTGGTAAATTAGTTGGTATTGATTGTTGTGCTGCTGGTACATTTTTTGGCACTGACTGTTGTGTTGCTGG
Source organism: Hydractinia echinata (assembly GCA_030067915.1). Lineage (NCBI taxonomy): Eukaryota > Metazoa > Cnidaria > Hydrozoa > Anthoathecata > Hydractiniidae > Hydractinia > Hydractinia echinata. Next base: position 217,141 of record JASGCC010000042.1, on the reverse strand, counting down.
TACATTTTTTAGCACTGACTGTTGTGTGGTTGGTAAATTTTTTGGCATTGACTGTTGTGTAATTGTTAATTTTTTTGGCATTGACTGTTGTGTGGTTGTTAAATTTGATGATATTGACTGTTGTTTGGTTATTAAATTTGTAGGTACTGACTGTTGGGTAGTTAAAAAATTTGTTAGTACTGACTGTTTAGTTGATAAATTTGTTGGTATTGACTGTGTTGTTGCTAAGGAGCATTTAGTTGGTACATTAGTTGACAAAATATTTCCATGATAATGTGGAGTAATTGGCAATGTAACAGGTGTTTTTTTATCTACAGATGTTTTGGAAAGTTTCTTTTTGCACCTATAATTTATTCGCTGGTGTCTTCTATTTTTTTCGATACTTGTTTCATTGACTTTAGGTTCTTCATAATGAATATTCAACTGATTACACTTTTCCTTCAAAACATTTTCCTTTAGAGCAGGACCTCGTTTGTGTTTTTTTTTTTTACAGCAGCAGACATATAAGATTTCATTATTTTTTCTACTAGAATATTTTGTTTTTCTTTCAAAGCAATCCCTTCCTTCTCATGATGCTGTTGATTGGTTATATTTTTTGGCTGAATTAAATTATTTGATGACAAACAGGGAATTTTTTTAGCTGGACTAAGTGATGTGGATGTTGTAGCAAAAGGAATGCTCACATTGTCATCAATGATCAATGATTGGTAGTGATTGTCATTAACCCTACCAAGCAAAATAAAAGCACCCGCAGTGGTACCGTCAGTCAACAGATGTGCCACTTGTTGTTCCCCAGCAATATCATGTGTTTCATCATGAGTGGGACTAATAAGGGTATATGGGTGTATTACAGTACTGGTATCAGATGTTATCAAAATAGTCACACCCAACATTATTGCAGCAGCTCGTATAAAAATCTCTTCAACATACATAGTAGGTCTTGATTGAGTTTGTAATTCACGTTCCCACTCTCCAGGGCTTGTATATAAAAGGTCTCTGCTATTTTGAAAAATCCCTACATCACTGTTTTCATAAGCAAATTTGACCACAGCTGCTCGTAGTTGGAGGTGATTCTGAAAATGTAGTTCAGGGGGGACAATTTGTTTAATCTCAGGGCGATTTAGTTGCTGTACTACTGCTCTATAAAAGCAGTTGCCATCCCCTATTGTAACTTCTTGATATGTTATATTTGACAAACCAATACTTCTGGCATAAGCAACGATATGATCAGCAGAATTCGAAATATTTAGAAGATGGCTGGCATAAGATTCCTGTTGGGCTATTTGAAAGTCAATGTCATTGTTGTTAAAGGGCCCAGGATTGCTTTCAATGTCACCAGATAGCAATAACAGTAATTTAACTGATGCAAGATTGATATTAAAGTTCAGACAACACATCAAAATTATTGAAATAAAAAGTTTCAAAAAAGGAATGAAGTCGTTATTATTATCCAGTTTTTCCAAAGGCTTTCCTGACTGTCTGTGAAAATTTATGATTTCATTCTTAATGTTATTAGAGCGACTAGCAGCTATATTATAAAACGAGCCAATGGTGACACGATATGCTTGGACAGGTATCATGATGAATTTGTCTCTACGGTTGTGGTCTGGTAAATTGGTGATACCTAGCTATAGACGCCAAATACAGGACAAAAAGCAGGGACAAATAATATGATGTAAACAATAATCAAATATATAATTCAGTTATTTATATGCAAACAGTGAACCTAATGATAAATTCAACAATGAAAAAGCATGAAATTATTAAATAATACTTATCCAATATTCCAGGGAGATCAATTCATTCAATGCAATATCAGTAAAGTTCTCGCAAGCAAACACGCTCCAGTAAATTTCCAGAGGGTTTGAAAAAACGTATTTCGACCGCGAAACGATGGTTTACTTTCTGCCTTCATGTACCAGGCACTTGATGCCACTTTTGGTTGAAAGGTGACTGAAAAACCGAGTTCTCACGTGTTACTCTTTGTCGAATCAAAGCAAAATAATGATTCCGGGGCACATAAGCCGGCCTGCCCCGATTATGTATTTTCTGCCCTGTTTATAAACAAGACAAGCTGCCGTACATAATCCGGGCAGCGTTCATAATCCGGGCAGAACAGTGCTTCATGGGCCAATGACATTGCATTTTGTTTATAATCCGACGAAGCATGAATTGCGAAAATGTAAACAATCATGGCATCCGGCGTCAATTTGCCTGCCCGTATGGTTAAAAAGACGATTTTTTGACCAACGAAAGCAGATGCTCTCAGATAACTAAATACTGTAGTGTCAACTTTTAAAAGTTTAATTTTATCTGTCCACGCTTAAAATGTTTGACCAACATGATATGTGTACTATCCAGTGTAAGTGATGTGCCTTAATGGGCATTCCTGATCAAAACAAAATTTTCTTTAGTCAGTGTGCAGTTTGTATGGCTAGCTACCTGAAAATAGGAGTCTATTACGAACAATTTTTTATTAGCTAGATCAGAGGTGTCTGATGGAATAATGTAGATTATAGTTAAATACATATAGCTACACTTTCTGTTTGATATGGTGTTTTTATATTCTGTGAATGAAATTGGTGACTCTGTGCTATAAGGGATAGAGAGCTGTATGCAACTCTCAATTTCCTCAGGATATAGCTAGCGTTGTAGGTAGGAGATAATAATGTTTTTCCTAGCCCTGTCCAGGACTTGAATCTGGATCACTCATTTAAAAATGAGTGTCATAACCATTAGACCAACAGGGCATGAATGCATACACAATTTCACAGACTATTTTACAGTAAAGTATAGTTATAACCAAGCTTTTTAGGGATATCATAATCGGTTTTCTTATACAAATATCTCAGGGTAAATCAAGCCTATCGATAAGAAAATAACACCCGAGAAATAAATCGCTCCCCCAAGATTACAATAATTTAAACTGGGTGAGCAATCTGAATAAATAGAATATACCTTTAAGTGGATAAATTTTGGCGAGTATTTAATTTGGCGAATGATAAATTTTATAAAATTTGGCGAGGATTTAATTTGGCGAATACCAAAAAATGTTTATTTTGGCGGGAATTTATTTTGGCGAATTACACAAAGAAATGGATTTTTATGTCTTGAAATATTTTATCAGTCTTTTTTCTCTATTTTATTGTACCTTTTTGTATATATTTTGGTTCCTTTATACTGTAAATAATAAGAAAGAGAACATTGATTTCCATGTGAGATGAATTGATATTGCTCAGCCAGAAAAACATTTTTTGGAATTGGGGGAGCAATTAATGACTCAGCTATTTTTTTATTTCTCAGAATTGGCTCATTTTACCCTCAACACAGCTATATACCTTATTCGTACAAATTTTGCAAGCGATTTTGGTATAAAATCGCCAAATAAGTGTTCGTCAAATTTAATTATTTTCATCCATCGCCAAATTAAATGCTCGCCAAATTTATCTATTTTTATCTTTCGCCAAATTAAATGCATTTCAACTCTTTTACATACAAAAAATGTGACAAAAAAAATTAGGCTAAATTTTACATATTCTTTTTGTTTTAATATAAAGCATTTTCTTGTTTAAAAAATCGTTTTTTTATATCTTTTTAGTCAAATCTCTTAGGATAAAATTTTAAGCTATATATATATATATATATACATAAAAAAGAAAATCAGTCCATCCATTTAAATCAAAATAGCCACCACCCAATTAAATGCTCGAAAAAATGCTCGCAAAAACAATCAATTTGGTCCATCGCCAAAAAATACAGCTTACATGTTGTGCAAAACTTAAAAAGTGAATTTCAATCCAGTGTGAGTGCTTGCTTAGTACAGGTAAACAATGCTAATTTTATGCTAGCTCAATTGGTAGTTTTATCCCAGCCAATTAGTTAATTTTATGCTAGCTTTGTAGCTAGTTTTTTATGCTATAGCTACCTATATGTTTATATATGTTTGCTCTATTTTATGCCAGCTAAAAGTCTATTTAAGTTCTATTATAATCCCAGCTCAGTCAATAGATTTATGTTAGATAGTCTTAGGTGTGAGTTAGAATAAGAAAGGGTTCATTACATGTAAAAAATAGTGATAAAACATACCCTTTCTTCGTTTTCTTGAACAAGCGCTTCCGTCAGTTTTGATATGGCTTAGGTTAACGAAAGTTTGAGTTTGAGGCGCTATGTGTCCGAGAAATGGTCATGTGATATTAGTAAAGGTGACTTATGTATCACGTGGCTAAAAAGTGTAGGCTGATTTGGTCTCAACTAAAATCATCCGATTTCCCGCTTAGCCATCTTTAAAAAACAACAAAAGCACTCCATCGTAGTTTATATAAGAAAAAACGTAGTTTCGCTTAATCAAAAATTTACAAGAATATAACCAGATAATAATACTGGGAAATCGAGTGCTCCATGAATGAAATGCTAGCCGTTTTTGATGTATAGGGATGAAATTGATAGAAATGCGAAATACTCTCCACCGTAGTAACTTTTTATATTATTTGCCTTAATTAATGAGGAAATGGGCTCCGCTACGCTCCGCAAAAAGAGTTATTAAGAAAAAACTGCAGAGAATGCGGAATCCGCCACCTCCTGGACCAAATAGGGTTAAACAATATGAGAATAGGGCGTTATAATTGAGGCGCAAGGTGTCAAAGGAGTTATTTTTTATTAGTTTATAAGACACCAATTGGGAATTTTAATAAATTTATGCAAGCCGTTTAAAGAATTATAATAAAACATCTCTAAAGCAGACAACATCAGGACGTCACAAAATTGTCCGCTATAGAGAGGCATTTGCTACATATAGATTCGCCACAATTGTCTCATAACGATTCAAAAATCAGCTGAGCTGTTAGGGTATAGTGAAATTAACTCTAAAGTTTGCCAAGAAGCTGGGTTTGGAAAAACAAGACAATATTATTAATATTATATTCTGTAAATATCCAAAAAAGTATAACAGAATTAGACTTTACAAAAAACTTTCCGATTCTGTTTTCTCTTAGCGCATACAACGGAATATTTAAAACTTGTATCAAAATATTGCTTGATTGTTTTTTTGTTGTTGTTTTAGGGGGGGGGGGAAGCAAATTGAAAATTTGAAATGATGTGCGCTATAGGGAGCTTTCCGATATGAACTGTCAGATACATAGAGGTTTTGAGATAAGGGTTTGATCATCATTTCATTCGTTCCAGAGAAAAGTATTTATTGAGGACAAATTGCTTTCCTAAAACAGGAATAACGACAAAACAATGCTTTCATAAAAAGGGGATATGAAAACGATAAAAAATATTAAGAGTATTTTTATCTTCAAAAGAATTGAATTGGACAGAATAAAGCTTTAATAAAATTTCTTTTTACAAGAAATATATATTAGATAAAAAGAATTATCGATCCATACAGAGAAATGTCACTTTGAGTCAGTAAGTTGAATTTTTAAGATAAATTCTTTTGTCCTCCAATGTTATTTTTCGATATGGGTAGATAAGAATAGTTAGTATGGTAGTGTGGTATTATACGTCTTTCAGTAACAGGCGCATCCTGAAAAATATATAATTTTCAGAGCTACGGCCGTATATCAAGATAAGAAGATCCGCTTACTCAGTCACTCGGAATAAGCAAGTCTGCCCAAAAATGGTTTCATGGAGTAAATCCACTCAATAGTCGCTTGAAATAAGCTAAATGCTCATACAGTTTGCATTGTAATGTTATAGGTAGGCCAGAAACATGTGGTGAAAGTTTAAAACCTGCTTACAATATAACTGAGACTCTCAGCTTGACAGTCACACAAGACATATGTGGACATCCTAAACCTTATGTTGAATGGAGATTAGAAGAAGACAGCACTTCTAGTAGTACGTTTGGTTCTATTTTAATTAATGACGCATCGAAGAAATACAGATATAGCTATACAACACAAAACATTGTACGTTCAAATTGTGGTAAAACAATTATGTATAATGCAAGAAATGAACTTGGAAAAGTCGAAGGAAACTCAACAATTTATATTTCAGACATAATGCAAGCTGTGTTTCTTTGAATTGGCATAAAGAGGATACTGGAAATTGCTTAATGAAATATCATTTGAAATTTGATGATAAAGATAATGTTTACACTACCTTCAAGACTAATTTTAGTCTCTGTCATTCACATTGTGCTGCAAGTGCGTCTGTTTGGGCATCATACAAAGGAACTGCTGGTTATAAAAATAACATTTCACTCCGTTCAATACCATCACGACCAGATACTACCATCACGCCAAATTCTAGAACAACCACTGAAGGGAAAACTGTGCAAAGCGCAGGTATAACACAAAACATACTTTTATCACTTGTTCTATTGTACATCTCAATGCTGGTTGGGTGAGTTAAGGCGGGTCCAAATCAAATTTCGTTGGTCAAAACGTCATTTGAAGTTTTCTTCAGATTAGAAAGTATTCTGTGTGACTTGTTATATCAGTACTTTTATAAAATGCAACTTTAAAATGCTGTTAGAGTTATTGGAAGCTGGCCAAAATCAGGAAAGTTAGAAAGCACTAATTAAGCTTAAAAAGCATCCCGTTCTGTTATAAAAGACACACAAAATACATAGATAGATAAATGTTTTAAGTTTTTTGTGTGGAAATGCGCGCGGTTTAATAGGAAGTGCATAGGTCGTGCTTCAACTCACGTACTATCACTTAAATTCACAGTACATACTATTAAATATTTACAAGCTCTTATTGTAGCGTTTTATGCGCTGTTCTTACAATGCGATGTATTTCATTATAGATGATTGTAAGTGCGCTAGTAAAACTGCAATTGGTATTGTTATCACTATAGTTATTGGATTGATTTTAAACATCGTTATATTCGTGATTTTGAAACATAAAGGTGAATATGAATTTTATTTTTATTTATTTATTGCTATCTATTTTATTTCACAATCTCAATCAGACGAACTGTTTAAAACTCGAAGTCTCTTGGCAGTATAATTTTTTAATTATACGTGCAGAATTTTAAGCTAATTTATGGCTCGTTTTCGATTTCTCCGTTTTTCCCTATAGCACAAACATTACACTAGTGTTACATCTTACACTGCTTGGTCAGCAAGGATACCCTGTCATTAAACTATACTCATGCCCGAGTATAGGAATATTCAGTAGTGCCCGGTTTAACGTTTCTTTTTGTAAGCATATAAATTGGTACAAATGATGTCTGCCACATTACAATTAAAAATCATGTCTCAAAAAATGACTGTCAAAATAAACATTTTTTGCGATATTTGCTCATAAATAATCCAAATAAATATTATTTAATGTATTATGAGTGAATTTTAACTTCTTAGCCATAAGGAATTATCTCATTAAGATTGAGGCGTCTTTGAACAACATTTTTGAAATAAATTCTACGCCTTTGTTATGAGATGTATAGTATATACTGTGCATTTTTTATTGAAAGGATATTTTTAAAGCCTTTCGAATAAAGATAGACAATTTCACAACTTTTTTGCTGAGCTTAAACAGCTGTAATTTTGTCTAAGGTAACTAAACCATTCCTGACCTTTTCGTGCTACAGTAATGTATGCAGCTAAATGGAGTTATAGTCGTAGAAATAAATTGTGTTTCAGTATTTAGGGTTAACTTCATCTTGTGTTACAGCATTGCTAACGAAAATACTTGGTCGTGGCATAATAGCGATTTTTTAATTGGAGTTATTAATCGGTTAAAGCGTCAAATAGAGGTTTTGTGGTTTGCAAACAATTAGTGTTTCTAAAGCATTGAAAAAAAAATTGCTGTGCGGAAACTGTTTATTTTTTAGAAATATTTTATGAAATATAATTGTTGCTTTAGTTTAAAGATAAACTACACAACTAGATCTTCTACAAGACAGTTACAAATTTTCTTTTTCGTGTAGGTTTTATAATATTCACTAAAAATCCTAAGAAAACATTGCAACATACGGAACAAAGAGATGATGATAACTATGAAGTAACAGAAACAACATCATCTCATTATGCCGACCTGAACGTCAAATCTGTGAAACCGAGTATTTACGCCGACTTAACGAAAACATCAGATTCGTCGAAAGAGTATGCCGAAATTGAGTTAAGCGAAACAAAATCGAACATGTATGCTAATATTAACTCATAGATGATCCGCTAAAATTCTGTAAACTATTCTCGCAAATTTGATATGTGATTTTGACGTTTTATTAAAACTTTTTTATCAAAAAATATCCTTTTTGTGTCAAAAGGATGATTATTTTTGTCTTATTACCGTATAAAGTATATACTTTATAAATATTTGCAGATAGTTGCTTTGATGTTATTGTAAGAAATGTTGACGAATTCGTAGGTCTGTTTTACAACTTCATAATTCTTGTTGATTCTAGACGTATGAAATTGCTTTTACGGCGTTTTGTTACCACAACTTAAATCCAAATCAAGCGCTAGCTTCGCGTTGAAACAAAGAAGGTGTAATACTTAAAGAAATATATATATATGTGCCTATTTCAAAAATCCTGAGCTATGTATGAAGTCATTTAATATTTTTGGTGGTGTAAATTTTTAACTTGTCAAGAAATGTTTTGTACTTGCGATTTATAACCCTTAACAAACATATTCAAACAGACCAGACATAATTTGCATTGTGACTGTCAATGCTTAAAAAACGTGGCATGGGGCTACGAATACGAATTATCGAAACGCAGCAAAGTTGTGAGAACTCAACCTGGCATCAACTATACAGCAGCGAAGACATGTATGCAAATGCAACATTTAAGTATTGCTAAAGTGTATGGCTGAATGTACAAAAATGCAGGCGAATAATGGCGCGACCCGAATTCCGGGCAGAAAATAATAACATCGTTCGCATTTTAAGCAACACGGAATTACTAAAACGCTCTCGCTTTAAAAAAAAATCACTTATGCGCACTACAGGCACTATTAACTGACAACGGGAAGTACAATAAAAGGGCGTCTTGTGTATCATGTTTATGTTATCTTCCCAGCAACTTGATCAATAAAAGATCTCACCTTAACGTTTAAGTTATAAAAATTGTTCCCCTTTATGACTACCACCTTAGTTTGGAAGGTAGGTTGTGTTGTTTCAACGTAAGCTTGTTAAAATGGATATAGTTCGAAAGCATAATTCATTTCCTTCTTTACCTGTATTCAACTTTACCCCGCTTTTATCGTGCTTCAGTTCAATCCCGAACTGCTCTTTTTTAATTTTTTCTATATTAACCCTATTCGGTCTGCATTTTTTTTGTGCGTCTTATGTCAGCACTTTCTGTGACGTCATCAAAAGAACGTATTAACACTATACTTTACAAAAAAAGAAAACAAAGTAGGGTTATATCGCTTTCACGTAAAAGACATATATCTCTCCTCTTTAATAATAGCCGTCGTCTGTCGGTGTGTCCGCCAAAGCCTTGTCCCGTTGCAGAAACACGAGTTTTTAAAATGTTCACCAATACCATATGCGATATATTTTTACTGACTTTGTTTTGACCGCTCGCGCGTAGTATACTATTCACGACACCTTATTCTTTGAAAAACAAGTTAACAATCCAAGATCGTCGCGGCTGGACGAACGAAGGCCATTTTGATTTTGAAAATAGTCGTGTGTGGTTAAGTGTGTGAGGTTTGTATACCTGTATGTTTGTATACCTTTTTATCTTCATATTTTTGCACTATTTGTTTTCTGTTTGTTTTCAATGTTAACATTAATATATTTTCACGTTTTTTAGCCACGTATAAATCTTGAACGCACCATTTTTAGGATTTTCGGCTGGGAACGAAGATTTTACTATCTAGCTAGCCATCTAGAGCCCTACTTATTACTATTCTGTATGGTATAAGAGCTTTTTATCCAACGCAACATTTATTTTTATGTTGAGGTTGTAGCCATTTAGCTAGCTCCTATCTTTGGCTAAAAAGTGAAAGTATAAAAATGCAGTTTCGCTAATCCAACAATATTCTTAAGAAATAATTGTTATGCTAAATCCAGTTAGCTGGGTAGCTACATCTTTTATTATTATCCTGAAAACCATTTCTGCAAATAAAATTGCTGAGCAATTGTTTTAGCTGGACGGGTAACGACAGCCTGTTCCCTGTGTTTCTATTTAAACCGCAGTTTTAATGAAGTTTTTTTGGAAGAGGGTAATACGCCTTTTAAACTCTGTTTACCTGTACTAAGCGCTTAGCCCAGAGTTAATAACAGACTGTGGAAAAGGCTGTTACGCCTATGCGCATGTGCAACGTGGTTTGCCTGTACTAAGGGGTCAGTCCACCACTGTGATAATTAGTTTTTAAACTTTCTCGGTGATTACGCCTGTACCGATTTGCAACACTGTTTAACTGGACTAACCGCTCAGCCCTGTGTTAGCAATGGACTGTATCTTGTGTTTTTATTTAAACAGAGTCTGCGAGAAAGTGTTTTTCAAAAGGGTATTATCCCTATACGCCTTTGCAACACCGTTTAACTGTACTAGGCGACCACTCCTATTTGACAACTATTTTTTTTAACTTTAACAAAAATTTTATCCACAAAATAAAATAATATTGACATTTTTTTTGAAAATATGTGACAGTCCCAACACTATAATGGTGTATGCGCTTCACTTAATTTACGACACACTGTATACCTGTACTAAAGCGCTCCACCTGATCGTGTGGCACAGTTTACGGCTCTTATTAAGCGCTCCACAGAGTGTTCAACGCCTGGTCACACCTTGACTTACCCCGGCGTTTTGACTCCGGGTCTCCCGGCTAGTCTCTTTAATGCTAGACGTATTTTGTCTGTCTCTGCTCAACATGGCGCAAGTAGCAAGACGCAGTTAAAATCCTCGCAGCCCTGCAGCTTTATTTCAAATTCCGCCGAACCCGATTTTTTACCGGCCTTGCTTTGACCGCTCACGCATAATAGAGCAATCACGAGGCCCCGTTTTCAATAATAACCAATCCAAATACTTCGCAGCCTCAACATACCACGGAGGAAACAAACTATGCTTGGGAAGGCCATTTTGGTTTGGAAGTGATGGTTTGAAATTTGTGGGTCTCCTTTTCATCCATTTTTTTTTAAGTACTTTGTATCCTTTAGGATTATTTAGTTTCTGTGTGTTTTCACATGTTAAGGTGAGTATTTCATGACATTTTCTAGTCATGTATAAATCTTAAACAAACCAATTTTAAGATTTTGGCTAGCTAGCTATAAACGTAAATTTTGATTCATTTTGCTATGCCTCCTTCGATTATAAGGCAGCATCCTGCTTAAGGCAGCTAGCTATAGCTAGCTTTATTTATTTCTATACTCAAGGTTTTTATTCAGATTGGTATATTGTTATTTATTTTTACGTTGAAGTTGGGTCTACCTACTAGCTAGCTCCTCTTTTTGCTACCTCTGGCTAAAAAGTAAAAGTAGCCAAATGGAGTTTGGCTGCAACACAATTCTTAATTCTTATGCTAAATAAGTGCAGTTAGGCATCTACCAATTTTATTACTGATATGAAAACTTATGCTGCAAAATAAAATTGCTGAGTATTTTTTTTAACTGAACATGACAACGACAGACGGTTTTCTGAATTTTTTTTAACCAAAGTTGCAATAAAGTTTTTAAAAAAATTGTGTTATGCATATACTCATGTGCAACACGGTTTATCTATACTAAGCGCTTAGTCCAGTGTCACCATTAATTTGTTACTGTTTACTAAAACTTATTCACCAAAATAAAATAATATTGACTAACTGTTTTTGCTATGATAAGGTAACAACGAGTTGTAAACAGTGTTTTTTATTTTGGCTAAAGTAGCAGTAACGTTATATTTTCGAAAATACATTACAACCGAATCACTATAATATTGTGTGCGCTTTACTCGATTCACGACATATATACTGCATAACTGTACTAAAGCGCTCCACCTAAATGTGTGACAGTGGTTGCGGTTTTTATTAGGCGCTCCACTTGGCCTTCAACGCCAGGCCGCACAGTTTTACGACATACTGTATACACGGACAAAAGCGCTCCATCTGACTGTGTTGCACAGTTTGTGGTTCTTATTAAGCGCTTTTCAGGGCGTTTAACAACAGGTAATTGTGACTTACCCCGGCGTTTCGACGCCGGGTCTCCCGGCTAGTATCTTTAATAATAGCCGTATTCTGTGTTTTTGACAGTGTTGAGCGCTGCTTTTTTTTTTAATCAGGAAAGAACCCGAAAAAAAGCAAACGTATTACGGAGGCCATTTTGGTTTGAAAGTGATGATGTGATTTGTGTAGGTCTCTCTTTGAAGTTTTTTCTTCTAATTGCTTTATATCTGCAGAATTATCGATTTTCTGTATGTTTCCACATGTTAAAATGAATGTAACGTTACATTTTCTAGCCATGTATAAATCCTAAACAAACAAACTTTATGATTTTGGCCAAAAGTAGATTTCGACGCCGCATCCTGCTTAAGCCAGCTAGCAGCTAGCCTTGGCTACAGGGTAAAATTAGTCAAACGAAGTTTTGCTACAACAAAAATCTTAAACAAAAATTCTGATACTAAATGGTGTAAACTGGCTACACTTTTTATTACTGTCATGTAAACTGATTTCGCAAAATAAATTCTGATTAATGATTTAGTTGGTCATGGTAACGACTAGCTGTTTCCTATTTTTTTATTTTAAGCAAATTTTGGGAAAATCTTTTTTTTGGAAAAGGTGTTACGCCTATACGGGCGTGCGACCTAAGTTACCTGTACTTAAGCGCTCAGCAATTGCTACAAATGTTTGCCTGTACTAAAGACTCAGTCCGGTTGCACAATTAATTGTTTTTTTTTTTACTCTTGCCGGATTTTATTTTGCAAAATAAAAAAAATTGCGACCAACATGTTTGCTATGATGTCATAACAACATTTTGTTAAATGTGTTTTATTTCAACTAAAGTTGCGGGAAAAGTTTTTCTTAAAAAATATGTAACCCCTAAAACACTATAAATAGTGCTGTCTGCGCTTCATTAGCTTTGAGAAATACCTTAACAGGTTTACTAGGTTTCAAAAAATCAACTTTGTCATTTTCTTACAGTCTTAAAGATTGTTTCAGAACATAACGAATACAATTTCAGCAAAAAATAAGCACATCCAACTTCAGCAGTCTTGTAAAAACTTGTATGCTGAGATAAAACAAAATACTCAAAGAACCAAAATGTAATTTGTACGAGTGAATATAAATCCTATTTTTATTAAAAAATTTTTGATAACGTTTATTTTCTGGCAGGAATACAACAGTCAACAAACAAAAAATCCACTTACAAAAACTTCTTAAAAATTACTGTTCTTCTCATCATAAATTTGTTTTTTTTCAATTTCTTAAAAAAGGCGCGAATAATAAAAACTTTTTAATGAAATAGACAATGCAATCTTAATTGTCCGTGTCTTTGGCCTTGTATTTATTTACAACAATGAAACTGCATCGAGGGAACAATAAAAGTTAATTATCTATGACTTTTGTATAAGAGAATATTTAAAATATACTTTTAGAAATAACGAAAAAGACAAACTAAAAATAATGTTTCTGACTGCGCAACCATTCCAACGCACAAACAGAGAGACAGCTACTTAATACGGCAATTATTATGAAGATTAGCAGGGGGACCCGACGTCGAAACGCCAGGTTAAGCCACAAGTAACTGTGTAACTCAGCGTTGAACGATATCATAAGAAAGAATAATGTTATTTATATCTTATATAAAATTGAAGAAAATCCTTAAAATAATTGCAATAAATAAGGCTAGCTAGCTATTTGTCCTTATGATGCTATCCCAAAAATCCCAAAAATTAGTTTAAGATTTATACATGGCTAAAAACGTGACAATGCATTTATATTAACATGTGAAAATGTATAGAAAACACAAATACTACAAAAATAAAAACTGTTTTGGAAGTAAAACAGGCCAAACAGAGACCTACAAACATAACACTGATCATAAACACATGCGTCCACCTTTTCAGCAAATATTTCAGACTGCCTTCTTTTCCATTTGCGAAAGCGTTAGAAAAGGTTAAAAGTGTCGATGTGATAATAAAACACTGAGTGATCGATTTATTGATAAATTCGCAGCGCCTCAAATGCACCCATAGCGGGAAAATAAAATGAAATCTCCTCCGAACGGTATGGAAGTAGTCCATATTTTCGTGTTTCAGCAACACTTCGTTTTTCTGTCGCAAAAACAGACGGAATTAGCTATTATTAAAGAGACTAGTCGCTGCCCTGTGGATAATTTCACGGGCTTGCTTGTATTTTATTTACCGCATTCCGTGTCTCTCGCTATTTCGGTTGCCATTTTGCAAGACAGGCAGACGTATACAATATTCTGTTATAGTTAGCCGCGGAACCTGTCGTCGTACCACCGGGTTATGCCACAAGTAACTGTGTGACTCGGATATGAATGCTCCGTGGAGTCACACACACACAATCAGGTGGAACGCTTTAGTACAGATATATATGCAGTATATATGTTGTAAATCAAGTGGAGGACACACTACATTATGGTGTTTTAAGTGACAGCTAAACTAGTCGGCCAAACTGTTTTAATTTTCAAACAATATCCCAAGTGAAAGTTCAGAAAGGAATGTTATTCTGAGCGCTTACTACATATAAAAAAACCCTTTGCCAAAAAATTTATTGCAACCTCATGCAAACATAGAACAATAATAACAAACAAAGTTTAGAAACCGTCATAGCAAGGTCATTATTATCTTATTTTACGGAATAAGTTTTGGTGAAAGTTAAGAAATTAATTGTTATTGAAGTGTCAAACAGCTATAATGTATAAACAGCCAAATGTTGCACGTTAGTAAGCTTGGGCAGATATCATGATGTTTTTACAAAATTTATGGACTGGTAATTTTTTTTGCAGAGCGGAGCGAAGATCATTTTCTCTAAATAGACCAAAAAAAGTAGGAGAGAAGGTATATATTTCCATTTTGCGTCTGCTTTTCTACTGTACATCAAGAAAATAAAAAATTCGTTTATTTTTTATTTTGTTTCCTAGCAATTTAATCTCGTCATTCTTCCATACATTTTCGAGTAAGCAAGGTAGCCTCTTATTTTACACGAAAATTGGAGAATTGTGGACATTAAAATCGTTTTTATATGTCACAGACAGACGGAAAAAAGATCTTTGTTTACAAAAGTTTTGTTTACATGACATTTGAAATAATTTTTGAATTTCAAATATTTCCCTTTATTTAGTCATTTAGGTTGGAGATATTTTTGTGAAAATCATAAGTTTATTTATCAAAATGGACTTAAATGTATTATAACACTTGGTCACTCGGTGTGGCCTTACAATCACGTGACAGAGTATTTAAATAAAGCCGCTTACACTTTTTTAATCACGCCAACAGTACGTTTTTGTGAGCCCCCTCCCACCCATTACTCACGTTAAACCGTCAAGACTTCACATTTTTCAAGATTTATTTAACTATGTTCTTGTAACTCGTGTTTTATATTTTCATACGAAACTTGCACCGAATATCACATTTTACTAGACTGACCTCACTACCAGAAGAAAGATTACAGTAAATAAATGCTTTCGTTTTCGTTTGAATATATGAATAAGAAAATAAATCCAAAAAAATGGCTTCGAAATTTTAGCGACTTCAAAGTCTACCCAAAGCGTTTAAAATCTACGTTGACATTAGTTGACGGGACAATAAGCAAATATTTAGAAATACGATGTTCAAAAGCAGTCAAATAAACACATTTTAGGGTGTTATTTTATTTCTAAAATTTTGAAGGCGAAAACAAATTATGTATGGATTCTTCGAAAATATTGTTTTTTAATCTTGTTAATTATTTTTTACATAAAAGTTTTAGCTGCTCAAAAATATCTTATTCTTACTTCATATTTAAAGCTTATCACCCCTGTCTTTAGTGAAAATTCTGACAATGTTTCAGGTGGGATAAAACTTTATCCCGGGATAAAATCAAACAAAAACACGTGTATAAGAATGCTGAATTAAACATGATTTTAAATATAGGAACTATTAAACATTTCGTTCTTTATTTTCGTGATGACCGGCACAAAGAAAATACTTGGAATTAAAAAAAGCATGACGAGTTGGGTTTTATCTTTTTTTGTTAATTTAAAACTTTAATGGAAACTTAAAGTAAGTTTCATCATAAATTTGTACCAGTTTAACCATTATTCGACTATTCTTTATAATCTTCTCTCAGGCGCCATTGCTCTGCGTTTCTCTTGTGACTTTTCTACTCATAAAGTACAAAAAATCACTTCGAATTATTAGACTCAATGTTAGCAAAATTTATGCTTTATTCCAGGATAAGATCACTCATCCAGGGATGAAAATATACTGACTTTATCCAGGGATGAGGCTCACGAATAAGCACTTTTCGTTTTATTTCGCCTGTGTGTAAACGTAGTCTTAGATTGATTCAGAAAGATAAAAATTTATTATATTTTTAGTTTCGTAAAATTCTAAGTTTTGTGCCTGCTTAGGAAAGAGCGTTTCAAGATATTTTAAAAACATTACAATTTCCGAATATTAAAATGTTTCTATACCGTATCTTCTAGTTAGTACTAGGTCGTTTTTTAAACTTTTATTTAAAAATAAGTGTTAAAACAACAAAATATCAATAATAAATAACTTGATCAAATCAAATTAAATCTCAGTCATCACAGTCACCATTTGTTTGGCGAAACCAGACAATCTGTCTCCATAAATTACTTTCGAAATAAGGTTTCCCTTTATTAGACAGACATGGTTAAAATGTGAAACCCGAAATTATTTAGGTTGACCCTGCAATATTTTTCGCCACTCTTTGCATGCCTATTTTTTTAAAACAACGAAACAAAAGTGTTTGTCAACATAATTTGCTGTTGTTCTAGTCAATCACGTCTCTCTAATCAATTTTGGCTATCTAATATGCATAAAGGCGCAATTGAAGTAGCTATCCACATCTGGGAAATACAAAAATGTCCCGGAAAAGGGATTGAGGTACTAATTTTGTAGATTTTAAATCAACATCGAATCGCACTTCAAAAGTGTGTTTGTGAAAAGAAAATAGTGCAGGACATTATTTACTTTTTAAAAAAAATGCCAAAACTTTAACTAGGCCGTTCATTTGCTTTTCCTTTTTTTCTATTTTTCTTAACAATAGAAGTTGTTTCAACCGTTAATCCCAGCCTGGTACTCTTATAAAGCATATTCTTATAAGCGCGTGTAGAATTTTTTTTTTGATAAACCTTTATGGCCCTGAAGTATATAGAATTAAGTTCCGTGAAAAAACTTATCAATGTAGTAATTCAGTGGAATTGTAAATGTTTTTGAAAAAATAATAATTCAAACTTTTTTCTCAGTGTTTTCTTGCTATTGAAGAAATTGTTTAGATAACATGGAGCAGGACAACCTTTTATTAACTGCGTGTCAGGTCCTCTAAATTTAAAATATATTTAAATGCCTGCTTTCTATACAGCTAAAAAATGTCTAAAATAGGTGGAGTTCATAAGCACCTTTTCTAAATCAAAAGTGACAAATAAATAGCCTGACATTTTACGTACTTTACACAAGTAGCGTCGTATTAATTAATTGAATGGTATAAAAGTGAAAGTCAATAAGGTCATTCTTAGTGAGTTAGCCCACTTAAATTAAACAATAACGGTATGTAATTGGGAGAGAATTTACACATTTATTTTTATGAATTAAATGAAAGATATTTCTGATAGAAGTTAAAAGTTTTATGTTTCATTATGATAGTCCAAAATAAAATGATCGAATGTTTGCAGAAATATGGAAGCTGTATTCATATTTTAGCATCAGTATATCTTGTGATACTTAACAGCCAGGCAGGTACTACGAATTATTTTAACTTTTGATTTATTTATTAAATTTGACTCCTACCATATTTATGAATTAGAGAATATGATACAGACTAAAATAACAGAACTTCCATAAGTGTGGTTAACTGCTTACATCTTTCATAAACTTTTTTATTAAATAGGAAAGTGACCAATCAAAATAACTTAATGTACTTTATTTAATATTATTTTATTTTATTTTATTACATTTTGTTTTATAAATATTTATGCAGGATGGAAACTTGAATTAGTTAAGTTAAAAGCAAACTTAGGATGTAGAAAATGAGAAATGGAGAATGTCAGGATGACAACAAATGGAAGTGTGAAGGCACAAGTGAATTTCATTTTTCACTTTGTGAAAAGAAGAAAAAACACCGGTGTCAGGAAAAATAAAATGTAAATATTAAGGTAAAAAATCAATTGAAAAATGTTGAAAAAGACTTTTTAAAATCTAAGGTATTGGTAATATCACGCATATATAAAGTTAAACTACTGTCCACAGTACCACCTGCAACGTAAAAGCCAGGACTGGCAACTTCCAACTTTACCGGAGGTAATTTGAAGCTTGAAAAATTATTTCTTGTATTCTGAGACGTGACCTGGAACATTTGCATGATCGATTGAAGTTGTCGGAAATTGCGAGGTTTTCATCAACTATTATACCAAGATGGTGTAACAAAGTTAATTGGCACACCATTATAATTTATTCCAATTATTTAACAGATGATTTTAACCGTTTTGATGTCTCAAATACCATCACTTCCCTCGCTTTCAGTATGTTGGAATTACAATGATTTTAAGTCTCCTATATTGATTCCAGACAGAATCTTTGTTCGTTTTACGTGCTTTTCTCAATTGCTGGTGCCGGACAGGGCCTACCTTTAACAATTTTTCGGATTAGTAGAGCGTGTCTGTCAAAAATGTTTTGCGGTTTAGAATTAAAATAGTTTATGGCCGAATTAACATCTATGGCTTCGTACACTGAATTCCAATCTATGTTTTTTATTTCAACACACATTGCATCGTGATTATAGTTCGTATAATTTTTATATTCTTTTGTGATTGGTTCGCATTTTTGTTGGTTTATCTTTAGAATGCAATCTATCATATCGTGGTCACAATACAATAAGAGAAAACAGACGGCTAGGAAATATTTGCTTATGTGTTCGTAAATATCAAATCGATTATAGTAGCTGTTAAGTCAGTCATCCGGGTTGCATTTTTCTATATTTTTATAACAGAGTTATGATCGTCTGGGATAATATTGTTAATACATTGATTTGGGGTCTTTAACTACTATTAGAATTCACGTGTATACATGCTCTTTTTAACGCAGATAAGGAACACGCAAATTTAAAAAAAATCACACACTCATTCTTTCTCATAAATTGAGGCTATAGATCAGTGACGTGACAAAATGTCGTTCTCCTGTTTAAATCTTTCATATTGAATTGAAGTTTCATTGGGCCATGATAAATACAAACATTTGTATTTTGACTTAAAGTATGTAAATACTCTTAGTTAAGCGTAGTTACACGACGCTGTTTGTAATTTATAATTATTTTTTATAAGATGTTTCTTCTAAGGGATTAAGTTATGAGTAAAAAATTGTAAGAAATAAATACAATGGTGTCTAAAGATTTATTCAAAAGACTAGTCGATAAGGCCCGTGGAAAAGTCCACTTAGGCAGAAGGACAATGGAAAAATAGGTTGTTTTAGATTTTTTGCTGACGTCAGCAGTGCAAATCACAATAAATAAATTGAGAAACATGTTTTCATGTTTCCTCCATTGTGTAGAGCTTACACTGCTGATCAAGAAAATGTATATAATCGTGTGGCTTTGATGAGCGATTAATGAAATATAAGGGTTTAAAAATTTGTCAAAACCCAAAGAAGATTTTTTAGAAATTTGCATACACTTTGCCTTCATCGTATAGATCTTGAAACGCTGATCAATAAAATGTATAGGATCATGTACTTTTTACAAACGGTTGCAGAGATATTAGGGTTTAAAGGTTTTTTGATGACGTCATCAACCCGTCCATTCCGAAACGGATTCGGGGACCCAGGTTTGGGAAAATTACCCAAATTGGTCCTAGGTGGTCCCTAGTTACCCCACGCGGTGAAAAATCATTGACATCACCACCTCGTTTCAAAGTTATTTAGGCCTCAAAGTTTTAAGTGCCACTGTAATGGCTTCATTAATTTAATATAAGATATTGACGTTAAAAGATATTGACAAAAAAAACTCGAAAACTCGCGCATTCGGGTGGTAAATAATATCGTCTTTGTAAAAGTCACAGACAGACAGACAGACAGACAGACAGACAGACAGACAGACAGACAGACAGACAGACAGACAGACAGACAACAGACAGACAGACAGACAGACAGACAGACAGACAGAACAGACAGACAGACAGACAGACAGACAGACAGACAGACAGACAGACAGACAGACAGACAGACAGACAGACAGACAGACAAGACAGACAGACAGACAGACAGACAGACAGACAGAAGACAGACAGACAGACAGACAGACAGACAGACAGACAGACAGACAGACAGACAGACAGACAGACAGACAGACAGACAAGACAGACAGACAGACAGACAGACAGACAGACAGACAGACAGACAGACAGACAGACAGACAGACAGACAGACAGACAGACAGACAGACAGACAGACAGACAGACAGACAGACAGACAGACAGACAGACAGACAGACAGACAGACAGACAGACAGACAGACAGAAGACAGACAGACAGACAGACAGACAGACAGACAGACAGACAGACAGACAGACAGACAGACAGACAGACAGACAGACAGACAGACAGACAGACAGACAGACAGACAGACAGACAGACAGACAGACAGACAGACAGACAGAACAGACAGACAGACAGACAGACAGACAGACAGACAGACAGACAGACAGACAGACAGACAGACAGACAGACAGACAGACAGACAGACAGACAGACAGACAGACAGACAGACAGACAGACAGACAGACAGACAGACAGACAGACAGACAGACAGACAGACAGACAGACAGACAGACAGACAGACAGACAGACAGACAGACAGACAGACAGACAGACAGACAGACAGACAGACAGACAGACAGACAGACAGACAGACAGACAGACAGACAGACAGACAGACAGACAGACAGACAGACAGACAGACAGACAGACAGACAGACAGACAGACAGACAGACAGACAGACAGACAGACAGACAGACAGACAGACAGACAGACAGACAGACAGACAGACAGACAGACAGACAGACAGACAGACAGACAGACAGACAGACAGACAGACAGACAGACAGACAGACAGACAGACAGACAGACAGACAGACAGACAGACAGACAGACAGACAGACAGACAGACAGACAGACAGACAGACAGACAGACAGACAGACAGACAGACAGACAGACAGACAGACAGACAGACAGACAGACAGACAGACAGACAGACAGACAGACAGACAGACAGACAGACAGACAGACAGACAGACAGACAGACAGACAGACAGACAGACAGACAGACAGACAGACAGACAGACAGACAGACAGACAGACAGACAGACAGACAGACAGACAGACAGACAGACAGACAGAAGCTCCGTTTTATTATAAGAGACTAGTCGATAAGGCCCGTGGAAAAATCCACTTAGGCAAAAGGCCAATGAAAAAATGGGTTGCTTTAGATGTTTTGCTGACGTCGGCAGTGCATATACAAAAAAAAATGTTCTTAAAATCTTACACCAAATGTCAAATGTCAAATTGCGTTAAATCCTCCACACAAATCTTACACAAAATAAAAAAGAACAGCTTGCAAGGTGCAAAATCAAGTTGATAAAAAGTTACAACAACGACACTCACAACATCAACTCACAAAACCGACAGTAAGAACACCGACAGTTACAACACCGACAGTCACAACATGGATAATAACAATGTTAGAAATAACGAATCTCAAACATGTACATCAAAACCCTCAGTATTTTATTCTGAAATGTCAAAAAGGAGGCCTGCAAGAGTTAGCACAAATCAACAAAAATAAGTTTTTTCACACATTTTAAATATTGTCTTTCCCTTAGAAGCTTATACAAAAATATGAAAAAGCCATAGTTTGGAAAACATCAAATTTAAATCTAGAAAAATCAGTCATTTCGGTTGCATACCATTCTCTCCAGCCAAAATTTACACAAAATGTAAAAATCAACCAGTTAAGAACACAAAATTTTTAATTTTTAGTATGATGATCCACACTGCCCTTTACCAACAATTTTAAACCTAAATGTCAAAAAATCAATAAGCAAAGAATAAACTTAAATCGACAAACGTTGTATACGGTTCATAAACAAAAGTTTACACAAAATGTAAAACAGATCGGTTTTTGAGAAACACATCTAAATCAACAAAAACATATAAGTTCATTCAGCATGTCGTATATTGCCATTACCCATTAATCTTCCACAAAAAGGTTATGAAACACATCAAAATTTAAAAAAATCAGTCATTTCAGTGCATACAGTCCTCGCGTTTAGATTACAAAATATAAAAAACAAAAACAGTTTCAGTCAGAACATTAAGTAACTTTTTTATCATAAGCAAACATTTATCCCTACAAAATTTTGTAAAATTCTCAAGAAAAACAAAAACGTGAAACCATGGAATTTTCTTCCAGCAAAAATTACATCACATACAGTTAGTTCTCCCAAACAGTAGTTTATAATACGAAATATAAAGACAAAGTTGTTTATATAGTCTGAAGATGTACGTAGTGTACGAAAAGCTTAACAAATAAATACTTTTTAACTTTCAAACTTGTTTTATTTTTCCTTAATTAGTAAACTATGGCTGTTATTTTTACCGATAAGGACATCAGCTTTACAACAACTTACAGTGAAGTCTGATTCTACAAAGATTTGTTCTTTCAGTATATATATTGCATGTGGTCTATTTCCACAAAAGTTTACACAAAATTTCAAAAAACAGCCTTTTGCAACACGAACAATATGAACTGACAACCATACCATCCTCTCATAATTTTTTTTAACCCAAAGTCATAAACCCACGTATATAAATTTCCAATCAAATGTCAAAAACCCCTGTAAAAAATTTTACATGTAGGCTGACAAAAGTTTAACAGGATGAGGAAACAAAACAATAAGAAATAACTTAACACACACTTTAAATTCTATAAAATTCGTTCCACTTGTCATATTGTGGTCCCCTTGTAAAGTTTACAGGAAATGTGAAAAAATTATTCTCTATGGGCATAAAAATGTGTCACAGTATCCTAAAAGTTCAAGAAAGATTTTGTAGCTAGGTTGTTACATCATAATTCGTGTTCAAAAAAGAAGAGAAGTTTGACTACTAAGGTAGCTATAAGTACCTAAAAAAAGAGGAATAACAACAAAACTCACAGATTAGAGCTAGCTATGGGATGGAGCTTTGAAGCTAACATTGGCTAGCTAGACATTTGCAGTTAGTTCAACGGTTCAACAAACCAAAACTTTCTATTTCGCTGGCACATTTGTTTGGTAGCCAGCTAACAACTTTATGCAGCATTTTGAATTTTAGGACAAATACATTAGTTACGCACCAGGGGATACATTAATTATGCAAAAAAAGTAAACAAATGCTAGCTTTTTTATAAAAACGCGGTAAAACATAAAACTTAAAGAATTTGAAGCTTTTAAGTGACTTTTTCCTGGCAAATGCGAGTCTGCCTGACACGTAACTCTAGCGACATAAAAACATAACGTCTAAAAATATCAAAGTTCTTACTATATGTGAATCCAAATCGACTTTAAACCCAAGCTTTTATTTTCTACTACAAACATTTCTTTACTACTTCTGGCTGCACTCTTCACTTTCGAAGCAACTTCTCGTGGCTTCTAACTTTACATTTGTACTTCTACTTCTCCACTTTGACTTTTCTTGCTTTTAATATCTGCACTTTTTTGTGGCTAAGGGATCGTCAAAAATAAGACATTTTTTAACCGCTTCTTCAGTTCGCCTTTTGTGTCGAAAACTTTGTCGAGAAATTTTTATGTTTGTTTGTTTTTACGCTAACGGAACTTTTTATTCGAATGCCGTCCCGTTCGAAAGTGCGTATTTGAACGAATCATACTGCTTATTTTCTATCACGTGGTTTCTAACGGTTGCGGGACAAATGTAAACAAAACAAAAAAACTCGACAAACTCGCGCATTCAGGTGATAAAAAATATCGTCCTTGTAACAGTCACAGGCAGACAGACGGAACTGGCTTATTATTGTAGAGATATGCCGTAAAAAAAGACAAAAAAAGTGTGTACGGTAAAACGAATTGTACTTTTCTTTTTTTCTATAAATTTATTGTAGGTTTTGGAGGAACAATTAAACCTGAATCATCGAATGTAACAGTAACAAATGGCGACACATTAGTATTAAAATGGACAGTAAAGCCATCAACTGGTGAACATGTCTATACTTTAATTGCATTTGTGTTGCCAAACACTACTTTTGAAATGTTATTTGTTCGCAGTCCAACTGTGACATCTTATGCAATTAGATTATTTGGTGTTGGTAGATTGTCTGCTACATTTGCTGGCTCAACATACAAACTAATTTTAAAGAACGTTACTTACAATGACACAGTAACATTTCAACTTCTGGCATTTTTCATAAAAGGTATGAAAATCGTTGATCACAAAAGATCCGACATTCAGGTAACTGTTAATGGTAAGTTGTTTTAGGTTTCTTATAGTTACTGCTATTATGCCATGCATGGCTAGATTATTTTATGTGCCTTGCCATATTTTGTTCAAAATTAATGCCTAAATTAAATATTTTCACGTTTAAAGCAGTAGAAATGACGACAGCAAAATTGAGGCGAAAATTTCTAAACGGTAAAAGTATTGTGGTCGACAAACTTTCTAAAATTTTCAAAAAAATGTTAGTAAAAGATTTTCTTAAATGGAAATCTTACATGTACATCAAAAATTTAGCAATTAACTCAATATAAAGCAAAATTATTCAAACTTTTGTATTCCCTTATTTGTAAAGTATGTCCTCACGCAAACTTATGCCCTAACTTCTGTTCCATTTTATGTGGGTTTGTCGCCTTGTTAAATTATTTAGTTTGATCCAAAGTTTTAAAAATAGTTGCAACAAAAATGCTTTCCACTCACAGGTACTCGCCCCTTATGCAACAGCATGAATAGGCAAAAACAAAAGAGGAAATTAGTTCATTACTAGACGTTGTGTATCTATCTGCCAGTCTCAAAAAAATAATTTTCAAGTCCAAGATTCAGGATAACTATATGCGCATTACGTTTAAGATAAGCAATCGCCAACAAGATGACAAAAACTATCAAGCGTTAGAAGAAAAAATATAATTTTTATGATATAAATATAATTTTAGATCCCTTGAAAGGAATAAATTTTGGAACAGAGAGTTAAAAAGCGGAATAACGATGAAGAAAAGGCATGAATACTTTCCTAGACCACTAACTAGACCACTATCAACAAAGCGAAACTAATTAATTTTACGCTATATCAAAAAACGCAGACTAATGTTTCAAACCACCCAGAATGTCCTGGAATTTCAATGAAGCTTAAGAGTATATGTAACATGATTTAAGTAGATAGCAGATTTGTTGAAAGTCGGTTCGACGAATCCGAATTAATGTATTGGTTTCGACAAAGCACATAAAACTTTTGTTTATTTACATTATTGAACGTTTTAATACGCTATTTAGGTGTTTTTCTTTTCTTGTCCATCGCATATAAATTTTACATAAATTTCGCCTCGGTCCTAAGTTTACTTTCTTTAACTAAAAGCATCAACAAATCTGTTTAATGCTTTATTTACGATTTTTACATTCTAATTTTTTGACGGATTAAGCTTGTTCAAACCTATTTATAGTTGTGACTGAGTGAGATTCTTCAGCAACTTATGTAAATAAAGTTGTGTTGTAAGCTTTAAACTATAAGTGTAATCCTAAGAAAGGTTTTTTTAGTTTTCTGATTATAAGGATTTTAGAGAAATTTTTAGTGGCAGTTTCGAGTAATAACCAATATCGACGGTTATGAAAAGTATGGCTTCAAAGAATTTAGTACGCAGGTGTCTTATAGATTATTATTAACACTCAAGATGGTGCTAACCACGCAGGCGAGCAAAAAAGCATGGAGTTCGGAATCCGCCAACTCCTGGACCGAATAGGGTTATATGAGCATAGGGCACTATGATTGAGGCGCGAGGATTTAAGGGAGTTGTTTTTATTAGTTTGTAGGAGCACCAATTGCGAATTTTAATAAAAGAATTATAGTGAAACATCTCTATAGCGGACAACATTGGGACGTCAAAAACGAAAATATATTAGATAAAAAAAATCGCAGCATTATTTATCGATCCATACACAGAAATGTCACTTTCAGTCAGTGTGGTGAACTTTCAAGATAAATTCTTTTGTCCAGTTTTTTTTCGATATGGTTACATAAGAATATTTAGTATGGCAGTGTGGTAATATGTAATATCTTGAAAAATTTATAATTTTTAGAGCTACGGCTGTATATCAAGATAAGAAAATTCAATAAATAAATGCTTTCCGAATAAGTAAATCTGCCCTAAAATTGTTTAAATGGAGTTAATCCGCTCAATAGTCGCTTGAAATAAGATAAATGCTTGCAAATACAGTTTGCATTGCATTGTTATAGGTATTCTAGAAACATGTGGTGAAAGTTTAAAACCTGCTTACAATATAATTGAGAATGTCAGCTTAATAGTCACACAAGACATATGTGGAAATCCCAAACATTTTGTGGAATGGAAATTAGAAGAAGACGTCACTTTTAGTAGTGCGTTTGCTTCTATGTTAATAAATAATGCATCAAGAAAATACAGATATAGATTTGCAAGACGAAATATGATACGTTCACAGTGTGGGGAAAAAATTATGTATACTGCCAGAAATGTATTTGGAAAAGTCGACGGAAACTCACTAATTTATATTTCCTGTAAGAAATTATATTTATTTAAATTTTGTCATAATTTTCCTAATTCTATTGTTTTATTCATAATTTGTTTCATTTATCAGCCTGAAATTGTTCTTATTTTGTTAATTATTTTCAAGATTCGTTTTTTTTTTTTACATTTTTACAGTGTATTTGTGATCAAGTACAAATTTCGTAAATTCGAAGTAATGACCTAAAGAAATTTTGCCTTGAGATATATTTAGCCCATGTTCCTTGAATACGTCCTAAAAAAGAGGACATAACCCGGAAAATGGCAACCTTACTACTGTTTTTATTTTTTTCATATTTTTGTAGCCATTTTCAGCTTGTTCCTATAAATTGGTTCTCGCAAAAGTTAGTGTAATATTCACCTAGTTACCTAACTAGCTGAATATTACACTAACTTTTGCGTGTTGTAATTCTAATTATTTTTTGATAGTCAAACCTTCGAAGATCACGTTAACATCATCGTACAGACATAATGCAAGCTGTGTTTATTTGGCTTGGTATAGAGAAAATACTGGTAATTGTTTATTGGAATATCATTTGAAATTTGATGATAAAGATGATGTTCACAGCACCTCTAAGACACATTTTAGTCTATGCCACTCACCTTGTGCTTCAAGTGCAACTGTTTGGGCATCATACAAAGGAAATGCTGGTTATAATATTAGCATTATTCTTCGTTTAATACTATCACGACCAGATGTTACCAACGTGCCAAACTCTAGAACAGGTATAACATAAAATATACTTTTATCAATTGTTCTATTGTACAGCTCTATGGTGGTTGGTTGAGTTAAGGCGCGTTCAAATCAAATTTTATCATCATTTAAAGATTTCCTTCAAAATGTGTGTTATTCTATGTTAGTACTTTTATAAAATGCAACTTTAAAACTACTACAGAAATGATGTTATAATTATTAAAAGCTGGCTATAACTGAGGGCATTTTATTGATTATTATTGTAGTTTTTGAAGTGCTGTTCTTACAATGCAACTAAATTCATTATAGATGACTGTCAATATGCTAGTAAGTTTGCAATTGGCTTTGTTAGCACTATCGTAATTGGGTTGATTATAAACATCGTTATATTTGTAATTTTGAAAAACAAAGGTGATTATGATTATTTCTTCTATTTACTTTTACTATTTACCTAGCAGCACCTTAAGCACATTTAAGCCTTGGTTCTGATTTGCCGCATTTGTCGCTAAAGCACAAAAAGTCACAAAAAAACACAGTCATGAAAAATGAAATTTTCCATTGCGTTTTCCTCCCGCGTGAAACAAAATTGCAAAGAAGTGTGATACCTCATATTGCCTTGTAAGTCGTATAAGTTGCTACACACCTTGCCTTTCACGTAAAAATTATACGTTATACATAGAATGTTAACTGCCAGCAATAATTTTTGTTGCTGTCAGCATTCCTTGGCCGAATTTCAGTTTCAAGAAATCTATTACTTGGGATAAATTTTGGGCTATATTTTCTCATAAATAGTGCCATTGTGTTATTTGATACTTTGAGTAACATTGTAACTTTTTATCTATAATCCATTATTTAAAATTTTGTTCAAATGGCCTGAAAATGTCGTAGAGCGTAAGTTTTGGGAAAGCATTAAAACTGTTTTGCGTAAAGGAATGTGTGCTAAGGGACTCAAAAAACTCATATAAGGACCTTCAATAAAGAAAATAACGAATACTGTTAAGAAATCGAAAAATATGAGATTGACGTTTTCTAAATGGCCGTGGTAACCATCTGCCTCACGACTCACCTACAGAAAGTTTTAGTTTCAGTGATTTAGCGGTTCCAATGTTATTAGGGAAAGTATCCCGGAGTAGGCATTTTGCCTCACCCTACTGCGGCATGGATAGGGCTTTAATATGGATGAAGTTAACGTCCTTGACGTTTGCCATGTTGATATATTTTAATTCCATATGAATATTTGTATTATTTTCAGATAATTGGTGAAAATACTATTTCGTACTAAAGAGACAACGAACGTCGTCTAAATTAAAATGAGTTTAACTTTTACTAATTTAAGAGCAGCTTTGGGCACAAAACAACAATTAATTAGCTGCAACTTTAATTGTGCATGCGTTAACTATAACGTTCTTGACCTTTTTATGCTATGGCGAAAAATTCTGCTAAATGGAGAATAGCCTGAGAAATATATTGTAATGCAGTATTTAGGGTTTACTTCATGTTGTGTTACTGTTGGCCATTGCTAATTAAAATAATAGATTGAGACGTAATAGCGATAATTTCATTGACGGGAATAATTTAACAAGTCAAACACTTATAATATGTCTATAAGGCGGTGTGACAAATGGTTAATATTTGAGGTTTCGAATACTAGTTTTAAGATTTGCAAGCAGTAAGTGTTCCTAAGGCATTAGAAAAAAAAGTGCTGCACGAAAACTGTTTATTTTTTGCAGGGATAATTTATCAAACAAAATCGTTGCTTTAGTTTAACGATGAACTACAAAATTTTACCTTCTACAACTCAGTTACGAAATTTATTTTTCGTGTAGGTTTTATAATATTTACTAAAAATCATAAGAAAACATCGCAACATACAGAACGAAGAGATGATGATAACTATCAAGTAACAGAAACATCATCATCTCATTATGCCGACCTGAACGTCAAATTTGTGAAACCGAGTATTTACGCTGACTTAACGAAAACATTAGATTCGTCGAAAGAGTATGCCGAAATTGAGTTAAATGAAACGAAACAAAACATGTATGCTAACATCAAGACATAAGGTTTATCTTCCAATATTCTGTATATCATTGTTGTAAAATTTATTCGTGACTTTGCCTTTACACTTTTTATCAAACGAAATCATTTACATTTATTTTTTTTATTACCGCACGTAGTATATACTTTATAAATATTTGTATACGGAAGCTTTAATGTTATTGAAAGATATGTTGACGACTTCGTAGGTTTTTTTTACAATTTTAAAAATCTAGTTGCTTCTAGACGTATGAGATTCTTTTAGGCATTAAGAACTTTTGTTACGGCAACTTGTGTCCAAATCGAGCACTATGTTCGCGTTAATATAATGTATTAAAACTTACACTGTGTTATATTTCAGAGAAATATATCTGTGCCTATTTGAAATATCCGGAGCTATGGGTAAGATCATTCTTTTCGGTGGTATAAGCTTACAACTTTTTTTAATCCTTTGGGGGAACAACAATCGCTCCCAGTGTTTGAAAAACGCTGCAAAAGGTTGCGAATACGAATCATCGTAACGCAGCAACGTTGTGAGAATTTAACATCAGCATCAAGTTACAGCGGCAAAGAAATTCAAATGCACCATTTAAGTGCTGCTACGGCGTTGCAACATTATGAAAGATCATTAAAGTGCTCAAAAAGTTTTCAAGTATGACAAGGAATGTATTTGGAAAATAACACATATGTTAGAGAAGAAGAACCATCTGAATAGTGTAAATTACTTTTTTAATTTGATCGAATTTTCTTTCTTGACATATTTATTATAATTTATCCGAGACAGCATCGATAGCAGCATCACAAACTTATACAAGAAAGAATATCCTGGTAACTACAACGAACATAGGTGCTAGTCATATAAAAATGATCCAATTTTTTTGAAAATTTAAACAAATATATATTACATTTCATTTCCAGAGCTGGAAATACGGATTTTTGTTAAAAAAGTCTTTGTGATACACATATTTTGAATGCCTTGAAAATCCCAACGCCTTTGCAACGCCCTTGGTAACCGATTTTGTGAATTATTTCGGAATCTAGGAATTGTCTAGAGTCTTACTTCTTTCGTGTATAAAAAGCAGTCTTTATCTGTGACATATTTAGCTACATGTAGTAAGCGTAACCGCAACCCTTTCTCCTGAAAGTATGGGTAAACAAGCTAGGTAGGTCCATGCACATCGTTTTAGTAATGGCAAGTGTATACTAGTGAATTGGAGCTGTAAATATCAATGTAATACAAAACTTTTTACAGTTGCAAAAATTTTTTGAAGTGTATATAAATTCTTAGCTAAGTCGTCGTTACACGACAGTGTTTGCAATATACAATTAATATTCATCACTTATTTCTAAAAGCATAAACGTTACGAATAAGGAATCGTGATAAATTAATGCAAAATGTAGCTGATATTGACTCGAAAGATTTGCCGCATAAAAGGAAAAAATCGGAAAGAAGTGTGTACCGTAGAATAAATTATTAATTTAGTTTTCTTTATTTTATAAATCAACAGTTGACTTTGGATTGACAATTCAACCTGATGCATCGAATGTAACTGTAATAAATGGCGATACGTTAGAATTAAAATAGACAGTAATTCAAAGAACTGGTGAAATTGTCAATAGTTTGTGTTACCAAACACTAATTTGACAATATTAAGTGGTGGAGCCATTCCAATTGTGCAACCTCATGTAACCACGGTATTTAGGGTTGATAGATTTTACATTCACGGAATTGTAGAAACATGCATGCAATTTCATAGAAAAAGAGATATAAATTCGAAAATAATTGCAAATGATATTAAATGGTTATTCCACCTCTTTCTAAAACAAAACTTACAACTTATTTAACTTTTCCTATCATTTACGTGGACAATATCTTTAACCTGATTGGCTAGAAGCAGATACATAAATATAAAATCTTATATTTTACATGTAAAATATAACCGCGCAAAATTTTTAGGGGTCTCGGTACTGAGTGGAAAAAACAACAAGGGTTTAATAGAAAATATTGGAATTTCAAAAATGTCAACAGGCACCTCAAGATTATATTACAGAGAAACCCAACGGCCACCCCAAAATACATGTTAGTGTGCACACGATAAGCGATGAGCGATCACCTAGGACGGAGCAATTATAATGCTACCGTGAGCCACTTTGCCATCTTGGCCTCTTGGAACGACACTACCATTTGGAGACAAACAAATCAGCGCTATTATATTTATTTGATTCGTGGTATATCAACCAGAAATTGTAATTTTGTAAGTAGCTTGATAATGGGTGGATGACCACTCCCAAACTGTAGAAACGAAATTCAAAAATTGGTGTTGGATGGATTGATATGTTTTTGCTTGATATATCAATATTAATTTACAGCAGCCATGAGAAATACCTTATGGAGGGCTGTTTCTTTTCTGAATTTTAAGGATTTTTAATGAACAGTCCTAAATTTATTGACATTTCTTCCTTGGTGTCGGATGGACGCGATAGAAAAACGCAATTTTTCAAGACTTATTTAAATATATATTCTATCAAAACGACTAAAGATTTCAAAATTATTTTTTGGTTTTGTATTAATTTGCACACTGAAGATATTCAAATTGTTTTTTCAATATCTGTCTAATTGGCATTACCTAAAATTCCGAAAAAAGTTTCTAATTTCATGGTGTTGTATGGACGTGTCGGGTGGACATTACCAATGTTATCGATTTAAATTGTCAGTTTTATATTACAAATTTGACTTATTATCATTTTTTCACTTTGACGGTGACCTAGATCACCTGTTTCGTAATAGCCTCTCTAGCTTTATTACACAATTTTGTCACTTAATTTGACTTTATATACACGAGTTTGTTTTATGAAATAATTCATTACACTTATTGTACACCAAAATAAAGCAAAAAATGTATTTTGCAATGTGTATTCTCAATCACACTCAAACATCGTATTATGGACTTTAAAGCTGTAATAACATTAGGGAACGTTAAAATATGAATTTGAAAATGTTGCGTGAGCGTATTTTTTTACCATCCTAGGAATATTATGTCTTTAAAAGTAAATGGATGCAAATGAATAGAGCAAAAAAAATACATAATATATAAGGAACTGTTGTTAGTTTGTGGAAGAATGCTTGGGTTTATCGTTCCTCGGACTTTTATCCATGCTTTATCTTTCACACATTGATAGTTTGTGCATATTTGTCAACCTGTTGGCATAAGTAAATTGAACTACTCTGCAGTAGCCTGAAATATATCTGCGCGCAACCATTTTGAACAGAATATGGCTATTTGTAAAGAGGACCATTAAAATCAAGAAGAAGGAAGGTACACGATTTACATTTTTAACAACTAATTAACAAAGGCTGAACGGAACTTTAATTTTTCCTGTGGGTGACGCCATATAGATCAAGCACAGTTACTGTGAGGTTAAACAAAATTCTATGAGGCAATAAGAAGTTACAGAGCTAAATAAGAAATTCAAAGGTTATTTGAGTTAGTTATATTCTTCCCCACAACTGCCATGAAGTTTTGTGCCCATAAATTCAAATATAGAAAGTATTAACATTCTCAAACACAGCACGAACCCGTTTAACACGAATACAAATCTTTAGTACTGGCACAGCTGCGTAATTGCTTCACCGACATAGTTTCTTTCAATAATGTTTAGTCCAGTTATGGGAGCAATTAATCTGCTTGAATTTTCACAAATATAGCTTTTTTAATCTAGTATCTGTTTTCGATGACATTTTTACATGCTCCATACCCCTGTCTTATCTTGCGTGATACATTTACGGCAATTAAAAATATGCAATGAGAAAGCAATGTATGGTTTTCACAATTTGTTTGCGATTTGGCCCTACCTATTTCTTTGCGCAAGAATTCTAAAGAGTTGTTTTTTATTAGGGAACATCACTTTTGCATTCATTTAAATAAACGTGCTGTAGTTTTCTGGCTAACAACTACTATCACTTAGTTGCTTGTAAAAAACGTGAGTTTCTCAGTCCTTAAGCAAGATGCCAAAAGTTTATAAACTCTCTGCGTCTCTTTTCCGATCTAATCATAATATAACATTTTTTGTTTCTTCACATTTATCCATTGTTCATGATTTTCATGTAATTTATTTAATCCTATTCGGTCCGGAGTTTTTCGAACATATTATGACCGGGGGGGCGTGTTGGGGATTCCGCCCCCCTCCCCCCCCCCCATCAATAACTTTTCATAGGGTTTTTCAATATGAATCAAACTTGGCACAATTATAATACGTCACAAACGGGACAAAATGGCAGCAATAAATTTTTGCTTGCGTTTTCTGTGACGTCAGCAGAAGCTTGACATTTGTTAAAAACGCCATTATCTGCTTCGAATTTAATTACATGAGTTCTAGAGCGAATTTTTACATTCTGTTTAAAGTTTGTAAAAGCTAAATAAAATTTATTTAACATATTTTCCGGTTTTTACATAGATCAAAAGAAAATTTGCCACAAATTGGCCGAAATCCGGTTTTTTTTCGATTTTCGGATAAAGCCCGAAACAATCGGAAAATCGGATTAGTTACGTGTCCAAATTATGCAAAATGAGTCTTCTTGATAAAGCAAAGGTGTGTTGTAAGTTTAAAGTTCTGGTACTAACAGTTATTGTATTTTTCATATTATAGGAATTTCATAGAGCTTTTTAGGAGTAGTTTCGAGTAATTTCCAATATCAAAGCCTCTAAAAGGTATGGGGCATGCATGCAGGCGTCTAATGGATAAATATTGAAACTCACGAAATAAAAACTGTCTAAAACTCTCTGAATTAGTTTATATTGTTTCAAAAACTTGCTGTGGTGTGTTAGGGTATAGTAAATTGACCGTAAACTCTGTGGCTGTGTTTAGGATAATAAAACGCCTAAAGACAACATATATTGTGAATATGCAAAAAATTAAAAGAAAATCAGACTTCGCCAAAAACTTTCAGATTCTGCTTCATCTTAAGTCAGGCAACTTAATATTCTGCAATAGAGAGGTCAGTTTTATGGGGAACAAAAATTAAAACCATAAAACGACGTCTGCTTTAAAGAGGTTTGCCGTATAAGCCGTCTAAGAGTTAATTTGGTATAATTGTAGTATGTGTTTTCAATAATAGACGCATCCTAAAAGACATAATTTTTAGAGCTACAGCTGTATATCACGATAGGCAAATCCGCCTAAATGTTATTTGGTATAAGCAAATCTTCCCGAAAATTGTTTTGATGGAGTAAATTGTCCTAATTCTTTTAATTTTGCCCTTTTATTCATTTTTAGTTTCACTTATCCAGCCCCTAACTGTGCTGATTTTGTGATTGCTTTTAATTATTTTGCAGTGTATTAAAAATCTCTGTAAGCAAGTAGCTACAAGTTGTGAATTCGCAGCAACTTATTCCTCTAAAAACTTTGCCTTAAAATATATTTCTCTCGCGTTTTTGTTATTAGATAAGAAAAAGACATAATTAGAGCTACCTTATCACTTTTCTTATTTTGATCTTATATTTTAGCCATTTTCAGCGTCATTTTTCTCATAAATTGGTTCTCGCAAAAAGCCCAGTGTAATTTTCACCCACATACGTTCATGCTGTAATTCTAATTATTTTTTTATTGTCAAACCTTCGAAGATCGCGTTAACAACATCGTACAGTTAAAGTTCTTATTGTCTCCTATAGGAGCTGCGAAAATGACGAATATTTTTCTGACAATGCAACTTGTTTATTATAGATGACTGTCAGTATGCTAGTAAAATAACTATCGCCGTTGTTACCACCATAGTTATTGGGTTGATTTTAAACATCGTTATATTTGTGATTTTGAAGAATAAAGGTAAGTATGATTACATTTTTTGATATAGCCATCTATTTTTTTCTACAATCCTCATCAGGCAAACGTTTTAAAACTCGCAGCCACACAATATAATCTCTCGAAGTCACGAGAAGCCTTTTAAACCCATTTATTGCTCCATTTCTATTTGCTGCCTGTGTCACAATCTGTGAGAGAAATCTATTGCAATTGTGCTCTATTCAAGCGCAAATGAAATTTACAAGAATTACGTCAGCTAATGTGTGTAATAAGATTTTTGCATTTCCGGCCAAGTTTTGGCCTTTTTCATGCGAATTATATAAAACTGGAAAATTTGCTGAATAAATTTTATATGGCTACAAGGAACTATAAACAGAATGCCTATAGCTAAAGAATTGACTTTTAAGTTGGCATATTAGGCAAATTTAAACTTTGTAATAGATTTCCAAGGAAAGTTCTTATAAAAGCACCTTTGGTGCTATTTGCACTATATAATGCAGTCATTTTGTTCCTTTTAAGATACACTATAAATGTGAAAAGTTTGATAACATGTCAAGGTGAAAGCGGAATTCCCCAACCCCTATCCCGCCCAAATTTATAAGCATAAAAAATCCCGTATATTTATGATTAACATCTGCTCAAACTTTTTAATGCCATTCCATCAATATTTGTAAAGGAATCCAAATTACAACAGGTTGTTTTGTACACAAATTTGTTTGTAAAGCATAGCATCTAATCTTGCGTGAATTTAGATTTACCTTCATAATGCATTTGGTCTTAGTACTCGTTGTTCCTAATTGTTAAATTTTAAATTTTATGTTAATAATCTTAATCTTTGTTGACATTTGGCGAGATTACATCGCAGAAATAAGTATGCAAAATTATTACCTATGTGTGGCTGGAAGGAAAAACACCGTCACAAAAAGTAGAATGAATTAAATTATATGTAGAATTGCTCTGACAAAATATCTCACAACAAGCTGTAATTTTTTTAAAAATTGACCACGCTTTAAGCTCTCGAACTGATGGATATGAGCCTTCTGGATAAATTGTAGCACATTATTGAGGCTACTCTTAGTGTTATGGTATTGCTAATCAGAAGTTATTTGTTACTGGATTTTATTATTTACTGGATTTTTTAATGAAATAATCAAGACGACAAAATTTATTAATTAATCCTTTGTTTATTGGTGCAACTACATCGTTTGCGAGACAATTGAAAGAATTCTTTTTTAATTTAGGTTTTTTGCAATTTAACAAAAATCCTAAAAAAACATTGGAACATACGGAACAAAGAGATGATGATAACTACGAAGTAACAGAAACAACATTATCTCATTATGCCGACCAGAACGTCAAATCTGTAAAACCAAGTATTTACGCTGATTTAACGAAAACATTAGATTCGCCGAAAAAGTATGCTGAAATTAAGTTAAATGAAACCAAACAAAACATGTATGCTAACATCAACACAAAAATGTATCCTCCAAGATTTTGCCTTAAGATTGTTGCATGATTATCCTTTATATATATGTCAACAAGGATTGTATTTTTATTATCGCATAGAACATAAACTTTATATATATTGTAATATTGTAGCCTTGATGTTATTATAACAAGTGATTTGACACAATAGCTATGTCTGTTTTAAAACTTTCATGTTGTTTTATGCTATTTTGACATTTTTGGCAAATCCGTTTTTAACAAGTCTGATCTTGCTAAGAATAATTATGTTGTATTTCAAGTCATTTATTATTTATTTGAAAAATTCCTACCACATGAATGACCTTTTTATACCAAGGATAAATACCAGTACGTTATAAAGCGCAGAAAATTGTTTTTGGCCCGAGGGATGCGACAAATGGTCGATTTAGGAACAATAGAGCTGATGAGGATTATAATAAATTTCTTCCAACAACAGAAATTGTTAAAACCAAAACATTGTATGTCATTGTAAGGTAAAATCCTCCAAAAAGAACAACTCTTGTATCCAAAGTTTTTAAAACAAGGAACTCCTGAAATTGAAAAAAACAAACATAAAAAGATTAGCTATAAACATTGGTTCGAGTTGATAAAGAAACGCTCTAAAAATGCTTACTACAGCGACTGGATAAGTGATCATAAGCAAGATGCGAAGATAACATGAATTAAATCAATGAAGTAATAGATGAAACAAAATTAAAGAAAGAAAAACCACTAAAAAATTGAAGTTTAATAAAGACAAGATTGAGAATAAAACTCTGTAAGCTTATCATATTTTTTGTTTAAATGGGCTCAAACCAGAACAAACGTAGAAAACGTCTTTTCTTAATGATTAGAACACACAAATTGAGTATTATGATCTAAATAAAAAAGAATTATTTCAAGCTATTAGCTGAGTGCAATTAAATAAAAGTCCAGGTTTTAATAACGTACATAGTGATGTCGTTCAGCAGTAAAAAAAAAAAGCACTGAAAATTTAATTCTAATATAGATATAGCATTTCTTTGCAACAAGAATATTTATCTAACAGGAAATCATGCATTTATTATAATGGAGGATAAACAAATTACAAAGCAATTTTTTATTAAGTTCCAAAATGCTGAAGGTTTATGAATATAAAATATAAGAACACTCTTTTACATGGTGAATAATAAACTCTTCAAACTGACCGAATGGGCATTGCAAAAAAAAACTGTACTTTAATAAATTTAGGAAGAGCACATTTCATAAAATTCTTAGGAGTTATTCGTGATAAAAATTTTACTTGTAGAGAAATTGTCTTAGACGAAAAGTTTGCAAGGAATATTTGAATAGTTTTTAAAGCAAAATTTGTACTAGTTAAAACTTGTTTTAATAGCATATTTTTGCAATACACTGCTCTATAAATTATGCAAACATTGTGTGGTGCAACACCAGCGTTACAAAATTAAATGAAATGCAAATTAAACAAAAACATGCAATCATACAAATTTTATATCCTGATACATCCACTCGTTCCAAAGTTTTCTTAAATTATTAATGTACTAAATTTATACCAAACTAAAATTTGTCAGACTCTTATTTTCCTTGAATAATATAGATATTATCATGTCATGAACAAGCGAGTTTATTTTAGGCTACGTTCCGACAGCTACAGCTGTCATCGACGGGCAATGATCGTAATCATCTTTGGCCATTTATTATTTGAAGAGACAATTAGATCACAGCAATTAAAGTAATTAACTCTTTTACGGACCCAGATGGAAGCAATAGATTGATTAAAATCTTTCCTTTTTTTCTAAACGTTCTCTTTATGTTACGTTTCTTTTTCTAAAAGTTCGCTTTTTGTTACGTTTTTCCCGAACCATTTTGCACTTTTTTCTAAATATTCGCTTTCCGAAGTGCGGGTAACCATATTTCTGGAAGTTGATAGGAAATACTATTGATGTGAGTATTTTTGCCTATACTATTTATGGTTTCTTTCACTTTTTTTGCTTTCCAACCAGACTCTCGGTTTATGATCTTTTTATTGTCCCAGTCAATAACATGATCCTTCTTCCAGCTATGGTCCGCAATCTCATTTTTGTCTGTATCTGCGTTGCGTACGGCTCTTTTGTGCTCTTGCACACGTTGGTTGAACATTCGTTTCGTTTCACCGACATAAACATCATCACAATCCTTACACGGGATTTCGTAGACAATATTACATTGACTCTCCAGACATATTTAGTCTTTCGGATGCGACAGTATACTACGTAGCGTGTTTTTAGATTGAAACACTGACTTTATTTTATGATCTTTCAATACCCGACGAAGTATGTTACTTGTCTATGGTATATACGGCATACACACTGTAGCTACTGGTTCATTTCCTGCATCCTCCCCGTCACTGTTCTTATCATTTCTGTTCCTGATTTTCCTCTCAACCTTTTTAACGGTTTGTCTCGAGTACCCATTTGCAAGTAAGGCGTTGTTTATATGAGATAATTCTTTCTTTCGGTCATTCTTTTCACTAACTACATTGACTGCTCTGTGCGGTAATGAGGACACTACACTTTCTTTACCAGGACATTTGATGATTAGATGTGTAGTTGAGATAATGATCAGTATGAGTTGGTTTGCGGTATACTGATACTGATAAGTTACCACCGTTACAAGACACTAGAGTGTCTAAGAAAGGAAGCGTACCGTTCTTCTCGTGTTCAATTGTAAGTTGAATCTTCGAGTGAAAATTATTGATATGTTCATGAAATGCGTCTAGATGTGCTCTTTTAATTATTAAAAAGACGTCATCCACAAATCTTTTCCAAACTCTTAGAGCGTGATCTGCAGTTGTTAAGGCTGTAGTCTCATGAGCCTACATATATATCTCAGCTACCACAGAGGAAGTTGGGCCACCCATAGCCACACCGTCAGTTTGCGTAAAGAAGTTACCGTCAAATAAATACCATGTTTTTGTAAGCACAACTTTGACCAAGGACATCAGTTTGTCTATAGGGATGCATGTTTTATTCTCATACACATCATCCTTTAGCAGTAATTCCCTGATGATATATAATGTGTCCTTTGTCGGTACATTTGTGTACAGCGAAGTAACGTCAAATGATACGATACACTCGTGGCCTCGATCCGTATGTTTCTGATAAATTCCGAAAACTCTTTCGAGTTTTTACAGTGATCACTTTTTGTGTAATTGCTAAGAATGGAAGCTAGATATTTCGTTAAATTATACAAGGGGATCCTGTACACGACATGATTGGGCGTATAGGAATTCCAGGTTTATGATTTTAGGAAGACCATAGAATCGAGGCGGTGGAGTCTCTGAAAGTCTAGGTTTATAATACAACCTATCATCAATGCTATCGTCTTTATTTAAACGTATCAAGATATTCCTTGTGTCACGCTTGATAGTTTCTGTTGGATCTCGTTTGAGGCGTGCGTAGGGACCGTTGTTAATGTGGTCATAACATTTATCAAGGTAATACTTTTTGTCAAAAATGACCGTCGTTCGACCATTGTCAGCTGGCAAGATCGTAATACCTTTATCCTTTCTTAATTTAGACAGTGTGATGCGTTCCGATTTGGATGGTATGTACCAGTTAACATGAGAAATAAGACGCAAACGAACCAAAAATACTTTACCTATAAGTAATAGTAACAATATTTCATATTTCCTGAAACTTAAGAAATATTAATGAAGGCCAGGACTAACAGTTTTTCATCTTTCGAGTCCCTTTTTCACAGCATACTATCAGAAAGTTTGTGGTGATGAGATGGCGCTAAATTTAATAAATATACATACCGGCAGCGTTTCACCAGAGGTGAAACGCGCAATATGCTATTTAGCTAATTAGACATATAGGTACCGCAACTCTCGGGGGATATTTATTATACGGTACCGGTCAATTAGTTTGTTTTTACAGACACTGGACGAAAATAAGTGCTATTCGCGCTCGATTTTGACAGGAATATAGGTTTTTGCTTTCTTAGACAACATTGGAAACGCCTTTATTAGTGGAAAAAATGCTTGGAATGCAACGTGTCTTATTCAAGATAACATTGAAAAATTGTTTTTTTATAAAAAAAAACACTGAACGTACCCAAACAATACCATCCCTACCGATTTATATTTATCTATAGTTTTTTACACAGTGAAGGTAAATTAGTTGACAGTTAATCGCTAGAAATAATTTTTCGCAGGGCAATATTTGTTCATAAATTATTTTTCGGGTATAATTATCATAAATTAAAAGAGATCATGTGATCAGCCTGTTCCAGGGCCTATCAATTTCAACAACAAGGCAAAATGCACTGCGAACGTGGTTGCCCTTCATTTTGATTGAGAAACGTTTGAATGTTTTATGTTATTAAAATCCAACACTACGGTGTTGTAAATCCTAATTCTGAATATTCTCATTCCATGAAAATGGAGTTTAAAATTTTGTAGTGTTTATTTTTCGAAATGGTTCGAAAAAGTTTGTTTTGATGAATTCCCGTTATGGTGAGTTTTATTATTAGGCCAATCAAAGCTTTTAAACCCAGGGCAAACTTCATAAATTTACCCATATTAAAACTGGGGATTTTTTGTGGGTGGGGGCATAAAGTGCCCACAGTGTGAAAAAATCTGAAAATACTTAGGTAATAAACAGATTTAAGGAAAGAAATAGTTAAAGATGTTATTGGTATCGCAAATCACATATGCCTAGGGAGACATTTCGATAATTTTGCAGTAAATTTGAATTTCTGGAACAAAACTGTCAATAATGACTTCATTTTTTAACTATAAAGGTAAAAATGATCATTAATTCGCTGCATGTTTTGTATATAGCATTTATGGACGCTCAAGATAACGCTCGCTAGTTCGTTATATTCTTTAAATCTGGCCTCTATTTTAACCCTAAGACACATATGTGTCCTTAACAACACCGTAGTTGCCATCTCGTAACATACATGTATTAAATAATTATATAACTTAAGTGCCGAACAAAAGTCAAAAAAACCGCAGGCACTTTCCACCACTCGCCCTCCCGGCAGAGCTAATGGATTTAACATAAACGTTTTTAGTGTTGCTTCCTTTTTATTTAGTCATATCTTTATTTTTAATTTTAGCTAATGGAGTCACTGTACTTAATGGCACTAACGTGAAATTAGTATGGACTGTAAACGTATCTCCCGGTGATACTATTGTTTCGAGAAGTGTCTACTTGTCACCTGATTTCACTAATCCAATACTTGTTGACAGGAGTATCAAGAAAAAGGGTCTAAAATTATTTGGTGAAAACAGATTATCTGCTACATTTGGTAACGGGAAGTACACAATGTCTTTAAGGGATGTGAAATATAATGAAAGTGGAACATTTCAACTTGATGTAGCTATTGAAAATGATGGTTTAATAACGACCCAATCTGACATTAATGTCATTGTTAGAGGTAGGCTATAAAACTAGTCTGTTTATTTTCTAGCGTCTTTCACTTTTTTTTATCAAAACGTTAATAACACATATAATATTTTCCTCCAAATATTCGATATTCACACTCACACTCCACAAATCCTGAAAAGCAGCTAGAAATCAATAACAGGTTGTGATTAGTTGATAAAACAATTGCATTTAATAATTCGTGACTTAGTAATTATTAAGGACGCGCGTTTATGCAGAAGATTTCCCTTTCAAGAGATTTTAAAATAGGAGCAATAAATGGTATACGCTGTTTTCGTTGAGTGGTAGCGAAATAAAATGTAGGTCTTTTAGGGGCTCCTTAAGCCTGAGGGAATGGTTCTCTAAGCCCTCTTACAGAATTTAATCAACAGAAAGAGCCATTAACATCATATCTATATATTAATATGCCTTGTTTGTGTGTGTGTGTGTGTGTGTGTGTGTGTGTGTGTGCGAATGGTGAGGCCAAGGACAAACAATTACCAGTCACTTTCTTACGGATCGTGCATGCGCCTGCCAAAGCGTGGCGTTACGTTAATATTTTACCATAATAGTTACACAGTTACTTCATAGAAATCACATATAAGTTATAACTAGATAAGCGCCACAATATATGATATAAATATATATACCATATGACAAAATACCTATATAGGAATACATATATAGGTATATGCTACATATGAAGTAACGGGCTTCGATATTCACAGACTACACACGGACTGTTAAATGAAGTTCCTAGCATAAAGAAACGGAAATTGTGTTAACAAAAAAGATGGCTGTTCTTTTTGAGTATTTTGTACTCTTCCCTTCGAAATAAATATCGAAGAAAACATTTGAAGAAGAGCATGGTTATATAAATTAGTCAAAGCAAGGTTTCTGTGAGGTTTGTTCATGTTTTTTTTCAGTTTTGATGATAATATTGATGCGAGACAGGTTTCTTAACTAGCACCATAAAGCCAGCAACCAACAACAACTAGCTAGCTAGGAAGTAGAATTGCTATCTACTTTATACCTAGCTAAGTCTCCCGTTTATATTTAACTGACCAGCTATTACCTGCTGTAGCTAGCTAATGTTTTCTTTAAACTAAAGCTCCCAGTACCTAGCTAACCTGTGAGTTTTATGTTGCTATTACATTTAGCTAGCTCTCTTAGTGGTCTTTCTTAGGAATATGGGTGTAAGTTATTAACTAGACCTTTTGAGCTTAAATTGGAAAATATAACAAGCCAGAACACCTTTTAAGATATAT
Organism: Hydractinia echinata; assembly: GCA_030067915.1. NCBI lineage: Eukaryota > Metazoa > Cnidaria > Hydrozoa > Anthoathecata > Hydractiniidae > Hydractinia > Hydractinia echinata. Next base: position 173,599 of record JASGCC010000042.1, on the reverse strand, counting down.
TTAATGATGGTTGAGGACTCTTTTTTATGCAAATATATTTATATATATATAATGTATTTCTCACATTTTGTGTATATAACTAAACTTACATCGCTTGCATGCAATATGACAAAATGATTTTTATTTAACATAGTAATTCTTGTAGCTTAAGTGTGGTAATTTTTGTTATTCTAGAAGTTCTTACTCAAATGTTTTTGTTTATGACATTTCGTGTTATTTAAGAAAAGTTTAAATCTTTTTGAGGGAGTACTACATGTTAACACGGAAAAAACCTGTCTTGTTTAAAATTCTTATGTGACAGAGGTTTTTGACATTATGAGGAAAATTTACGTAATTTTCACATTTGATTTTGTTGCAGTATTTACGTGGGTTTTTGATTATTTATTTATTTATTTTATTTTTTGGGGAAGGCGGGGAAGGATTTACATGGTTTTTCACATTTGGAGTAAAAAATGTATACAGGGAAGGCCGGGGTGACTTTCCATTTATATACATAGTGTATATAATAAATACAAACTGTTGTGGGTTTTTTTTTGGAAATTTTGTGTTAACTTTTGTGGCAAAAGGATCATGCAATATACCGAAAGAACTAATTTTTGAAGAATTTGACTTTACACCTTGCAAGCCATTCATATTTTTATATTAAAATGAGAAATTCAACTCTGACATTATTTCTACAAAAAGTAAAATTCGCACAAAATCTATCAAACGTTATTAGTCCTGAAAATTTTAAACTTTTTCCTGATTCTTTTTATGGTTTTCAAAGTTCTTTTCCTAAAAAAATTTTTAAATTACTAAAGTACAGAAATTACTTATTTTTAAAATGTAAATTTAATTTGTTCCAAATTGTGGTTTTGACATTTTCATGTAAGAGTTTGTGGGCAAAGATAAAAATAAGCATGCTAAAAGAACTGACTTTTGTTGATTTAGAATTACTAAACACAACCATTTTTTTACATTTAATGTAAACTTTTGTGCGTATGGCCATATTCAATACACCAAAAGAGCTACTTTGTTGATTTCGATTTTATACTCTTTGTACTGTATGCTATTTTCTTCTGCTCTTTGACATTATGGATTAACTTATTGTTGTAGAAGGCATATACAATATGCATTTAAAAAAATGGAATTTTGCAAAAAAAATTAGACATTTGAAATTTTATGTTAATTTTGTGAGGAAGGACAAGAAGAAGAATTATGTTTTACGCCTTGCAAGCTGTGTTTTTCAATATTTTGTAGAAATTCTTACCTGGATTTAAATTACTCCCGATTTAATTTGATGCGTTCCAAATGGTAGTTTTTTGAAATTTTGTGTACAACATGCAAAATGTCAAAAAACTGATTTTTGTATGTCAGAAGTACTCCTTACAACCATTCTTTTGTTTACACTTTGTGAAGTTTTGTTGGCAAAGAGTGTATGCAATATCATCAAAATAACTGATTGTTGTTGCAAACTGTATTTCTTTGGCATTTTGGATTAAAATATTGTTTTTAGGGCATATGCAATAGATATATATACCAAAATAATAAAATTTTGCAAACTTTAATTTTGTTGTTAACCTCTCATCTTTTACATTTTAATTAAACTTTTTTGGGAGAACAAGAGAATTTAGTATTATTTAGAATTTGCATTTTGTGTTGCAAATTTGGTGCAAAAATTGACATAAAATAAACTGTTACATTGATTGTTTTTGTTTTAACATGACTCATTATGACTCAAACGTTTTTTTTGCATTTCTAATTTGACTAATTAGCCTAAAAAAAAAATTTTCCAATTAGTTTTGCACCATGCAAGCTGTTATTTTTTACATATACTTTATGTAAAAGCAACTGGCAGAAGCCCTTCTAATTTCGAAAATTCACTATTGCTGTTCATTGTTTTGGAACCTGCCACTATTCCAGCTGAAAAAAATGGATAAACTATTGTGCAGATTTGCGTCTTTTGTAACGCTGAGATATTCTACGCTCGAGGATGTAATACAACTTGGTTGCTGGATCGGTATCCAGCAACAAATACACTTTGAAATTTTAAAACTTGCCCACAAATCGATTCACCAGGATGAGTTTTCATCGTATTTGATAGGTTTCAAGTTGAGAATTGCTGGACATGGAACTCGTAATGTTGACGAAGTTATTTCTAAGTATGAAATCAATGTGTCGGAGAAATTGTTTCTTGGTAAGGCAAGTCAATGATCTTCCCAAAGCTATCAGGGAAGAACCTGATCACAAAAAATTTCGTACTTTTTTGAAAATATATTTATTAGACCATGGTCTTGCGATTTTTATATGCAACATACCTAGTTTTTTTGTTTTTTTTTAAAAAAAACGACAATTTCTCAATATCCTAACTTAACATCTACTGACCGATTGAGACCAATCCATGAGCAATACTTTATGATTTGATTGATTCCTTCTGCTCTACTTAGTCTCAATTTTTGTTCATTTGCTCGATTGTTATTATTTCTTAAGCCCGTCGATTAATAAATATATTTAATATATGTATCTTTTTTTATTATATATTTTGGTGTATAATTTTCATTTTCATATGTTCTGGTCTTAATTCTCCGTCAGAATCTATTATATCGATGTCTTTCAATCCTTCGCCACTTTGAAATCTGCTAATCTTGTCTACAGTTTTACAGTGTCTTTTTTTATAGAATAACTTATTTCATTATTTAAATATTATTATTATTTTAATAGGACGAATAGCCATTGTAAAATATGGAAGTGCCTGAAAGACAGTTAATAAATAAAAAATAAAAAAAAAAATAAAAAATGTAAACATTTGTGCAAGTTGCTAAAAGGACTGATTTTTATTTCTGATATTTAATTTCGGGTTTAAAAACTGTCTTTTTGTTGTTGAGATTTTTCTAAAGTTTATAAGGAAGGACCGTATGCAATATATCAAAAAACGTTTTGTTGCATTATAATTTATCCTTGCGATCCATTTTTTTACACTTTATATAAAAATTTCTGCCAGTGGCCCAATTTATTGTTTATTTTTCACATTTTGTGTCAACCTTTGGAAGGGTTTGCAATAAACTGATTTTAATATATACATTGATAGAGATTTGTGTTTGGCATTGATCAGTTTTTTTTGTATGTGACATATTGAGTGATTTAAATTATATGGGTGAAATGTATTTTACAATGCTTTGGTAAACATCTTTCCGAATAATTTTTCGCATTGTCAGAGGGTCAGAGCAAGTAATTTCAGTAAATTTAGATTTTGAATGTCACATATACATGTCGCAGTTGCTGGAAACCTTCATTTTTTTTTGGTCACTTATATAATAATGCAAATTGTACTATTCGCACTGATGTAGTGTTTGTTTTTTTGATGGACGTATATCTGTTACATAAATTAAATGAGAAATACAGTGGATTCTTCCACTAGCAAACATCTAGTCTTATATATTAATTCCCTTGCGTAAGTAACTATGTGAGTCCACGACACGCAAATCACAGGTGACCTTCTTATGACGTGGCAGTACGCTAAAATTTACTAATTTGGCGGCAAAAAAAATATGCCGCCAAATGAGAAAACAGGGGGTCCATTTGTCATTTATGCTACAGCGCCGTTCTGGGTCGTTACAGTTAAAATAATTTAATTTTACCCCCGGTTTAACATGTGCGCGCCGTATCTCACGAAAACAAGTTGTTTATCAACTGAAAAAAGAAAACCGAAGCGAAGAAGGTCTTTTTCAAATTAATCCTGGAAAAGGTTATTTCGAACAAAGCATGCCAATGTTTACTCATTATGAGGTTAGCTTAAAGCTTATATGTTTTTCTATATTTTCCATTGTTGTGTTCTGGGACCGAAGTTGTATCGAATTCGAATCTGCAATTTAAAAAACAAACAAAAAGTTAATGTTGCTGTCAGAAATGTTTTTTAAAACGAAGAAAAACGTACGATGATATAACGTCACAAAAAGAAATGGTTGAAAATGCATCAGACAATTGTAGCTATACATTTTCAATTCGTTCTCTTTGGGATGAAACGAAATTTAGTAGTCGAAGTGAAAAACTGATTGGACTTTTATTCAGAGAACCCTAGCTAGCGACCTACTGAGAAAGCGAAAGAAAAGCAGGTGTGTTGTTTAAATTATTTCATAGAGAAATGAATTTGGGTGTATAACAATTTCTTAGCCGTTTCTTTCAGAGCTAAACTTTTCTTAAATATTAAGTTATTGTTGCGTCTTGAGCCGGAAAATATTTTCTTTAAGCACTTATTTTGCCAGAATATACTCTGAAAAATGGGTCAGAAGTTTAGAATATCCTAAAGAATATGTCTAAGCTTGATAGTTTGTTTTAAATACATTTGTATGACGCACAAAATTGATTAGAAGTTTACTTTTTTAATTGTATATCAAACGAACTGAACTTTTTTGTGTCCAAGCAATGGGCTGTTACATGTAGTAGAATTTTCCATTAGCTAGCTATAGTAACTTATAGCATGCTTTATTTTATTAAGTCATTATATATTTTCGGGCCATAGTCATGCTAAGAACATATTGAGAACAATGAGGATAGCATTTGTCAAAAAAGTGAAGAACATCGAGGCTAAAACTAAAACACACTATTCTTATAAAAACAGCGTGTGTTATACACGCTGTTTTTATAAGAATTTACATAAACTGTAAAAAGTAATTTTTCCGTTGTTACTGTTTAACACTACAGATTGTGTGAAAAACCTAAAACCTAAACTTAAGTCAATGTTTACATTACCTTACGATCGTTTGAATTATATCGATTCTAAATTCGAAAACGCTGCATTGTTATCTTCTTTGATTTTATGCGTGATTTTTTTTATTCTGAGTTTGGGTCTGTTCTTTTTATATTTTGGATTGAAATATTTCGGTAGGTGTACAATATACCATATGATCCAAGTTTTTAAATTTCTCTTTTATGGGTTTTCAACTATTTTGAGTACAACTTTGGAAGGTTTGTCGTATAGAATAGACTGAATAGCTGATTTTGTATGACTTAACGAAAATGTTGGGTTTTTTTATGTTTGGTATCCTTTTTTTCCCTGGTGTACTTCTGGAATGACAAAGCAAGTATATCGTTTTAGCGTATTTCGCTTTTTACGGAACGGTTGTTAGACACCTTTGATTTTTTTGGACATTTTCCATTTTTATTTTATAATTTTATGTTGTTGTTGCACATGATTGTATTTTTAGACGTTTTGTTTCAGCGGTTATAAACATAGAATAATGGAGAATGTGAGCAACCTCGATCCCAGGGCTTTTTTTTGTCTTTTTGACATCCCGTTATAAAAGAGACAAAGAGCCCGGCCGGGGTCGAGGTTGAAATGTGAGTTTTGAAAATTCAAATTACTGTGTTGTATGTTTTTGTTTGGTATCCCTTACAACGGTTTAATGAGAGATTGAGTGGATTCTTTCACAAGAATTCGGCTAGTTTTAAATTAATAGGACAAGTACAATTTGATAGAAATTTTTATGTCATTGACCTTTTATGACGACAAAATTTTCCTTGTCCCTGATATTTCACCAGATACTTTTCTTAACATTTTGCGGGTCTGTTAAATCATGCCAAATTACTTACATGACAATCAATTGCAGATGAAAACCTAAATTAGACATTTTTAAACCTAATTTGCCTATTATTTTATTTTTATGAAAACCGAAAAACAAAAATTCTGTGCACAAATGATTAAGATTTACTACAGAAACGTTATTATTTTAAAAATTATTTCAAAAAATTGTAATCTTAAATCAATGAAACAACCAACCATCTCAAAATGTTTCGCCCCCCCCCCCCCGCACTTCCGATAGGGTTAAACAACATTGTCCGCATAATCGGGAAGTTATAATAACTTTCGAAATGATTCAGAAAATTTTAGAGACGTGAATAATCCGATTTCCTAAATTTTTCAGATTTTACCCAAGAATCAGGAAAAGCAGGAATAAAAAACTTTTATTTGTCTCACACAGACATTAAACAGAATGTAAAAAAATCGTTCTAGAAATAACCAAATAGTGGTATTTTGAACAATTTTCGAAGTTGCGATAACTTTAAACAAAAAGTGCTAACATTAGCAGAAATTTATTTTTACTATTTTGTTTCCTCTATGACGTATTGTAAATGTGCCAAGTTTGATTGATATTAGACAAACCTATCGATTTTTTTTGTGGCGGAGAAGAGATCCAACGCAACGCCCTGGTCAACTCATGTCGTAATATGTTTGAAAAAACCCGGACCAAATAGCGTTAAAATTATTTGAGTAACTAGTAACAGGACATCGATAGGTTTGAAAAAAACATTTTAAAAAATGGAAAAAAAAGATAGTGATAATAAACTATGAAATTCTACTTCTAGTGATAATTTGAGACATTACAAATAATGATGCATATCGTGTTCTTCACGGATTCCTCCGCCTTGAGACAATCTTTTAGAGGGCCTAACTGTTCAATACTGTCAATAGCGACAAAATCTATTTCCCCGTCACTGCTTAAAATATTAACCTTTTTTGTAAATTTAAAAACAGTCTTTAAGTTTTTAGTCTTTTTCACTACTAAGTTAATGTTGCACATCTCTGTGAGTTATTTTTTGCGATTTTCACTAAAAATATTCCAGATTTCCTGACTAAGAACTGGCTATATTTTCCATAAGAACATGATTTATAAAAATATGCTTCATAAGATATCAGGACAAGATTTGAAAATCAATTCAAACTGTTTTCACAATGGAGATATGTGGTTAATGAACATCCTGGCTAAAATACTTTTAAGCTTATAAAAGGTTTGTAATAAATGTGTAAATGTGTAAATGTGTAAATTTATAAAAAGTGTGTATATTTTATACAGATTTCGGTCGAATTATATTTCACGAATAGTAAAACTAAGGCCGTGTAAATATTTTTGCAGCATCTCTAAAAGTGTGCCACATCTAGCTAGCTAGCTACAATCACCCACATAATATATTGAGACTTTTCGATTTTTGAAAAAAAAAAATTCACAAACTCGCACCACAAGTCTTCTCAAACTCGACGTACTGCCTCCAGGCTCACGGAACTTCAGCTTTAGCTTCGCTTAGGTCTTAGGAAATTCTGAATTCAACTAGTGAAACCGAAAAGTTCACTAGAACGAAGCCTTACAGTGCTGCTATAGGCTAATTATAGCTTTTTACATGTTTAAACCGTCTCAGTTGGAAAAATGGACATTTGCGTCAACGGCCATTTCTGTTTTTTTGATAGAATTTCTAGTTTGTCTCAAAGATTATGTGGATGGTTGTCTGAAAATTTTTATTTTGCCAATTTCGGTGGGAAGGCAAGTTCTTTCAAACACTTCATGTTGACAAATTTTCGAAATTCATCGTTCTCCTAATTTCTGGTTTAAAAAATCCGAAAAATTCGGATTAGTTTCCTCAAATAATTATTTTTTATTTTTTCAACTTTAAGTGCTTTTAAAAACATGGATTTGGAGTTTGGAAGTATTTTCAACTCTTTTATTTTGGTACAGAAAGACAGGTGCTGGGTTTGCCTCTAACAGTTATGAGGAAAAAGTTGATTTAAAACGGTTTTTTAGCCGGAAATCACTGAAATTAATATTTTTCAGACAATCACCCACATAATATATTGAGGCTTTTCGATTTTTGACAAAAAAAATTCACAAACTCGCACCACAAGTCTTCTCAAACTCGACGTACTGCCTCCAGGCTCATGGAACTTCAGCGTTAGCTTTAGAAATTCTGAATTCAACTAGTGAAACCGAAAAGTTCACTAGAACGAAGCCTTACAGTGCTGCTATAGGCTAATTATAGCTTTTTACATGTTTAAACCGTCTCAGTTGGAAAAATGGACATTTGCGTCAACGACCATTTCTGTTTTTTTGATAGAATTTTTAGTTTGTCTCAAAGATTATGTGGATGGTTGTAGCTATCTAGCTGTTTACTTTTATTTCTTTTTGCTTATCTATTACTAATTCTTTGGAATTGAAGGTCTCTTCTATATAAATAAAAAAAATCTTTGAATATTATGTAAAGTATCGCTAATTATATAACAAATAAGACACAAGCTAAGTTACCAATAGGTTACCTCTAGCTAGAGAGGAAAATAATAGAATAAATTAACACTAAAGAGTAAGTTTCACTCGCAAGTTGGATTCAAAATTAGTTCCACTGATAAAAAGAGAACGTAAATTTCTGCAACAATACAAACAAGCACTTTCATCAAAATCCGTATTATGGAACAAAACGTTGCAACACCTTAAAAAAATTGTAAAAAGCGTGAAATCTGTGCGTTCTGTTGCCCGAAGAATTACCACACTTTATGAAGTTGAAATTAACTGTGAATACTAACAATTAAACTTTGAGGTTTAAAAACTTTCCCACATGGAAAAAAGTGTGTCTGGAAGAATTGTAGTTAATAAATAATAGATTTATCAACTCTAAAAGAAGTATGCAAACGTAACGAGGAAAGATGAAGTAAAAGTTATTTTTAAATAAATATTTCATATATCCCATGTATCAATTTCTAGTTTTGCTTTCTTTTATCTGCTTTAGGGTTAATAACTTAATTATTTAGCAAAGTACAGCATTCATTTTCTCTCTAGAATTTAGCAACGAATGACAAGCGTTGTTTCGTTATTTTTTACAGGTAGACCAAACTTCTGCGACAATAAATATCCATATCATTATACTGCAATCGAAAGTGGTGTTTTTACAGGAGGACCGGAGGTATGTGGATATCCGATACCTGATGTTAAATGGAAAATGGGAGAAGACAACTTCAGTACCTTATCTACTCCTTCTGTCATTAATAAAGCAACCAGGAAATACAAACACAGTTTTAAGACTCGACCTATCACTCGCAAAGATTGTGGAAAAAACTTCACATTTGTTACTTCTAATACATTAGGAAGTATGGAAAGAAATTTCAAAATTGATGTTAAATGTGAGCACGAATTTTAATATATGCTTTTTTATTTTTTTCAGTTTTTGGAGTGCCCTATTTTTGCCCTAATTTTCTTTGCGTGTTTTATTTCATAGTTGTACCTTCATTGGTTTCGAAAGTATTATTTTACAGACACAATGCAAGTTGTGTTCGTGTCACTTGGGATGCGGAAGATACTGGGAAATGTAATATCAGCTATCATTTGCAGTTTGCTGGTACAAAAGCTGTGTATAACATTTCCAGCACAAATTTTACACTCTGCAATTCCTCATATGTTGATGTCGTTTTCATTTGGGCATCAAACAAGAGGAACATTGGTGGAAAACTTGCCAGTAGAATTAGTGCTACAATCTCGTTACCAGATAGCCTAACGAACAATGCAGGACAAAATGTACAGGCAACATGTAAATGCACATTTTACATTGATTTTCCGGTGTTTAGACCCTATTAATAACATATTTACCTAGGGATAGGGTAAGAATAAGCAAGTATTTGAGAACTCCCGAATAAGATTGGAAATTTTAAAAGTCTATGAAATTAAATTCGTTATAAAGTTTCCCAATGCCTATATAATATGGTGTTTGCTGTTAATCACACTTTAAGTTCCTCAAAATACTAAAATTAGCATGTAATGTAATAATTGGATGTAACCCACAGGAATTAACTGCTTTAATTAAATGCTGAATGACAAATTTTATAGGATGAAAAGATTTAAAATTATATTAAAATTATATTAAGCACCTCAAATCTTTAATTACTAGTGGCACATAGGATATGTAATATTGGTAAACCTTTTTAAACAGGCTGTATTTTAAAATTTTGTAACTTTTGTGCATTCCGGATCAGTTTTTCTAAAACATAAATGAATGTCTTACAAAACAATTGATTTTTGGCAACCTTGCCCAAATTTAATTACAATTTTGTTTTACGAAGTTTAAAAATTTTAAATCAAGAATAGTATTTTCTTGTTATGTCGCTTAAAACAGTTACAATGTTTACTAAGATTTGCTAACACAAGGATCTAAGCATTTTTGTGTTATCAATAAATATTTCAATTTTAGGTGATCATCCATTTGCAAGTAACATTATTACTGCAATCGTCACATTAGCTGCCACACTGATTTTAAACACAATTATCTTTGTTATTCTCAAGCACAAAGGTTAGTATGTCATTTTTTCTGTTCATGACTTAAATTGTGATTTCTATTACACAGCTATAATAATTTACGACAGAAAAACTGTAAAAGCAGTATTTTGGTACAAACTGTATAAGTCGAAAAAATTAGAAGAAGAGGGGACGCACGTACCTCAAATGTTTGTGATAGTAACATCATTGATAATGTTATAATAAACTGACCAGGCAAAAATATCGATCCATCAAGCAATCAATTTTTTTTTCAATTAGCGAGCAATGCATTGACAGGGGGTCAAAATTAGAAATTGTTGTAAATGTTTATAATGCATAAAAGATTAATTAACATGCTGATACAAGCATAATGATTTATTGCAGGGTATATCATTAAAATTTATATTTAGTTGAAATTTACTACCACTTCAATAATTTAATTTGAATCTTAAGGCTGATATACACAGAAGAATATTCTTTTAATATTCTTCTAATATTTTTTTGGTAAATACACGTAAAAATATTAAAAGAATATTGTAACACCTGCCTAATAATTTCATATTCTTTCGTTATTTCTCAAACATATACACGGAAGATTATTACAGTCAGAGTGCAACTATGGATAACCTCGAGGAAGAAGCTGCTCTTTTCATTACTATCATTGCTTCTTGCAATAGCGTTATTAAAAATAGTAAAAGAAAAAAGCCTCGTAAAAAGCGCACAATTTGGGTTAATGAATATAGTGGCGCTTATCATGGCTTAATTGCTGAACTCAGACTCAGAGATTTTGAAAGTTTTTGACGTTATTTAAGGTAAGGTTTGAGGTAAGCATATATCAGACGCATAGTAATTTCTGCCTGCAAACTCAAATACATGTTCCTCTATGTTCCATTATAGTATACGTGTCGTTGGGCAACCTCTAACCCAGGGCTGTATGGCTTATAAAGGACCCTGGGAACGAGGTTACATCGTGGGTTTCAAGGGTGTACATTCCGGCAGGGAGGTATAATGAGATAAAATCGCTATGCTATAACTAACAGACATTTTTACCCTCTCAAGAAACTTTTAGAATTGGTGGGCCGAAGTTGGTCAAGCAAACAACAATGATAAAACGCCAATTTACCCTGAAAAATTAGTTATTACTCTTTGTTTCTTGGCCACTGGCGAGTCGCATGAAAGGCTAATGTATCAATTTTGGATCCATAAAACAATATATTATTCCACGTAAATAATTTTAAAAAGAGTTTGGATTACCATAGCTCGTCATGTTTTGTAAAAAACGCTGTGTTTACTACGGCTCAACTCAACAATAACTGAAGTTTCTTTCACATCTTTTCATTTCATATGAATAAGAGCGCAGTTTCGAAAAATAAAGTGTCAATTACGTCATATTTCAATAGAAGTATGCTAATGCTGTACACAACTCATTGTTTGAATATTCTTTTCTCGCTGATTCAGCTGGTTTTTTATTCGAAGAATAACGGAAAAATATTCAAGAATTTTTATTCTTCTACAAGATACACGGGGAAATCAAGGAAAAATATTAATATACTCAAGATATTCTTCTAATTATTCTTCTGTGCATGTCGGCCTTTAGCGAAAATGTCAAAAGTGGAAGAATTAATCATTTCGGTCATAAATTATACTCTCCCATAAAAGTTTAAAAAGAATATAAAAAAACGACATCCTACAAGGTTAAGATCTAGTTATACAAAAGATGTATTTTTTCGTGATAATAAGCAGATATTCAGCAAGGTAAAATCGGATATCCGTAATTATTCAGCGGACTCGAATATAAACAAAGCGGGACTTAATAATTACGATATCCGATTTTACCGCGCTGAATATCTGTTTTATCATGCACCATTGGAAAGGAATCATTATCTAAAGTGGCGAACCTCTCCATATTTTATTTTATTTTGTTTTGTTTTTGTCTTGTTGTTCTTGTTACTTGTTGTTTTAAAACGTTCGCGCTTCAGTTATTTTAAGCTCTCCATCTGATTGCTTTATCCTTTGTGTACTACTAGATGGCGGCACACAAGACGGACGTGTTATGTGTTTCTCTTGTGTTTATTTTTATTCTATATCAATCTGTTAGTGGTTTAAATAATTCAAGTGTTACAACGAAATATTCTAGTTCGCTAAAGAGAGAAAATAGTTTAATGTTGCTGTTGCTAAGAAATGGAAACAGAGGTTTTAGATTAAAAATACCTTACATGTCTCGGAAATGTTTAGTTTTTATGCTGCTTATTATGTGTGGAGATGTGGAAACATGTCCTGGACCCGATGTTATGGCAGGATTTAGTAACATGAATGGTATTAAGATCATCCACCAAAATATAAGAGGGTTATTAAACAACATTGGAAGTTTATCGCTATTTTTGGAAAAATACAAGCATATCGACATTGTTACGTTATCAGAAACGCACATAACTCTGGACGGATGGAATGATAATTGTAAACTTTATGATATTCCGGGTTATACATTTGTTCAAAAATGTCGAAAAAATGGAATGGGTGGTGGCGTAGGAATGTATATTTCAAACAACTTGAAATGGAAACAGTTACAAATCGACAGTGACAAACTGGAAACAATTTGGATCGAAATTTGTATCAAAAACTCGAAAAACTTCATTGTAAGCACTGTGTATAGACCCCCGGATACCTCAAAATATCTACCCAAAGATTTTAACGAAACTTTTAAGAAGGTTCTAATCACGGCAAGCAAATGTTGTCAAGAGATAATTCTCCTTGGAGATATAAACGTTAATTTTCTCGTTAAATCAGACAACAAAGAACTAAAAAATATCATTGCTAGAAATGGTTAAAAACAATTAATAACGAGTCCTACAAGGGTTACGAATAACTCAAGTACTTTGATAGATGTAGTGTTATCTAGTAACGATAAAAACATTGCAAAAACTATAACAGCTGCTTTAAGCATGAGTGATCATGATCTTATTGGTTGTATACAAAAACTAAATCAGAATCGTTTCAGCCCTAGAACCATAATATGCAGAAATTATAGACTGTATGATCCAAATGCACTAAAAGCAGATCTTTCGTCATGCGATTTCGAACCTTTGTATCAAACGAAAGATGTAAACAACGCTTGGAAATATTTGAGAACAATTTTGGCAACGCTATTCCACAAAAACGCACCCATTATAACAAAGCGAGTCAAGGGTTCTTTATGCCCCTGGTTGTCAGCTGATATTAAGAAGAATATGAATGTACGTGATCAACTTCTTCGTAAATTCCGGAGATCGAAAAGTTCTACCGATTGGGATTCTTACAAACAGCTAAGAAACACTTGTACACACCAAATACGAAAAGCGAGAAATGATTACCATCAAAATCTTTTAATTGAAAACAGGAACAACCCACAGAAATTTTGGAAAACCATCAAAAAAATATTTCCGGGAAAGAGTACCTGTATACCTGATTCATCTATTCCTTTTATAACAGGAGAACACGTCAAAGAAAATACTGCTTCGAACTCGAACACTTTTTGCAAGTTTTTTGACACAGTAGCAGGCAAACTAAAGAAAATCGCGTTTCCGTTGAAAGAATTTGTATGGAGTGTTCCGCGTCCCAGTAATATTAAAAAAAAACTGTTTTTGCCTTTGGGTATGTTTCGAATTTATTTGTACAGAAAGAGTTAAAAAACCTGAAACGTAAAAAAGCTACCGGCATAGATGATTTGCCGAATGGGATGTTAAAGGATTATAGGGAAGAAATAACAAAACCTTTAACATACATCATCAACCTTTCTCTCAAAACAGCAACTGTACCCAAAGATTGGAAAACGGCGCAAATAACTCCAGTACACAAAAGTGGAAACGTTACTGATGCAAATAATTATAGACCTATATCTATACTCCCTGTTGTTTCTAAAATACTAGAAAAGGCTGTTCAACACCAACTTATGAACTACCTGGAAGAAAATAACCTCCTTTCAGATAAACAATTCGGTTATAGAAGAAAGCGTTCAACGGAGCTAGCGACTACTTTATTTATTGACACCATCAGAAAAGCAGGCGACAAAGGACTATTATCAGGTGCTTTTTTATTGATTTATCCAAGGCGTTTGATACGTTGGGTCATGACAACTTATTATGGAAATTAGAAAATCATGGAATAAAAGGACTTGCTCTAAAATGGTTCACTAACTACCTGTTTGAACGTCATCAAGTAGTAAAATTTCAAAATGAAATGTCAGACCAGTTGCCACTGTTATGCGGCGTTCCGCAAGGATCAATACTGGGACCAATTTTTTTCCTTATATTTTTTAATGACTTTGAAGACTGCCTGATCAATTGCAACGTTATTGAATTTGCTGACGATACTGTAGTTTTTGTTTCTGCAAAAACGACAGAAGAAGTGCAGAAATTGTTAAACGAAGATCTAGAAGGAATTGCATCGTACTTCCAAGCAAACGAATTAGTTATAAATTTAAAGAAGAATAAAACAGAATGCATGCTCCTTGGAACTGCAAAACGTATCGCTAGTGGGCCTAAGAAACTTGATATTTTTTACAACAGAAATAAAATTAACTGCACAGATTCATACAACTATCTCGGTACTTGTATCGACCAATACCTTAACTTTGGAACGAACTTTGATGTTAAACTGAAAAAGCCACATCTAAACTTTACCTTCTGAAAAGGTTGAGACAGTTATTAACACCAGAAGCTACTGTTGCAATCTACACGAGCATAATTTTATCAGCATTAAGATATAACTGTATTGTTCAATTGAACTTGACATCGACTCAGAAAGAAAAACTGAAAAATTTCAAAACACAAGCGGATAAGATCATGGCGATAAAAACGGTTTCTATACAAAATGACTTATATAGGTATGCAATCAAGCTTGTAAGAAAATGCATTGAAGGAAACGTATGTTCGAATTTTCAAGATTATTTTAAAGTAAACCGTCATAGAAAAACGACAAGAAACAAAGATATTCTACTTGTTTTGCCTAAGGTCAGGCTGGAGTTTGCAAAGTCAGGCTTTTTCGCCATGGGAGCAAAGCTTTATAACTTGTTACCTAGAGAGATCCGATTAGCCGAAAAGGACTTCAACAAAAAACTTAAATATTTTGAAGTCTAAACATCTTTTTATTTATTAATATTTTTATAATGTGTACATTTAATATTTTAACTATATCTATATATTTTTAGGTTTTTATTTTTATTTAAAGGACACAGATTGATAGCAGTTTTTAACTGATTTGTATATCCTTTTAAAATATTCATAATAATAATAATAATATCGAGACCAATAAAAGATGGAGTGCGATATAATACATCCTTTGTTTGATAACTTTTTTATTTTTAATTAGTTTTAACTCTCCATCTGATTGACATGCATGTAATTTTTTAACCCTATTATACCTGGGCTTTTTTGGCGCTTGTAACCCTGGGGGGGGGGCACAAAATGCCCGCGGGCCATAAATCCTGAACCACTTGTGCTAAAGTGATGAAACTTGTCTCAGTTGGAGAATGTCTTAGTACATACTCAATCCAGGTAAAAAAAATAATTTGATGACGTCATAGGGATTAGAAATGACGTCACACATGTGAAAAATGGTCATTTTCCCAATTTTTCAGTACGTTTTAATTTCTCGCGTGTTACTAATGATATGGCCTTGATTCTTGGTAGATTTGTGGAATGAATACCAAAATATGTGTTTCACATGAAAAAAGTAATTTTAATGACGTCATTGGGATAAAAAATGACGTCATTTCGGCCAAAAAAATGCTTATTTTAACGATAAAGATAAAAAGACCCGTTCTACCAGAAATATTGATGCTCATGTCATTAAACTTGGCATATATGTAGAACAGGACATTTAAAGATAATCGAGGTAAGGAAAACAATATAATGACGTCATTGGGATCCGAAATGACGTCAATTTGCTGGATCGATATTTCCTTCAAATCTGGTCTGCTTTTTGTCCCTAGTAACCCTATATCACCTTAGCAACACCTTGGTTACCACTTAGTAACCAACATACATGTAATAAATAATTATATACCCAATACAACATCTTATAACATTCTTACATGAATGTCAACGGTTTTCAAAATTCCAAAACATTTACCCCCGTCCAAAAAATGCAATACCCCCAGCAAAGTACAAAATTTTTCCAAAAATTTTTTTTTTCATCAGAAGCCATAATAAAAGTTAGGAATAGTCACAAAATTTTAGCATTTAATCACATGTGTATCTAAAGTTATGCCTAGTCAAAAAGGCCGCGGGCACTTTGTGCCCCCCCCCCCAGGTATAATAGGGTTAAAGGAACTATATATATAAAAGAAATATAAGTGCCGGAGAGACTATCGAATATCTCGAGCAGATATTGGATATCGGATATCCGCTGAGATATTCGACTCTCGGCTAACAACTGCACGAATATCCAAAAATATTCTGTCAGACGCTCCCGCCTAAGGTGCATGATAATCTTACATATTGTCTTCTTTAACAAATGTTGACCACAAAATATAAAATTATAAACTCAAAGTATTTCTACTTTTTACTCAACATTTTAAATCTCACAATTTTTTGAGCACTTAGCTACACCTGTTTAGGTGTTTGTCAAAAAACATTTTTGGGTATTGACGGTTCCCTGCAGACGCCAGCAAAATTTAACTGATATATATTTTTCCATTGTTTTTTTTTGCATAATTGGATTTTTTCACGGCTCTTATCTACTACTCTCTTATAAGAATTCGAAGCCTCCGGCTGTTAGTCTGTGATTTTCTTAATATATTGCTTTGTAAGCCTAAACTTTGACGCTAAAACAATAGTAACGTCAAAGAAAAGTATATTAAGATTGGTGAAATTGTTGCATTGCACTTTTAATTTAAAGCACAAAATAGACTGACGTCATGTCCTACGCGTGTAACTAGGAACTACCAGGGACCAAATTAGGACCAATTTCCTGAAGCTTGGTCAACCCGCCTCTTTCTGAACAAAATGGTCATTTTCTTGATCACCGTTTCAATATCTATCTCCTTATAAGTTCATCAAAAGCACATAATCCTATATAATTTTTCATCGCCGTTTTAAGCTCTACATATTACAGGCAACGAGTTAAAAAATTTCTTTAAAATATATTTTGTATATGCACTGCTGACGTCAGCAAAACTCCTAAAACAACCTATATATTTTTTTCTCTTATTATCCTTCCTGAGAAGATTTTTCCATTATCGACTAGTGTAAATACAAAAGAGGCGCTAAGTTTTTGTGATTTATCAGAGGAGAATATACTGTAGTGATATTGTTATTATTTTCGTTTTTACAGTTATTTCAATTAATTTTATTTTTCCTTCTTCTCCTGGTCAGTCCAAACATTTCAAAAAATAATCTTGAAATAGAAAAAGAAAAAAATATGGACATTAAAATCTGATATTTTTTAATATTATTGTTATTTAGGTTTTATCATTGTAAGCATGAGCCGGACGAGATCACCACACAGCATTAAAAATCAAACTACTAATGATTATCAGGAAACAGGTGCAAAGATGTCTCATTACGCAGATGTCAACAGCAAAGCTGTGAAACAAAGTATATATGCAGATTTGACAACGACAGTTGACCATTCCAAGCAGTATTATGAAATTGAGTTGAATACAATGCAAACAAACATATACGCCAATATCACGACCTGAAAGTAACAAAACTACAGACATACACACTTCATCCAATAACTGTGTGTAAAGAATTATTTTTGTTTCCATATAAGCGTATTGAATTAGATAATTTAATGTATTCTACGCCTATTAGACGACAATGCCAAATAAGACTGCGCTAATTTCTCCCGTTTTTTTACATTTTCTTAGCTTGGTGTACAATGACAGAATCCCTAACCAATTGGTAGTCAATATTGCGTTGCTAGAACTATATACTTTTTCTCTGTTTGAAAAAAGGGTATGAAATTTTAACCAGAAAAAAAAATGGTTTCGAACACGATGGATTTTTAATTTGAACTTGAGTGTAATAAAATTCCCATGCACCCTTGCTTGCTGGCTGAGGAAAAGGGACGAAGTGACAGAGGCACAGAGGACGGATAGAGGGTTGGGTTCTGCACTACACTTAAGGAAAGTCCACTTAAGCAAAAGAAAAATAGAAAAGATACGTCATTTAAACTTTGATAACGTTAACAGTCAATGACGTCGGTGCACAAAATTTTTCATATTTTTTTAACCATTATCTGCGTTATGTATAGCATGAAACTCTGAAGAAAATGATGCATAAGATGGAGTTTACTCAGCGTTAAATAATTAGTCCCATTTCGATCCAAAGTGTTAGTAACTATTACTAGCGCAGTATTTTTACCAGCTTGCAAGGTTAGTGGCGTGAAACTTGAAAATGGGTTTTTTAATTTAAATTAAGCTATTGACGTTAAATAAATGTTATTGACTTCATCATGATTTATTCTTCTCGATTTACAATTGAGACACGATTTTTTGCGACTTTAAAGAAAAATGAACACATCCACTAATGATAGTCACAGACACAGCGTATAATTATACCAGATAATACGACCCGTGAAAAAATGCATTTCTGTTGTGTTAAAAAATTTGCTAACATTTCAACCTTTCAAGAGTTGCAGGCAGTTTTTAACAGGTATTTCCTCAACCGTTTGAAAGAAGAGTGGTACAAAGACTTTATAATAGACGTACGTTAATGGGCGACACCCCTTGACACATGATTATTTCGATTTCCCGATTTTTTCGAATTTCCCCCGAAAGTCGGGAAAAACAATTTTTTTGGGCAATTTTTAGAATTTTATTCGGCAAACTATGTAAAGAACAGAATAAATACGTTGTCAGAATTACACCAAATATTGAGGACTTCGTATTTTCAAATTTAAATGCAATATGGATTAAAGCAGAACGAAAAAAATAAAAATATTATAGGCAGTTTTCGCAACCATCGAAAGTCATAATGCCTTGTTGATTGGTAAAAACGCATTAATGTCAGGCTATACCTGCACGGTATAACATTTAGCCTCACAGCAACGACAAGGGTAACAGTGAGAGTGATCACCAGTAAGCAGTAACAGCACATGTCAAACGTTTACAGTTTTAACAACCGTGGTGAAAAAAATTATTTGCGAAATATCAAAAACCAACATAAATTTCTGCGTTTTTCATATAAGCATTCTTCAGCACAAAGAGCAACAAGCGAAACGGCTGCGAAATTGTGTGATAGACGAACAATAAACTTTTGGTCAAAAAAAAATTAAAAATTCCTGTATATTGTTATTCGAATGTTTTGTTTTCTCTTTCCACATGTATTTGAAAAAAAAAAAAAAAATTTAAATTGATCGCTTTTCTGTTAATAAGACCTGGTTTTTACAACCTTTTTACAAGGAAATATTGAGAAAATAATCCTGGTCAGCGTTTCCTTCAGCATATCGACCTCGCAATCTCGGCCTATACTTATATTGTATAAGTACACAAATCAGTTTATATTGAATTAAAGTAATACTGATACCTCTTCTGCGCTGTATCCATCGATGTAATTATTTGATCGTTTTCGATTTGATACTCGTTTTTCTACAACAGAAGAAAGAGTATCAAAGTATTTTTTTTATCGTAACTCGTGTGTTTTCATGTACTACAATTATTTACGGTACGTAACTTTCTATGTTATTTAATGTGATGTACAACACTTTTGCTTTGCGACGTATCTAAACTAAAAGTTCAAAAGAAGCATATTTTTGGAGAACAAAAACAATATTATATTATATTGATAAATTATAAGCATGTAAAATGTGCTTTTTATCGTTAAGAGCATTGACTCTATTTAAATTTTCAGCTGGTTTTAAGTTGTGGAATGAGAAAAATTTATTTATAAAATTTTATATGTTTGCATAGAAATAATCAATACTGTTGAAAACAAATACTATTGGTAACTCGCATAAAAAAATCAAAGGGTATAAAATTGATTTTTAGTGTATGACTTTTTAATACTTGAGATGACAAAATATATATATTGAAATTTAATCAATCGGAGGTTTGGAGGCTGATTCAAAAGCGGAGGGTTAAAATATAGAAAGCATCGAAGTACAGGATGTTGTTTTTATCACCGTTTTATTCTAGTTGCAATTAACCTGTTATATCCTACTGATAGCTCAATTATTCTTGATCATTATCTCTGCATTCCTCTAATCATCTGAAACTTGTCTTCAAAGATTTTGTTTCTGTAAATTTCATTATCTTACAGTTTTTGAAGTTTCCAGGAGCAAAACCTGGAAAATAGTTATAACAATGCGCAATGGCTTATCGAGGAAATTGAAAAATACGAATGCTCGACGTTATTTGTTTTTCTGTCCCAGTTGTGTATCAATGATATCCTGGCAGTCGGGAATCAATTTTCTTATTTAAAGAGAATTTTATAAAGTCACGAGAGATACGTTTGAGTATACACAGTGTAATCCTATTTGTCTATTTCTATTGAATAACAGATAGTCAGAGTGTTATGAACTTATGGAAAATAAATATTCCTATCTAGCAAATATTTAGAATAAAAAATAGTCAAATGGAGACCTACAAAGCCCACACCCGCCTTCGTAGAATGTTTCCGGGATTTCTCGCGTTCTAACGTGATTTTTAAACTAAGTTGCGTACAACCAAAACAAAGTCTATAAAAATCAGCTTCAGCAAAGATTTTCCAAAATAAAGCTGCGACGCAACCCTTTTGAAAAAATAGGGCGCTAATAATAAAGAGACTATTCAATAAAACTTAACTTAGACTTGACTAGGAAGTAAAGAGATATATAAAAAAATATCATATATAAACTACATGATTTTGATTCAATAGTGAACAACTAAATTGTGATAAAAATTTCTTGTCTTTTCACATTTTAGAACTTTTAATTTCTGAATTAAGCTTAATATGGCTTTTTTAGATCTATTTTGTATTCTATTGATTCCAAGAAAAATTATATATAAAGAAGCTTAAACTTTATTTGTTTGATATTGATCAAAACAAATCCCGATAAAGTAAAGGAAGACGCGTTAATCAGAAAAATGGGAGGGTAGGAAATGTACAACAATGTTTAAAATACGACATTTTTCATAATCATAACAAAGTCATAATTTCATAATTTTAGCAGACAAGTGTCCCGTAAGACTACTTTAAAATTTCTGAAAGATTAAAAGATATGGTTTCTTAAACAAGGTCATAACAGGCAGGGTGTAGAGGAGCCTTATTCTATCACATGATTTTTCTAATTCTATGAGACTTTTGAAATTACCATTTTGTTTTATCAGGGCCTGCATTATTTTTCTGTTATGACCATGTACAGCAATGTTATTAGGTTAGTGCAAAGTATAATGTAAGAAATAACAAAACAAAACTATAACAATGTTTCACTAAAAGTAAAGGTAGCAGAAACCTCTACACGCAACTGGTCCTGCGAATTGATCAGCCCAACACGCAGCCCGCACTTGTGGTACACGGACGGTTCGGCAGAACGCTTGAATGGCTCTTGTACCTAGATAAAAATGTTAAAAATTGCACATATTCTATTTACATTGTAAAGACACATCAAAAACACGTTAAAATGATAAAAAATGCAAAATATTAGTAACTCTTCCACCAGTGTGTTATTATATTGGATTATATAAAAAGTGTTTCAGAACGTTCTTAACATTTTTTCAATCATCGAGAGCAATACGCATATGGTAATATATATGTCTTGTTTCGCGTAAACTTTCTTTAACTTGAAAATAGCCTTAAACTTGACAAGTTTGATGCCAATTGGAAACGCATATCAAAATGTGTGCAGTTAAGGCCAATAATATTGTGGTAAAAATCCTGAATATATAGGCTTACTTTACTGGGCAAAACGCTGTCAGGCAAAAAAGACAATGACAAAAATGTTTCTGAAGACTTATGTTTCAGTCTAAAGTTGCTTCATGTATTTTTTAACGCTTTATAGTAAGAGACGTAAACTACACAAGTATTTTCAAAAAAGTGACAACCCCTCGTCCAACAAAAAAATTTATTAAACATATTTTATTCCAAAATTAACTTACTTTCCTCAGCCTAAAATTTTATTGTAAACGTGAAGCAGCGTTTTATTAATCCAACTCTGAAGATTGATGTGACATTACAATTGGTTTACTAACGGAGATAAAAATTTCTAAGAAATTAAAAAACTAATGATCTCATCAGGTACCACTTCTAATACTTATGATATCATTTGGCTTAATAAGGGGATATTTTTATCAGATTTAAGAAAGGACGTAAAGTCGTTTTCTGTTAAAGGGTTAATGGTAGTTGCTTTACGTGTTCTTTTTCTAAGATATTAAATATGGCTGCGTTATCTGATTTTTAGTGGTTGTTTTAAAACATTGGCGCTGGTAATTTACTCGTCTTAATTTATAATATTGCCATAATTAAGGGTCGTAGTCCTGAAAAATTTCTATGCGAAAGTCCTGATGCTAAACGCTGGGCGTTACGGCTAAAAACGCTTTAATGGAAAGAATAAATATCTACTTACAAAGACAGAGAAACAACGCTGTCAAAAATAATACATAAATCTTCATCTTTGAATTCAAAACGTCAACGTCAAAGAAATGCTTCAAACCGTAAGCAGTTTTCCATGTTCTTTAATTGTACCTTGGAAGAAAAGCGATTGTACTATCAAACCACGCGCTAAAAGAAAAGAAAAAACTTTATAATTGCGAGGTTTCCACTATCGCAGATTGCTGGAAACTAAGTTTCTTTTCAGATTCTGTAGGGCAATGCTTTGCAGGTCTGACTGCACATGCGCAGTGAGTTAGTATTTCAGGCGATTCTCGCAAGGGTTCTTCCTCGATCGTCAGTTGACCTTGGCGTCGCAAACTTTTGCTAACAGTGTTTAATGTTCATCATATCTTTTATTTTTTCATGTACCACCAAACTTCGAGTTTATGACGAAAGTCGTGGAAAACAGACTACAAAGATATATATTGTAAGATGCACGGCATAACAAATGGTCATCTTCACGGTTTTTCTTCTCTAGAAAAAAGGCTATAAAGCTCCCACGTTTGGCTCCATGGGCTAGAGAAGTTTTTTCATCCAGTTGCTGATCATCATGTCGTTCATCATAGTTGTGAAGTTAATCGAAAATTGTTACATATTGTGCTAGCGTATTGTATATAGTGTATTGTATATGTGCTTTTCCAAGCCAACGAGGCGAGAATACCTTGTATATGTGCTTTTCCAAGCCAACGAGGCGAGAATAGTGTATTGTATATGTGCTTTTCCAAGCCAACGAGGCGAGAATACCAATATCACCATATTGAGTTGTTATTTATTCTTAATCACCCATTGCTGGGAAGAAGTGAAAAGAAAAACTACTTCCGTCTGTAAGAGAATGTCACAAATAATAAAATTTGAAAATTCGCTTAAAATTAAGTCTTTCGTGTTTTCTTAAAAAGAATTACTCACAAGATTTTTGACCAAGCTCTTCTCAGCACGTATACAATAATAAAACTGGTTAGAAACTGTAGTAGACCCTGTCTGACAATAAGGTGCTTTGCTGTTTTAATCTCTTCATCGTTTCGTTTTAAAACGCTAGTTTTGGTTTATGGATTACTTCACAAAACATTTGTAAATAAATTTAGACGGTTTAAGACGCGACAGACTTTCTAAAAATGCATGAGAACAGCACAGTATTAAGTCAAACTCCAAAAAAGTTAATTCACCATGATTTACGTTGTGGCACAAAAATGTTAAAAAATGTCAACTGTTAATAACTACAGTTTATCATTTTAAGCCTAATTTTTTATGCATCCCTGCGCGTTAAATAGCGTGGTTATTGCTATATTCCGGGCTAGTGTTTAAGCATAGTAAATCAATCGAAATTGGTAATGTGTAACCTTGACGCTACTTTTGTTATATGTACTTCTGTTGTGTTACAATGAGATACTTCACCAGAAACTGTACATAACGTGAGTGAAAGCTGTCAAATAGCACAGTAATATAACAACAGGACGCTAATCGCTTGAACGAACTCGTTAGCATCATTTGGTATGTTGTAAATAGTATATGATAGATTAGATTTAGTTAGATACAGAACGAGCTATATCGCGAACTGCTAGGTCAAGCCTTCAGGCTCGGCCGATGTCAGCAGTGAGTGGTACGCTCTGGAGGCACTGCGTAGTTATTTTGGAAAGAACAGGGATTTGTCGCAATAAATATGGTGTTTTTCCTGTATCTATAATCATATGTAACAAACAACAAAAAGCCGCCTTTAACATTGGAGTTCACTGCTCGGATACGTTAACTGGTTTAGGTCTGTATAGACTAATGATAACCAGCCGGAATCTCCTGTTATGAATTGCTGAAGCTGAAAGACGAAATTTTTATGGTGGCAGCTAATGCCAAAAAAAAGAAATAATGATGCGATAATATATGACTTGTCGACCTTCACTGATCGTTAAGAAACACGTTTTGGGTAATATTGAATATCTAATACTTTTTGCCGTTCCGAGGCAGATATCGGAGAATTAGCCGTCCCGAGGCAGATATCGGAGAATTAGCCGTCCCGAGGCAGATATCGGGGAATTAGCCGTCCCGAGGCAGATATCGGAGAACCAATTAACTATCCTATAGTGCTCAGAAATTATTTACTTGATGTTCAGTGATAACAATGACAAGATACAAATATTATTGAAACGTTTCTTTGATATGAGGCTGGAATTAAAAATCGTGATGACAGAAAAGCTGATGATAAACGACATTGAAACATTTTCGTTAAAGAGAAAAAAATGAAGCCGTGATACATGGGGATATGAACCCGTAATGTGGTTAATGAGAAAAAGAATGTTGTACATAGACTTCAGATTTTGCGTGACGTAAATTTTTTTTATTGGAGTCTGGGGACAGACTCTTGTGACAGAGAGGGTAATGTTACAATGAGATACTTCACCAGAAACTGTACATAACGTGAGTGAAAGCTGTCAAATAGCACAGTAATATAACAACAGGACGCTAATCGCTTGAACGAACTCGTTAGCATCATTTGGTATGTTGTAAATAGTATATGATAGATTAGATTTAGTTAGATACAGAACGAGCTATACCGCGAACTGCTAGGTCAAGCCTTCAGGCTCGGCCGATGTCAGCAGTGAGTGGTACGCTCTGGAGGCACTGCGTAGTTATTTTGGAAAGAACAGAGATTTGTCGCAATAAATATGGTGTTTTTCCTGTATCTATAATGATATGTAACAACAAAAAAGCACCTTTAACAGTTGCAAAGTTCACTTGATAAAACAGTGTTATTTAGGCAAAGCCGTACAATGTATGTTCAAAATATCTATAATTTTGATTTTTTTGGCTCTTAAAGGTTTAACGTGGTTATAGAAAAAAATGTTTAACGTGGTTATAGAAAAAAATGAATAAGATATTGGGACACAGAAAAACATATACACCATATAACTTGGTATTACAACTTCATCGATTTCTTATGATTTTGTTATGTTTTGTAACTGCAAGCAATATAACTGCTTGAAACAAAAGCAATATAACGGCTTGAATGTTTCTTATATATTTATTAGCTTTGGTCGCCTCACTTCTACCAATTTAATCGTAGTACATGTGAAATTCTAAACTCTTGAACACAGAGCTTCCACTTTCCAGATGTGACAGTCAAGTCCTAGAAAATGGTTTTTCTCATTCATCCGTCTAAAAACTACAATTAAGGCCGCACGTAAATGATTACAACTTCAGGGATAGGTAATTGTGCTCCACCTGTGGGTAATCTCCCTTCACAATTTGTTCTGTATACTCCACCCACTCAAATAACTACTTTGTCAACTTCACGCATATCGGTAACACGAAACTTCCTGGCTACAAGGAAAGTGACAGTAACAGGCCTGAAAACATGCACAGTTGCAATTTAAGGCAATATTCATGCCATTATATGCCGACGCAAAGTTGAGCACATAGACTTGCCTGATTCAACACTCCAATATATATATTTTGGTTGTGTTGTAATTGAAAAAGTTAAAAACTAATGATGGAAAAGGTCACACAAAAATGTTGATGAAAAGTAATCTTTAACGTATCTTCTACATGTAGCAATATTAAAGAGGTAAGCTTGGTCTAAAAAAATAAAATCAACAATTTCTCACCTATACACATCATCGTAAGTAATTCGATTGTTTTTTTAAAAGCATTGTGACATATGATGTTATCATAGCACAATAACATTCGTACACGCATTGTTACACTTTACATGCCCATTTGTTCGTTTATGAAGTTCTTTCCGAAATATTCAGCTCAATATTACTTTAGATTGAGACGCCTGCCTCAAATTTTTTAAATTTTATATAGCTCACCCTGTTTTATACTCCTAAAATACTTTTCACCATGAGCCCTGTCAATTAACTTCTTCAATTTTTCATGAGTTGGCTGTTAAAAACCCCAGCCCCATGTTTCTTAAAATCATGTTTCTTATAAAAACGTTAATTATTTTTGAAAAATACGATACTTGTAAGTAAATTTTTTATTACATGTTTTTAATTTTTAATATGAGAAACTGTTAGCAATTTTTCTGTCAGCCAACTTATTTTGAAATATGCCAAAGATGTTTATCTATACAAAATTTGTGTTCTTATATTTTTCATTAGCTGTCAAAGTGTGTATGATTATACACCTCCGCCATGGCGATAAACCATTTTGTGCCTAACAACCTAAGAACTAGACCTAAAAAAGTACAAGTAATTATAAATTACTGACACACCGTATTTTCACGCTTAACTATAAAATGGTTAATAAATACTTAAAACAAATTTTAAGAAAAAATTACTTGCGTGCTGTATGTTCATATTTAAAGTAAAAAAGAAATAAATATAAAGTAAAAATTACTTGATGTTATATAATATTTACTTGGACGAGCGCTACTTATACATCAAGATATATTTTCTAATATTAAGTTCAGTTTACTTAAGGTTATAAGAAAATTTTACTTAATGATTTTTTCAGTAATTTTAAAACGTAATATGAGTAATATTTCGAAAAAAATACTCAATACAAGTTATTTTTTCTAAGCAAGATATCTTAAGATATTATGTTTTACAGTGTAGCTCTCCTGTGTGAACAAACAATCCAAAAATCTTTATCTAAACTAGTTATAAAGAAGAACAGTAAAAGAACTGATAAGGAATTCCCTCGCATTTTCCAGTAAACACAAATTGTTTATTTTGCAAAATAACCTAGACGCTCTGTTATTTTTTTTGTGTTAGGTGAAATAAACAGATAAAACTTGATGTTGTGTTTTGTTGCAATAGTTTACTGATTTCATTGCATATATTTCCGACTTGCAAAAATCATATTTTTTTTATAGATGACCCATTTAGAAATGACATATTCATGCACAGATTTGTTAAAAAGTGCGCTAGAACAGATGTGTATTACAAAAAAAATACAATAACACCCGGAAAATTACTAAGGACATCCCATGACAAAACACAAGCTCCAAATAGGTAAAATCAATTCTTGAGATTGCGGAGAAAACTCTCCTACGGACGAAAGCTTTGTATTTGTTTCCTGATTAGAAAAATTGAAATTAAAATTGCTTTCAATTTTTTTTTCGTATTGAATCGAACGTTTTGAAAGTCGTCTATATTTCCAAATATAAATTGACTGTAAATTTTAAGTGAAGGAGTACGCACGCATGTACGTAGTTTGAGGATTTTACTAAAATAACAAAGGAAAAATAACAACGCTGTAATGACTGTCAATGAAGGAAATACCCAATTTAATAAATGAAAAACCTAATTTTGTACAGATTTCAAATTAATTTAGATTTTGAAGAGTTTTAAATTAAGGACATTCGTATTAGTAGAGACAACTTAAATATTAACATTGAAGCTCTGGTCGGCAAATTAACTTAAATTTTGATGATTAAGGCCTCGTCGGTCACTCCTGAATAATTTACGAGAGAACAACTTCAAGAATTAATTGAGTTTAATTTACACTAAATTGATAAAACTAAACATCACTGTCAATAGTCTTTAAGAAAAGCGAAAGTAGATAAGGAAGTCACAATCATTTAATAAAGAGAAACTTCTGTCAGGTAAAACATAATAAAAAATTAATGAAGCATTCAATTGACAACATTCAATTAACTCACATTCCAAAGTTGAAAATTTCATGATGGAATGATACTGACATTTAAATAATTTAAAGATAAAGAAACAACAGCGAAAAACTTCAAATCATGTGCAAGAAAATGGCGGCGAAGATTACAAAATGCTGTTAACGACGTAAAGCAAATTTCACTTTCTTAATTAATAAAGTGGAATATAATTATATTTTCTGAAAAAACTTTCAAATTAGTTTCCTTGAGAGACATATTGTACAAGATGCTTTTTGGAAATTTAAAGGAACGTACAATGCAAAAAGAATTACTGACTATCAAGAAAAATATATAAATAAACTGAAAACAATCTACTAAATAAACAGATGGATGAAGCAGAAAAGAGGTATTGGTATTACTTATATCAACTCTATTATTATCAGGTTGGGGGTGAACAAAAATGTCATACCTGGTTTACATTCTTCAATAACGTTAAAATTGTTAACCTATTGACAATGCTAATTTTGCTAGATTATTTATTTATTTTTCTATAGAATGACTAAATAAAATGGTAGAATTAGCACGCTCATTTTCAAAAGATCTATTACATATTTTTTTCGAATTTCTTGACAAATTAGTGAAATAATTCATTGAAGTTCTATAAGTAAATTCCATACCTTGTTGCTAGCTCCCATACTTTTTTCCCTCATCCATTGCCTTAATGTCTCCCTGAAGTTACGCTCACTTACGCCATACGATTTTTCGCTGTTCTTTCGCTTTGTTAGGTTTTTGTAGATAAAGCGCCTTGTGAAATTAGTTATCTTGATCTAAAGCAGTCAAAAAGTATATTTTCTAGCGATGCCCTAAATAAAACTTAAAATTCATTAAAATACCGTATCCATTTTTCGACCTTTTGCCTAATGTCCGCCTCAATAAATTAATAAATTATAATGAAATAGTTAAAATGTATTTGATTATTTTTGAGCAAATATTGCGAAAAATCTATTCGAAACAATAACTTTTCGAAAACTGGAATTGTAGCAAAAAATGCTTACTTCAGTAAAAATTATTCCTGACAGTTATTACTTGGCATTGTAAGAATTTTTAAAACTTGATGTCAAAATTTAAACTTTTGTATAAAATTAATCCTTCTAAACCGATATGTGATTAGCGTAATTTCAGGTACAATAAACGAAATCAAAATTATTTTTTACTTTTCGTACTGCTTTCAAATGATATTTCTATAACCTTCTGCTAGTTTAAACAGCCATTCCAATAAGTACACGCTTAAATTTAATAAGATTTAATAAAAGGAAAATTGATAAGCGCCCGGGCGGTTAATAAAGAAAATACGGCACATATGTCTTCAACATTGGCGTAAGATTTCTTTCATTTTCCATTTTGTTTAACTAACAAGTTAGAAAGTATATCACTGTCACATTTTGGTTGTGACACATTGTCTATTCTACCTAACATTAGAGCAAAAATTAAGTATATAGAAAAGAAAAATGAGGCATAAGCTGCTGCGATTAAGCATCGGAATGTTTACTCTCTTTTGATTTTTGCATTTACTTTTCTAATACCTTTTTTGTATTATATTTCTAGGCATGTCTTTCATGGGCTCGAAATGTCATACACCAAATCATTGATTCTTGTGCTGATTTTCTGGATAACAATTGGTATATTTTTTAATTAGCAAACAATTCAAAACCTTTTCATATTAGTTTTTCATATTATTTTTGATCATTATACAAATTCAGCGATCCGCAAAATTCACGCTAAAAAAAAATGTTCGGCGTCGCAGCGCGTTTTGACCACACACGGTAGCTGACGTACACTCATTTTCGGTGTGACACATGACGCCGCGGTAGCACCATATTGCGCTGCTCCATGCTGATATAAGATTTTACATTTTTGTTCTGGATTCTGCTCTTCTTTATATTATATGCAATAAAAAGAAGAAAAATTTTTTTTATGTGAACAACAAACCGCAAAGATCATGCGGCGACATGCCGCGCGACAGTGAACTGTGTTTTTTGTGCGGATTAATAATATTCGATCCGGGGTTTTTCGAACCTATTATGACCCCTCAATAACCTTTCATAAGCTTGTCCAAATTGAATCAAATTTAGCACACTTATAGTACGTCACAAAAGGAACAAAATAGCAGCAAAAAATATTTGCTTGCGTCAGAACATTTTCTGTGACGTCATCAAAAACTTGAAATTTGTTTTAAATGCCGCTATCTGCTTGAAATTCAATTACTTTAGCTCTAGAGAGAATTTTTACATTCAGTTTGAAGTTTGTGAAAGCTAACTAAATGTTATTTAACATATATTCCTGTTTTAACATAGATCACATAAAAAATGCCCAAAAAGTTCACGAAAATCCGAAAAAATCGGGAAATCGGATCAATCACGTGTTTAAAACATGCAAAATGATTCTTCTTGGTAAAACAAAGTTGTGCTGTAGGTTTCAAGTTCTAAGGATAATCCTAACAAGAGTTATTATATTTTCCCTTATTATAAGGATTGCATAGAGATTTTGAAGGATAGTTTCGACTAATAGCCAATATCAAAGCCTCTGAAACGTATGGGACAAAAAAA
The DNA here is from genome assembly GCA_030067915.1 of Hydractinia echinata. NCBI lineage: Eukaryota > Metazoa > Cnidaria > Hydrozoa > Anthoathecata > Hydractiniidae > Hydractinia > Hydractinia echinata. Next base: position 142,857 of record JASGCC010000042.1, on the reverse strand, counting down.
TTTGGCATAAAGGTGTCTAATAAATAATTATTGAAACTCAGTAAGTATCGTAGCCATGCAACATAGCATTAAGAAGTTTTTTAAAAAACCCGTCAGGAAGGACGGAATCGCAATCCCCAGGACCGAATAGGGATAAGCTTTATACATCTTTTATAACTGTACTAATGCCAATAATGTAATAATGTCATTTTTCGCGGTGTATCGGCGGTGCAGTTCCTTTCCGTTGTGCAATAGCAATGATTTGATTTATAAAAGAAAACAAAGAAGCGTTTTTATCCAGATACTTGAAGAACAAAAGATTTTATATGAAATTTCATATAGCGTTTATATAAAATCAGTTGTTGTACTCCACGCGAAAATGGAATTCTACGTACCTCTCCTGATAACTTTCTGCTCTGCCACTGGTCATCAATCTTTCTGTTTATTTATTGTTAAACTTTTTTTTGTAAGAACTCCTGTAGTTATATCTTGGTGACCGCATTTAGAATTAGGAATTTTTTAACAAAATTCTACGAGGTGAGATTTCTATAAATGAGGTGAGATTTCTAAAACGAGGTGAGATTTCTATTTTTTAGGACTTATATACCGTAGGAATTAGCGTCAATGCAACATTTTACCATAAAATGCTGACAAAACCGTTTTGCTAAAGTTATTTAGTTAGATATTGTTTATAACTAATACTATTCCCTTTCTTATTTCTTGTTCAGTTGATGGACTCATTGATGTAAATGCAGCTAACAATAAAAACGAAGCATTGAAAGGAGATAATTATACTGTTCATTGGAATATTAGCAATGCAAAAGCCATTTTTCGTTTGGAATTGTATGGAAAAAAAAAAAAAATTTAAAGCAGCTTCTACTATTAATTTGAAATCTCTTGAATTATTCACTGTCAACAAAACATCTATTTCTATAAAAACTTTCATGGAGGGTAATAAAATGAGGTGCAATATGACGATATACAATGTTTCATATGCTGATGATGCAAGTGAATATGTTATGAAAGTGATATATGTAACCCTCGAACCATTTCGGATATACGAAGAAAATGCAACGTTCCGCCTTAATGTTACAGGTAAATGCATCTATGATATAATTCAGTCTATATAATCAGTCTATGTGAGTTGTTGTCGGTTAAGGAGATGTAAGATTATTATGGCCAACTTAGTAATTTACGAGAACCAAAAGAGGAAGCAATGTTCTGCCTTAATGTGTCAGGTATAATGTACTGTGTTACTGTTACGCAACTTCAATATGTTTCTGATTAGTGAAAGTTACATTTTCGTGTTTATATGTTTATCGCATTTGAATAGTTACTCAGAGAAGGTTCTTTTCTAACGGTTGGAAAGCCTAGCCTGTAAAGTTATTAATAAACTTGCCACATTGCGATTTTTCATAAAACGCGGCCAGTTACTTACATTTTCTTTTATTACGGAGCTAAGCCAGTGAGCGAACCAAATTTCCATTCAAATGAGCGTAAGTATTTCTTACCAGGGAATATCTTTTAAAAGTTAGTCAGTTGTCCACTTATGACTTTAAGTCAAGTTCCACATATGTATCTTTATGACTGGCGTATTTCAAGGAATATTTATTGAAAATTAATTGTCTGTTTGTTTATTTTTCGTACTGGGGCTGAAATGACTTTTCGGCGCGAAATATGCAAATCGAAATTGAATATCGAACACGACGTTCAAAATTTCTTTACTCAAAGAAGAGAGATAAAAAAAACTGCAAATAAGAAAAACTACAGACGTAAGTTATAAAGTTTTGTTATTTGAGCAGAGGGAAATAAAAGAATATTAATTAAAGTTTATCATGTTTGCGTGTTTTATGATGGCTTTTGAGGGGTATAAAAAAAACGTTTGTGCTTTAAAGAGTGAAAGCAAAGAACTTTGTATTGATATTACTTTAATTTTCTTAGTTGAAGAACCAATCCACTTTTAATTTATCAAACTTTTAATTTATCAAACTTCCGAACCTGCTTTTTTTACACTAGACTAAAACTATATCTTTTATAGTACCAGTACCAACAAAACGATAGTCTTGGCATAGAAATATTTTTTAATAAAAATTGTAAAGAACTTTAAATTTGCTCGCCGTTAAAAAAAATGTTTAAAATTCCCTCTTCTTGTACCTATTCCTCGTTTCTTAATTTAATTAATTTAGCGAAAAAACAAAAGAATGTCATTTTTACTGTATTGATTGATAAATGTCAAAAGTCAACGCACGCAGGGTAGTTTCATGTTGTTGGCGTTCTATTTAAAACATAACAAAGAGAAAGAAATCAAACTCAAAACGATGTTTATCCATTATGTTATACCTTTGAATTTTGAATTTATTAAATTTGAAGACGCTACATTGCTGTTCAGGCATGATGCTTCGTGAGTACTGTGCGCTGTTTTTGTTGTTGTTGTTGTTATGATTATAGGTAAAAAGGTCAAACAGCTCTGGGTACTTTAATGCTAATTCCCAAACTTTTTAATCAGCACTCAGCGTGCAAATAATCATTCAGTCCAAATGATCGCCCAGAATAAACTTCAAAAATGAAATACTTAAATTCTTAACCCTATTCTGACCGGGTCGCGCTCTTTCTGCACGAAATGAATTTAAACGCCCGCCATATTAAGAAAATTTCAAAATGGCAACCGAGACTGTTTGACTTTTATTTTTTAGGTATACCGCATCGGTTTCTAAAATAAATTCATAAAAATGATGATCGGTGCTACCATGCTAACATTTAAAATAGATGAAAATAGTGTTTTTCCTGATTGCGCAACTGCTGACAATAACACGCAAAAAATGCTGGTATCAGCTAGTAAATAGTTATGCTAATTTATTTAATTTGGCTCATTACCACCACGCTAAATGTAATGTTGTGGCGTAACTTTAACAAAATTATGGAGAGTTATGCCACCCAAACCTACGAGGGGATAAAATCCGTACTAAATAGGATAATTCACTTGTTTTGTATTGTACTTCGTGTATGTTTAAATATATCGAAATGTGTGTCAACGATTTAAATGATAATTCGCGACTGACAAACAGCCGTACTTCAAAATCAAATTCGCGGTATTGTAAATTGAATCCCTTCCAGTTACCTGTTTAATTGTTTGGAATACATATTAAAGCGATTTCTGCAAATGAAATTTGGCATATTCAAGAAAATACCGATTTGAGTAAAGAAGAGAAAAAATGATGTATTATATCGTATTTTTTTCACATATCTTATATATCGCCTATTACAATATACTATAAAGCAAGTCAATTAATGAAATTGGCATCAACACTGAAGAAATTATGAGTTATGATCATCAAAGCTTGAAGTATAATGTTAAATTTATGCGATCTGGACTTATCCAGACAGGATTAAAAATGGCCAATGCCCAATCTAAATATCATAAAAACGGTTACCGAATGGCACCTGAAACCTTCGTTATATCAGTTTTTATACTTTGAACAAAAGGAAGAAACAGTAATGCCCAATATTCAAAGTTGCTATATCATAATTTCTTAATTCCTTAGTATATTAACGTTTAATCTCATTGAGGTTGTATAATTTCGGATTCGAACGTTATAAAAAGTTCTAATCATTTACGCTCTTTGCTGTAAACATCAATTCAGGCCTAAGACAATTAATATTTTGTTGATATTACGTTTATTTTTCCGATTTTGATGCCCTGTCGAATTGTTTATTTTGATCCAAAGTAATAAAAATTATTTTGTCAAGCGCAAAAAGCAAAAAATAACAGAACATCAGAAATCGGTCTCAAATTTTTCTATGCTACTCTAAAATGTTGATTAACAAACTTTCATTTGATAAAATGCTAAAAATCCCTCAAATTCAGATTTTTAATTTTTTTTCGGCTGGTTATCCGAAAAATGGGAAATTTCAGTCTTACGTCTCTAAGCTTTTTACAACGAATCACTTTGGTCAAATAATTTCTAAATTTAACAGCCATACTAAGAGAAGTTACTATATATTTTGCCAATTATAAATAGTAGAAAGAGCAATACTTTCGAGTATCAACCAATATGTAAGGCTCTGGGAGGTATTAAACCTAAAAATGTAGCAAGTTGGTGAATAGTAGATAAATATAAAGAATTGGTAAGTATCAAAACTGTGCAACATAGCATAAAAGAGGTAACAAAATATTCCATTTTTCACTGTTCCCCCAATCTTTACGAATAAGGTTACAAATAGTAAATATTACTATAACTTAAGAAATATTGTCTTGGTTTGCTTAACAGATTTATATTTTTTTCTAGGTGCTCCTGAAATGTGTGGTAAAAGTTTGAATTCTGAATACACTATAATTGAAACTGCTAAGATAACAGTTACACAAGACATATGTGGACATCCTAAACCTTTTGTTGAATGGAAATTAGAAGAAGACAACACTTTTTTTGCCTCATCCAGTTCTATGTTAATAAATAACACATCAAAAAAATACAGGTATAGTTTTACAACACGACAAATGGTTCGTTCACATTGTGGGGAGAGAATTTTTTATACTGCCAAAAATAAAGTTGGAAGCGTCAAAGGAAATTCTACAATCCATATTACCTGTAAGATGTTATTTAAAACTAAATTCACTTCTAATTATTTTATTTCTATTCTTTCAATTTCTTTCTCATTAGCCCTATTAACTGCTTTGTGCCGTAACACTAGTTCTTTTCGTGTAGTCACATCTTCGAAGATCACGTTAACATCATCGTACAGATATAATGCCAGCTGTGTTTATTTGACTTGGCATAAAGAAGATACTGGAAATTGCCTAATAAAATATCATTTGAAATTTGATGATAAAGACGATGTTTACAAGACATTTAACACAAATTTTACTCTTTGTCATTCACGTTGTACTTCAACTCTGTCTATTTGGGCATCATATAAAGGAAATACTAGTGGTAAAATTCACATTACTCTTCAAAAGATTACCCCACGACCCGATACAACAATCATGCCGAGTTTTACAACAACCTCGAAAGGAAATACTGCACTAAATACAGGTATAATTGTATCACTTTTTTAGCTTCTATTGCAGCTGTGAAAGAGACAAATACTCTCCTGACTATTAAACTCGTGTATTTTAGATGCCTGTCAGTGTGCTAGTAAAATTACCATCGCCATCGTAACCACTGTCGTTATTGGGTGGATTTTAATCATCGTTATTTTTTTAACTATGACACACAAAGGTAAATAGGATTAATATTTTATATATTGCTATTTACTTTTTCCGCAATCCCGATCAGGCGAACTATCTAAAACTCGCCGCCACACAATATAATTTAAAGTCACGAGCTACCTTTTAACCACATGTAATGCGCCATTTCTATTTGCTGCCTGTGTCGCTATAGTACACAAGAGGTAACAGTTCTCAGCCCTGGGCGAGGAATCAATTTCCTTTGTGCTCTATTCACGCGCAAACGAAATCCACAAGAATTATGTGAACTGCTGTTAATAATATATTGCTTTTACAATTTAACTTTAAAAAGGCAATAGTGCAACACAATCGTATCCACGAAAAAATGTTTATATTGTTGAAAATAACAGATAATTAAACAGATAATAAATAATAACTCTTTCTTGGCATGCTGCATGGTCATTTCATTTAGTGATTTTTTATCTATGAGATACCTGCATGCGAAATTTCTGGGTGCCATACCTTTTACAGTGTTGATACTCAGCATTACATAAACTTTCTCCTCCTGAGAAATCCTTATAATCTAAAAAATTTAAAAACTTTCGTAAGAATTATCCTTGGAACTTAGAACTTGCAGCACAACTTAATATGATTTCCCATTATTTTGAAAATCGGACTTTGAGATTTCCAGGCAAGTGTTGGCCTTGTTTTATGTGAATTATTTTAAGTTTTTACATAATCAATTTTAATGCTATTACACTATATATTGCAGCTATTTTATTCTATTTGTGGCATACGAGGAATGCGAAAAGTTTGTTGTCATATAAAAAATTCCATCTAAAGTTGTGCAGGGGAAAGCAGATTTCCCGAACCTCAAAAAGCCCGTATAGTTACAATTAACATCTGCAAAGACTTTCCAATGCCAATCCATTAGTAGAAATATTTTTTAAAGGAATCCAAATTACAACGGTTCGTTTTGTATTGAAATTTATTTGTAAAGCAAAGCATCTAATCTTGCGTGATTTTAGATCTACCTTCTTATTGCATTTGGGTCAACGTACTCGTTGTTCGTCATTGTGAGATTTCAAATTCCATGTTAATATTTTCCATCTTCGTTGACATTTTGGCGAAATTACGTACCAGGAATAAAGTATTCAAAATCATTGGCTATTTGCGGCACCAAAAGTAGAATAGTTCAATTTTGTTGCTTATCTGTAGAACTGCTCTCAATGATAAAATTACTTAAAACAAGCCGTATTTTTTTTCAAATTGGCCACGCTTTAAGTGAAAGCTCTCGAACCTTCTGCGCCATAGCGCTTTAGTCAAATGGATAAAAGCCTTCTGGATAAATGTTAGCACATTACTGAGGCTACATTTAGTTTTATGCTACTGATAATCAGGAATAATTTGTGATTGTGATTTTACTTGACTGTTACAGTGAATAATCGGGACGATAAAATTGATTAGCTAATTTGCTTCCCAAATATAAGGCATGTTTAATGGTTCAACTGCACATTTAAATCATTTACCAGACAATTGAAAATATTCTTTTAATTTCGGTTTTTTACAATTTAACAAAAATCCTAAAAAAGTACTGCAACATACGGAACAAAGAGATGATGATAACTATGAAGTAACAGAAGCAACATCACCTCATTATGCCGACCTGAATGTCAAATCTGTGACACCAAGTATTTATGCTGATTTAACATCAAATTCGTCGAAGAAGTATGCCGAAATTGAGTTAAGCGAAACAAAACGAAGCATGTATGCTAACATTAAAACATAAAGTTTATCCGCGAAGGTTTTGCTTCACATTGTTGTATGATTATCATGTTTATATATATGTCAACAAGAATTTTATTTTTATTATCGCATAGAACTTATGCTATATATAATATAACATTGTAGCCGTGATGTTATTATAACAAGTGATTTGACACAATAGTTATCTCTGTTTTAAAACTTCGAGGATCATGTTGTTTTGTGTTATGTTGACAACAACGCGTGTTCTTTTGATACAAGTCTTGAAAATCCGTTTTTAAGACGTCTGATTGCAAAGAATAATTTGGATTACTTCTGATAATCGATTTTAACCATGCATTTTGCGTTCATTATGTTGTTTTGAAAAATTCCTCCTCCATGGATGTCGTTTTTATACCAACGATTAGGTACCAGTACGTGAAGCGCAGAATTTTTTTTTTTTAAATTGATTTGATTTAAAAATATGAGACTTTTTCTTTCACTTAATAAAACATCTTTGGAAGTTAAAATTCACAACATAACTTTATTTCATTTTCTATTTTTAAGAAAATCGGAATTTCGCATTTCCGGGCAATTTTTAGCACCGTTTTATGCTGGTTATATAAAACAAATTACTCACTCTCCTTTATTAGTCGCTTCTTTAGATCTCAGGCGTCATAAATTTGTAATACACTTACATGTCTGCTTTATTTCACAGTTCATCGAAAAGTATAGGCGATAAAGTGTTTAGAATAATGTAAAGTATAGAAGCGCTTTTCAAAATCAAAAGTGATAAATAAGCCTGGAAAGTTTATATTTTACGTATTTCCAACAGGAAGTGTCGTTGTGTTATTTAATTCAATCGTACGGAATTGAAAGTCAAAAAGTTCACTCTTAATGAGTTAACCCACTTAAATTAGACATTAACGATATGTAATTAAGAATAACTTACGGATGGATTATTTAATTTGTGAATTGAAAGATGTTTTTGATACAGTTTTGCTACAACTTTTGATATTTAATTCTGATCATGACTAAATTTTGGCAGAAATGTAGAAGATGTATTGATATTTTAATATTACTATATATTGTAACGTTCAACAGCCAAGCAGGTACGAAAATATTTCCAATTTGTTAGTACTTTCTAAAGGTATGCTCTTATTGCTATCTTGTTATTATTAATGTCGACTTATATCTACTCGCAACTTAAACTTAAAAACAGCCAAAAAGGTGTTTCGTCTTTTGGTTGTCGTGGTAAACGCATAGTAATTGTAAAGGCAGAGAAATTGTAAAAACAAGATAAAAAAATCAAGACCCAGTTAAGCTTATGAATAATTAGTTTAAAGATGCATCTTGCTGATTGGTATGTCCCCTCTTCTGCATTACTGAGCGTAGTATAAATTACTTTGCCTTCGTTCATGAGCGTTCATTCAATGCAAACATTATCTGTGAGGAAACAAGTAAGTTATTGCATAGCTTGTTTAACGACTCCAGCATCTGTTTAGGACATTTGTTTAAGCCTCAAAATTTTCTAAGCGAAGAATTAAAAAAATATTTGTAAATTACAAAATGGAAGCGGTTTATCTTAAATATATTTAATTGGAAGTTATTTTGAATATTTTTTTAATGATAGTACAAGTTTTATTATAAAGTACTCCTCCGTATTTTATTTAGGCTATATTTAAACAGGGGGTAGTGTAGAACCATTTTGCACATACCAACAAAATATGGTCATACGGGGTAATATGATGAACAATAAAATTCCCTACATGTGTTCTTAAACATGTATAACTGTGAGGCAAGGAATTGTAATGCAAGCACTCTTATTTAACTTAGTATTATTAAATTTTAGCTTAATCCTAAATGTAGCTTTTTTTATAAACAATAAGCGGTTGTTTTTTTGCATAAGTACAAAATTCTGTGTGTATAGGCTCTCCTACTGACGCTCATGTCAGTGCAATAAAAGTGCTTTGTACGTAAATACTAAAAAATTCGTGCCATTAACCCACTCTTCACGAATGACACACAGTACAATCAAATCGTGTTTTGCTACTTCTCGTGACATATCCCGATACCTGTGTCAATATATATCAGAATTAATTGTCCTTAATAATTGACTATTATCTTGTGTTAATTGGGGACACGTTTTTTTGAGAACAATAGCGCTGATCAGGATTATAATAATATTTCATCAAACATTTCAGCGACAGTATGATCAAGCTTTTTTAAAACAAACAAACATTGTTAAGCCAAAACATTTAATGTCATTACATGTTAAAATCCTCACTTGAATTTGAAAAAAAAACACATATAAAGATTATAAACATTTGTTTGAATTGATAAAAAATGCACTACAGCGACCGGGTAAAAAGTATTAGGTGAAACAAAATTGAACATAGAAAAACCACTACAAAATGTGAAGTTTCATAAAAATTAAGATTGAAAATAAACCCCTGAAAGCTGAGAAGCTCAAAGTGGGTATTTTAGATCAAACGTAAGAAGTCTCTTTTTAATGATTATAACACATAAATGGGAAAATATGATCTAAATGAAGAGAAATTATTTCAATTATTTCTATTGACTAAGTGCAATTAAATAAAAGACCCGGTTTTAGTAACGTACATAGAGTTGTCGCTAGGCAATCAAAAAAAAATATTTGAAAATTCAATTGCAATATGGTTATAGCCTTAGATATAGCCTTAATTTCACGAATTCTGCCTGTATATAAAGCAAGTGAAATGACTAATGTACCTACTTACATGCCAATCCCAGTTCTTTTTTGTTTCCCAAAAATACTTAACGTATAATATACACAGACTTTATTCTTTTGTGACTGAAAACAGTATTTACTATTATCATGCACCTCAGGCGGGAGCGTCTGACAGAATATTTTTGGATATTCGTGCAGTCGTTAGCCGAGAGTCAAATATCTCAGCAGATATCCGATGTCGAATATCTGCTCGAGATATTCGATAGTCTCTCCGGCACTTATATTTCTTTTATATATATAGTTCCTTTAAGAATGACATGCAAGTCAATCAGATGTAGAGTTAAAACTAATTAAAAATAAAAAAGTTATCAAACAAGGGATGTATTATATCGCACTCCATCTTTTATTGTTCTCGATAGTAGTACACAAAAGATAAGCAATCAGATGGAGAGCTGAACATAACTGAAGCGCGAACGTTTTAAAACAACAAGAAACAAGAACAACGAAAAAGACAAAAACAAAACAAAATAAAATAAAATATGGAGAGGTTCGCCACTTTAGATAATGATTCCTTTCCAATGGTGCATGATAAAACAGATATTCAGCGCGGTAAAATCGGATATCGTAATTATTAAGTCTCGCTTTGTTTATATTCGACTCCGCTGCGCGTCGTCGAATATCGCAAGCTCGACTGAATAATTACGGATATCCAATTATACCTTGCTGAATATCTGCTTAATGTTGCATATGTCAATTAATTTGTTTTGTAAGCTAGTCATTCCACTGATCGTGAATTTGTTATACTTGTTCATGATATATTTAAGGCATAATATAAGTAAGTATCTAAGCATTGCGTTCGACACTGTAGATCATAACATTCTACTAAAGAAACTCAAAAGATACAGTATCGATAACACAATCATTCAGCGGTTTGAAAGTTATTTATCTAGCAAGAAAGCATGCATTTATTATGATGGAGGATAAACAAATCACAAAGCAATTTTTTATTAAGTTCCAAAAGGCTCAATATTTATGAATATAAAACATAAGAACACTCTTTCACATGGTGAATAATAAACTCTTCAAAGTGGCTGAATGGTTTATAGAAAAAAAACAACTGTGCTTTAAAAAATTTAGGAAGAGCACAATCCATAAAATTCTTAAGAGTTATTTGTGATGAGAATTTAACTTGGTGAAAAAGTGTCTTAGAAGAAAATGTTGCAAAGAACATTTGATTACTTTTCAATGCAAAATGTTTTTTAGATAAAACTTGTTTTAATAGCATATTTTTCCAATACACTGCTATTTAAATTATACAAACATTGTATGGTGCAACACCAATGTTTCAAGATAAAATAAAATGCAAAAAAAACAACAACATGAAATCATACTAATGTTATATCTTGACACATACACTCGTTCCAAAAAGATTAATGTACCAAATGTATATTAAACAAAAATTTACCAGACTTTTATTTTCCTTTTCTAAATGCTACATTTTGCCAAGATAACTCCTATAAGAAAACAAATAACCATCTTTCACGACTAAGTGTCTAGAAATCTTTGTCGCAACATTTTTACAAAAATTTCATGGCTGTACGAGGTAAAAAAAAGTCGGTTTTGGATGTACCTACTAGTTAACATGACAAATAAGATGCAAAATAACAAAGAATATTTTACCTATAAATAATAGTCACAATATTTCACAACCTTGTGTGAATTTCCTTAAACTTATGAAATATCTCTGATGACTAGCAACAATAGTTTTTTTATGTTTTGAGTCCCTTTTTCACAACATACTACTAGCTGCGGACTAGATGGTGATGAGATAGCACTAAATTTGATAAATATACATACTGGAAACGTTCTACCAGAGGTGAAACGCGCACTATGTTATTTTAGCTTTTTAGACATATAGGTACTGTCACTCTAGGGTAACGGTACCGGTCAATTAGTTTATTTTTTGAGACACTGGACAAAAATAAGTGCTATATGCGATTTTATCAGGAATATATGTAGATTACCTTATGTAACCGGTAGGTATCCAGAGTTACACAACATCAGAAGTTTTTTATATGGAGTGGTGGATTTCGGTACATTCTTCAACATAGAACTTGCCACTGAAACTTGATCTTATCTGCTCGTGTTCAAGATAACATTAAAAAAATGTTTTTAAGCAAAGAAAAACACTGTGTCGTACCCACACAATACCATCGCTACGTATATATACTATAGTATTTTACACAGTGAAGGTAAATTAGTTAACTTGAAGTAAGTTCATGGAACATGCCTATTTTTCAAAAATAATACAATGCAACTGTCTGAATATAAAACAAATTATTACCAACAAAACAACTGCATGCTTTTTTAATAAAATATAATTTATAAGAATATCAGTGTAATATAAATTAGTTAAAAATCTCCACTCGCGTAACGTTGAAAACTAAAGTAAAAAAGGCGCAAATTGGTAAGAGACTTTTTGCGGAACTTGTGTTTATAATTTTTGTTATTAACGAAAACGATAACAAGAATAGGGTATAAAATTTGTTCCCTAAGTTTGTTAACTCATACTATATACAATAAACAATTTTCGTACTTTTTCCTTGGTGTTTTTCTACAGCTATGACGAAATATTTTTCTGAATAAAGCTGTAGTTAATTCTAGTAAAAAAAACAACGAAACAGAAAATAAAAATTAGCTAACCACAAATGTATTGCATAAACAAATAAGTACATTTTTGTCATCTTTCAGATCCGAAACGTATTCTGCAACTTTCTAGCAAAACATCATGTTCCCCTTCGCTAAATATAAAAAACCTTATGTCGCAAAAATGACGAGAGGGAGACACCCTCGTCCCAAGGGTTTTCTGTCTTTTTGATATGGGAGAAGACGACGAAAAACACCCTGGTATCGTTGAGTGATTTTTGGCCAATATATGTCCAGATAATGCGAACGCGTCATACGTTAATTTATGTGACCAATAATTGCGGAAATTTAGCGGGCAGAAGTTTATGTCCCAGCAACAGAAAACGTACTAACATATTGTATTCTCTCACGACTTAATTATACAAGAAAAATTATCTTGATAACTACAATAAGGGTCTTTAAAGTTTGGAAAAGAGGGTGCTGTTTTAGTTGTAGGTTACATAATACTTTAATATAGTTTAGGTAACTATAACTAACTAGGTACTTCCTCAATAAAACTTCTCTTTAGTGAACTTAGATAGATAGTTTATTGTTAGATATTAAATCAGTTTATGTAAAAAGTTTTTATTCTTGTGGCGTTTTGAATTCTATGAAAAAAATAAGGAAGTGAAGAGAAGGCCAGACTAAAATACTTCAGATATTATAAAAGCTTTCCTTAGACATTCTGACATTCTGTTAGCTATGTAAAACAGCAGAACCATTAAGGGATAATTTGGAGAATTATTTTTGCAAGAACAAGTTTTCGAAATACTATTGAATTTTTACAAGAACTAATTTTTTTAAAGTTAGCAAGTTCTACTCCTTAATCTGAATACAAGAATAAGTATATGTACTGAAAGGGATATACATGTAATTCGTATAATGGCAAAAATATAATAGAAACTAGAAACTTAATTATTGAAGCAACTCTGCAAACACAAGCGACAAACTTGCTGTGTTTTAATATTTGCTGTCTCTTTGTTGGCCAATTTGGCGGCCAGCGGTTTTGTCACCAAAAATGTCATGATAGTCGCACTTATAATCATAGTAATAACACCCGGCCAAATAAATTTCATTACTTCATGCTAAAAGGCGGGGAAAAATGCACGGAATAGCGATGCGAGAATTATGTACCACGGATGCTCACCCACGAAATTTTCCATAGTCTGACGACGGATTATTCCAACCACTATTCAAAGCAAAGCAAAACTTTTTACGGGATACCATGTTGTATTTTGAGTCATATCAATTATATCTGACAGTCGCCTATCTAAGAGAACTACAATCTTGGACAAAATATGTATGGACTTTTTAATTTCCCCCTCCCCCCCAACTTCAAGATTGCAGTTACTCGAGAACGTATTGACTTGTCTTCTAGTCTTGCGCTGCTGTAGTTTTAAAATTTGAGACATTGCCTACCTTAGTGTCGCACTTACCACTTAATTTTAAGCTTTGTTAATGTAATCATTCTTTTCTTGTTTTTAGCACGATGTCCTAACAGAGAGCTAGATTCACTTTGATCAGAAAATATACATCTGCAAAATCTGGCATTTTAATTCTGCATAAGATATTGTTAACATGAATAGATGTTAGTGTTAAGAATATTTGTAAAAACGCATTTGCAAAAGTATTAATTGCGATAATTGCGATTATGGACTAATTCAAACTCAAGAAAATGAAATTCTAAGCAAGAATGTTTAGAGATAAGCTCAAACGTCACTAAATTTTGTTTTTACACTTTAGGATTAGGGAAACAATAATTGTAAATGTCTATTAAAAATTATTGAAATACTTGTATGTCAACTTTCGTTTATATTCATATGCGGAGAAAGTAAAAGTTAACGTAATGGTTTATATAGGAGCTTAAACCTTTTTAAATTCATCGTTATGAAAGAAAAAAGCAGAGTTGTTGCCAGTTTGTGATATGTGTGAAAGAGTTTTCAGTTTTTATTTTTGTAGTGTGAAAGAGTTTTCAGTTTTTATATTTGTAGAGTACCCCATTCACAGTTTTCGAATATTATAGCTAAGCTTGAACCTCATCAAGTGCGTCAAAAAACAAGATGTTTTCAAATATTTACAAAGTGTATGGAATATCAAAGATTTTTCAATTCTTTCAAGAAAAATTCTATTTTTTCTTTAGTAAGAACATGAATTGTGATATGTAATTTAAACATATATCTTTGTCAATAACACAAACCGAAAATGCAAGTAAAAGTTAGTCTAGTTTTCACAAATTACAAGTTCTGTACTGAAATATACGTACTAGTTATCGCACAGTGCCGAGAAAAGTATCGGCAATATTTTTTAAGTGTCTTTATGTTCTCGTTACATATTTCACAAAAAACGAAAAAAATATCAGCCGATATAACTTGTTTATCATATACTCGGTCTTATATCTACATTATAATACCCGTATACGTCTGTCTGTCTGTCTGTCTGTCTGTCTGTCTGTCTGTCTGTCTGTCTGTCTGTCTGTCTGTCTGTCTGTCTGTCTGTCTGTCTGTCTGTCTGTCTGTCTGTCTGTCTGTCTGTCTGTCTGTCTGTCTGTCTGTCTGTCTGTCTGTCTGTCTGTCACCCAAAATGGTAGCTCAGCTGCGCAAGTAGCGAGACGCACGCAATGCGGTAAAAAAGGACGGGCGAACCGTGGATTTTTCCACGGGCAACCGACTAGTCATGTTAATTTCACATAGTCGGTTGCACACTGCTTAATTATGTTCCATATTGACAAGCATTGTTATGGGGGCCAATAAAATCACTGCAGGGTAATTTATTTCATTTATATTCATGAACTTATAAATTATTTGAATTTATGAATTCACGTGCGATTTAGATCATTTTAACAAATTATGTTCATGTCACGCGTGAAAGAATTTGAATGGAAATAAAAACTATGAATTTTTAAAAGAATAAATTATCATTGTTTAGCCAAATAACACAAAACTCCATCATCGTGCTATTATATAATTCTTTTGAGTTGACTGATATAATTCAATTGTTTTTAATCCCCGGTGGAGAGCGCGTGCTCTATGATTAATGACTATTTAATGACTGTTGAAACAAAAGAAAATTTTCGAATCATAAAATGTATATTTGGGAAAATAAATTCACCGACAAGTTTTCGTTTTTAAGAACATAATAGGCTTTTTCTACAAATTTTCAACCAATCAAGGGAAAAGTATAAGCTTTTTGCACGCTAAATCAGCCAATCAAAGGAAGAATATAAGCTTTTTGCACTCTGTATAAGTAAAAATTGCACTCGTTTCTTGGTTGAAAAACAAAATACAGCATATATGTCGTGCAGATTAGCCAATCAAGTTGCGAGAAAAAGTCAAAGTATATGATAATGCTATATATAGAATTAAAAAAAAAAAACAATTAAACAATGAAACACACTGTTTATTTTGAAGCTTAACATTTCCTAATTATTAATCTATTTTTCCAATTCAAAACATCAATTTCTTCTTTTTTTTCAAAAGTAAGTATATTTCCCAAAATGAAGATTTAATCACAATAGGAATAAGATTGACTTTTAATTTAAGTGTTATGACGTCATTACCACCTGTAGTGACGTCATCAAAGACAAAGTGTAAAATATCAATTTAGGTCCGTAAATTATATATTCTGGTCTGTAAATTACACATCTGGTCCTCATTTTATCTTACACGTGTGATTACTTTCAAATGTTTATCAACTGAATAATTTTTGACTAAAGATTTAGCATAGAGGGAGATAACAAAAAAGTATTTACTTTAAATATTTTACCCCCTGTTCACAAATGGCTTACCCCCGGAAATGTACAAAAAAAAACCAAATTTTTTTTTGAGAATCAGAAAGTCCAATAAAAGTTAGGAAAATCACAAAATTTCAGGGTCTAATAATGAGTACAAAAAAAGATATTGAAAAAAGAAAAAGCCGCGGGCACTTTAATTATATACCTTTTGTAATGCCTCTACATGTTGTAGAGGCATTACAAAAGTTATATAATTATATAAGAGGTATATAATTAACAATTCTAAAGTTATCTAAAGTTATTTTGCTATTCTGTCCAACTTTTCACACTGACTTTCCTCTGTAAAAGAGTGAACTCAGCTCACTACTTTTCTTACCTCGTCTTTCCTAACATTTCGCACAATGGCTTTACGAATGACAATTTTTAACAATTTCGAAGTAAAATAAAAAAAAACGATTTGCAGAAAAATTTAAACACACATTAACATTTTCTAATTATCCCAATTTAAATTAAAAGTGAACGTCAAATGCAACAACATTTATTAAAACAGAAAGAAATTTACAAACTATTATTTATTGAAAGTTATAATTCCTTTTGAGACAAATTCAATTTAAATTTGCGGCTACCCGTAATAACGAAACAATAAAACGTTTGATATTAATTAGTATATGTAATCGCACGTTTACGAGTGCAATTAGGAAATAATCGAACGAGTATTTTTTTTTGCTTTTAATTTTCCGAGTCTGTTAGGACGAGGATAAATTTAAAAAGCAAAAAAATTACGAGTTCGATTATTTCCAATTGCACGTGTAAACGTTCGATTACGAGCTAATCACACAATGAACTATTTTTGTAAGGGTAGCACAGGATGTCAATTTCAATGTTTTGATTTTTTTATTACCCGATTTTATGACCTTTTTATTACCTTATTGTTTTATGGGCTTTTTATTACCTTATTGTTTTATGGGCTTTTATTATTAATCATAATCATGATTAACAATAACAGGATGTTCCATTTAGAAATAAATAAAAAACATGAGTTGAGTTCGAATTAAAAACATAATGAGTTAAGTTCGAATTTATAACATCATATATATTTTTTAAATTATCGGCGCTCCTTAAAGAGTGCAGTTAAGATTCTAGAGTGCAATCTCTTATAATAATACTGAGATTGTGTCCGTCTGTCTGTGACAGGCAAAGCGGATGTGTTCATTTTCCTTTGATGTAGCCGAAATTTCCCTTGAAAGCTCCGAAAAAGTTATATCCATTTTGCCAGCGGGTTTACTTTGTTTACATCACGTGATCTAAATGAAGCAACTTGGTTTGCTGAAATAATTTTAACGGCTAACTCCCGAAAAATGGTAACCCTCGACACAAAAACAACAACAAGAAAACAGTCCCTTCGTCTTGAAAAAACTGCAAAAACTAATTCAGAGAAAGAAAAGTCCAAGAAGTGAAGTAAGAAGCGGTAGCTAGAGCTAGAAGTAAATTAGTAAAGTTAGAAGTAGAAAATGAAGGCTAGATTTTGAAGTGGATTTGAAATCACAAATAGTAAGAACTTTGATGTTTTCAGATGTTAAGTTTTTGCGTCGCTGGAGCAAGCAGACTCGCATCTTCCAGGAAAAGCCACTTAAAAGCCTCAAATTCTTAAAGTTTTTATATTTAAAAAAAACCAAGCCACCATATTTGTGTACATTTTGTTGCATAATTAATGTATGTCCTGGCGCGTAACTAATGTGTTTGTTTTAAAATTTAAAATGCTACGTAAATCTGTTAGCTGACTAACAAACGGAAAACTTTGGTTTGTTGAACTGTAATGTTATTAATTTTACATTGCTATTGTTTCTCTTTATATGTGTTTTACTAAGCATAAATAGCTAGCTTTAGTTTTAGCTAAGTGTTCCCAGTTTAAGTATATTTAACTGGGTATCTTATCTACTGTTAGCTAGCTAAAGTCAGCCTCCAAGTCCAGCTCTCCATCCCATGGCTAGCTCTAACCTATGGCTTATGTTGTTATTCCTCTTTTTTAATTATCTATAGCTGGATACCTTAGTTTCCAAACTTCTCTTCTTTAATGAGCACGAACAAAATCTTTCAAAGACTTTTGCAGGATAGAAGGATGTATTTTTACTTTTCAAGGGGACCACGTGCAATATGACAAGTGGAATAAATTTTTTCAGAATTTAAAGCGTGCGTGTTAAGTATTTTTTTATTGTTTTGTTTCTGACATCCTGTTAATCTTTTGTCAGCCTACATGTAAAATACCAGGTTATTTTTACAGTACGTGGGTTTATGACTTTATTTTAATTTATGAGAGGATAGTATGGTTATTAGTGTTTTTGTTTACGTTGCAAACTGCTGTTTTTTAAAATTTTGTGTAAACTTTTGTGGGAAAAAGACCACATGCAATATACTGAAAGAACAAATTTTTGTGGAATTGGACTCCACTGAAGGTTGTTGTGTAAGCTAATGGCTTTTTCATATTTGTTATAAACTTTTGTTGGGGAAAACTAATCTGTATGGTTTCACGTTTTTGTTAAGAATTTTATAATTGTGGTATATAATAACTGTGTTTGATGATGATAAAAAAATTACTAATTGTTCTGACAAAAACTTTTTTGTTTTTTATATTTTATGAAATGCCTGATATTTCTATAATTTGATGTGTTTCATAACATTTTTGTGGAAGATTTATGGGCAATAGCAATATAGAACATGCTAAATGAACTGATTTTTGTTGATTTGGATGTGCTCCTCAAAAACCGAACTGTTTTACATTTTGTGTAAACTTTTGTGAGGACGGACCATTACACTATGTTTTCCAAAAATAATATCTTTGTTGATCCAAAATTTACTCCTTATTCTTTTTTACATTTACGTTTAAAATGGTTGGTAAAGGTCACTACAGATCATCATACTAAGAAAAAAAAATTTTGTTCTTAAGCTGTTAATTTTTTACATTTTTGGTATATTTTGGAGGAACAGGATAGTATGCAACTGAATAAATGAATTTCCAGATATAAATTTAATGTTTTTGACACCTTTGATTGAAATATTAAAGGTTTTCAACGTAATCAAACGTAATCATTTTATACGATGTAAATATTTGAGATGTGTTATTTCTGAATTTAATATTATTGTTGGTGTTGTACATTATTCTATACATTATTTCGATCAGCGTGTCAAGCTCTACACATTGGAAGCAATGTGTCAACAAATTTCAGGAAAAAAGTATTTTGTATTGACGGGTCCTGGCACACGTCATCAAAATACAAGTTACGATTCTCTTTTCTAATGTAATTCTCCCTATAAGTGAATTTTACATTACATTTTGTACTTTAGAGGACTTTACTGACGTCGTCGAAATTTTAAAATTTTAAAACACTTATATCTCCTTATGCGTTTGTGAACACATATGATCCTATATATTTTTTTATCAGCGTTTCTATCTGTACGCATAACAGGCAGCAGATAAACTACACTTTGCCAATTTTTTTTTTGTATATTCACTGCTCACACGTTAGCAAAACCTGCAAAACAACCTATAATCTTCTGCCTGCGTGGATTCTTCCACGGGCCTTATCGACTAGTAAATAATAATACATCAAACTGAATAAAAACTTTAACGCATATGAATAAATAAAGCTAGCTGGTTGAAAATCTATGTTTAGAGACAAAATCTTAAAATTGGTTTGTTCAAAATTTATAAATGGCTGGAAAACGTGATGATATTTTCATCTTAACATACAAAAAAAAAATATTTCTATAGGTACAAAGTATTGAAAGAATATAAAGGGCAAAAAGAGACCTACAAACCTGACACCATCACTTCTAAACCAAAATGACCCTCGTCAGTTTTTTGGTTTCCACCGTGATTCCGAAATTAAACTGCGTGGAACCGAAACAAAGTCCGTAAAAATCGGGTACTGCCCGTATATTCCAAAAAATGTTGCGCGCAACCATTTTGAACACACAGAATACCGCTGTCATTAAAGAGACTAGCCGAAAGACCCGGTGTCGTCACAATTTAAGCCACAAGGAAATGTGTGATCCCACTTTGAACACTGTGTGGAGCGCCTAATAAGAGTCGTAAACTGTGCCACACATATAGCCTGGAGCGTTTTAGTACAGTTATGCAGGGTGTCGGTAATCGAGTGAAGCGGAGACAACATTAGTGCGTCTTGTGTAACATATCTTTTTTTAAATACCTTTCCTGCTACTTTTGCCGAAACAGAGTTTACAACCCAGTGTTTCCCTTCATAGCAAAAACAATCAACCAAATTTCTAGTTTGCGGAATAAATTTCTTGGAAAGTTCAAATATTAATCGTGTCACCGAATTGAGTGCTTAGTACAGCTGAACCGTGTCGTACATGCGTATAGGCGTATTGCACTTTATATGGGTATATAGGTTTATTGGTATAAAAATTTTAAATACAGTATACTCCCGATAACTCGCACCCCCAATAACTCGAACTTCCAGTAACTCGAACTGTTTTTGAATTCCCGTTGAACCTTCACTAATTCTTTCACACAAAAATCACTCGATAACTCGAACCCCCGATAACTCGAACATTCGTTAAGTCGAACCATTTTTGCTGTCCCCTGGACAGAAATTCCCCCGATAACTCCCGATAACTCGAACTTCAGAGGAAAAATGAAAACAATCTCAGTAAAAAGTGACTACTTTTCTTTCAATAATATAAATTGTTCTTCCAAAGTTGACAAAAACTTTCTTCTTAGAATAGAAAAGAAAATTAACTCGAACTATTTTCACTTATCGGCCAAAGTTCGAGTTATTGACTGACCCGGTAAGTCGAACATTCGATAACTCGAACTATTGTTTTGGTCCCTTGGAGGTTCGAGTTATCGGGAGTGTACTGTATAAGCAAAAGCTGTTGTAAAAATAAATAATATATCTTATTTCGTGTTTCGTGTTTCTGTAGCACGACATTTTTCTCAGGCACAAACAGATTATTTTTATAGAGACTAGTTATTTAAACCCATTCATTGAGAAGGCTGAAAAAACGCAACTAATTGTTTTTCTGATTTATATCTAGATCGGTATTATATCGATATATTCTTCTTTTCCTAGCAGGAACGCGAGCGCTGAAAAGTCTTTTCGATATGTGTGATTTCAAACCGAGCGCAGTGGCTTGTTATGCTTTCATTTGACCACTCCAATAACCTCAAACTATCCTGTGTGCGGTGAGTTTACTGATTTATCAATCAATAACAATAAAAATGACATTATATTTTTTTTTACGGCACATAATATTCTTTAACGACGAGCAAATTAAAAGTTCTCTAAAATTCTTGGAAAAAAAAACATTTCTGTACTAAAACTATTTATTACTATCATTAATCAAACGTTTGGTATGTTTTGGTTACATATCTAAAATATAAAAAAAACATTATTTTAGTGTAAAAAACAAATGAAAAGCAAGTCCGTTAGCTAAATAATGCGACCAAAAAAAGTAATCGTTTTCGGAGGGTCGCACTAATAATTAAAGGAAATAAACTATCTTGTTTCAAATATTTAATCTCGCACTAAAAATTAGAGGAAAATTTGACCTTAGTGGCACTAAAATAGAGGGAAAAAAGTTTTATTTTTTATTTTATGAAAAATGAATGGAAAGCGCAAACAAGCACATGGACGATGAGGACGGTAGAGACTCTATTTTTAAAACTATGTTTGGAAACAAGGCTATATTATCTTTTGTCATAGATCACTAAAAAGAAAAGAAAAACAAACACAAATATAAAAAACATATCCCCTAAATTATCTGGTTGACACTATAATTAGGGGAAAAGCCGTTCTTGTCGCATTAAATTATAGGAAAAATAAAAGTTAGAGAAAGTAAATTAAGGACATTTGGAAAAAAAGACCATTCGCATTAATAAGAGGACGCATTACATCAGTAAATTTTTTCTTATTTGGTACAAGTTAAAAACAACGGTAATCTTCATTTTTTATGACAAATAAACTGAACCGAAGTTTTAACAAAATGAAGTTTCGTCTTCTAAGGTTTTTTAGTTGTCCTTTTTAACAACATCGATATCATCTTTCTCAATGTCAGATAAAATTGAAGAACAGTTTTCTACTTTGGAGTTAAAACATAGATGGAAAGAATTGTATAGGATTTCCTATTTACGTACTATAGAAAAGATGTTCACAACAAAAAATATGATTTTTAATCCCGATAAAAGAAATTATTGTTTTTAAATAAGCGTCCAGTATTTCAAGGCAGTTTTCGTTTAAGCATCCTCTTGTATAAGGACGCCGGTTATTTCAGGGAGGCGCTTAATGAGTGTTGGACGCTTATTGAACTTTGGGGAAATTACCTGGGCAGTTATTTAAAGGGCGCGCATAAAAATTATGTGGGCTTATTCTGATCATTACGGTATTAGTTCAATACCGTAATGTTCGATATTTTTTATTCATTTATATAAACAGAATCATATTTTGACTGAATCACTGCTTTAAGATTTAAAAATAGTTTTTTCATCTGTACGTTTTCTTTGAACAAATAAACACTAAGCACATTAAACATGACAAAATGGTCAAGCGCTTCTTTCCTAGTGCGTGCGCACTTTAAAACAATTAAAGATTTTTCCCAAGTGCGCTTTCGCAAACCAAAAATATTGTGAGCTTCTTGCGTTATCATAGAAATTACAGATAGTAGAGATAGGTAAACAAAAAAGATAATATAGCCTTGTTTCCAAACATAGTTTTAAAAATAGAGTCTCTACCGTCCTCATCGTCCATGTGCTTGTTTGCGCTTTCCATTCATTTTTCATAAAATAAAAAATAAAACTTTTTTCCCTCTATTTTAGTGCCACTAAGGTCAAATTTTCCTCTAATTTTTAGTGCGAGATTAAATATTTGAAACAAGATTTACTTTGTTCTTATTAAAAACAAAATGAAGAGGAATATCTGGATACATATATTGGCGAGCATCATGATTCTCTGCATTTAACACAAACCAAGCTGTTAATTTTGTGGCCTGATCTGCAGCTCTGTCCAGACCCTCTTCAGCCTGTCCTTGCTGAAAATAAACAATATGGTTATTTGGCAAGTGCACTGGCAATCTATGGACAACATGAGATTGTTGGTGCATGTTAAATTCAAAAATACGCCATATAGCTTCCGGTGCACTGATATACCGCACATCTAAAAATGTCTGCACCTCATCATGATCAATACGTTCATTGATCTCAATGTTGGCACAATCATGACCTTTATAAATATTTTATAGAGGTATTTAACAGATTTAACAGACATGCACGCCTCCAAGTTTATATGTGCATTGTATTTCTTGGAAAGCCATGGATTATATGGAACAATCCAGCGATTATCTACGTCAACATTATTGACATTGATATGTATACCATTATCACGACGTCTATATAATGGATATCCGTTGACTTCAGCTACCGTAGATGCTAAAAAGTTCCTTGGAAAACTTTTTGTGCAAACACCATCTTCCATACATCTAGAATTAGGATTCAGATCAGGTTTTCCAAACTTACCAATAACTGCCAAAGCATCTTGATAGCTTTGAGCCATGGCGCGTGGACTTCCTTGAAAACTCGAAGGAAGAACAACAATACGACCTGGTTGAAGGCCTCGCTCTTCAGCTCGTGCATTCAAATGGTCAGCTAAACCTTCATAACTATCAACACGAAGGTTGGTTTGATTTGCTCGAATGTAATTTAAATTATTACCTTCAACTTTAACATAAGAATCAACACAATACTGCTGAAACAATTTCTTACCATAATGAATCGGGTTGAAATATTCCCGAGCAGCTAAACGGTAAGTATAATACTGCAACATTGTAGTAGTGTTGCGAGTACAGGTTGCACGTACAGCAACATGAGATATCCTATTATGCCAACCTGGTTCACCCCTTGGAAAAAAAAGAAGATACACCATTGGCTCCAAGTTTGCAGACATTGTGGAAATATTCTGTAAATCACCTCCACGCGGATAGATAACAACATCCCTTTTTCCAGGAGGTGCTCCATCTTGGCCAACAAATACTGCCGCAACTTCATCATGATGTGGCAAGTTGTAGCGCTTTCGGTCATTGCCAACTCTCATGTACATACGCACTTCAGATGGAGCACGGTTTTGTGCTGATGCCTGATTTAATTTTTCAACTTCAACTTCAGCCATGTACCTATAGGCAGCAGCAAACGGGCTTACTCTGTCCATAACATCTTGAACAGTTTGCATCACGTCTTCACGACAGCCATTATTTTCTTGGCGTGCCATTCTTTCGTTGAGAGCCCTACCTGCTTCATAAATATAAAGTTGGTTAAAAACAGGGGTTTGTCCTTCAGGAGGGTGAAGACGCCCAACACGATGCCATATTTGATACGAAATACGAATAGATACGAAAGCATGGTGGTCCACGGCCAGGTGGGGGGCGAAGGTTTGCTCCAAAAGAAGCAAAGGCAACGGCACTATTATACTTACGTATATTTGACTGAAAGTTTTTTGCCTGAACAGTATCTGTATTTGTTAATAATTCCCCAAGCTGCTGAGGGTAAGGAGACAAATTATCTAATGCAACTATACCAGTGTGACAACATTTAAGACAATTTTCATTTTCAAACTTTAAAGCTTGACAATACTCACATTTTTTGTCCATAGCAGCTAAAAAATATAAATTAGGCAATACATTTTGACGTGCAATATTATAATACGGTGCATTTCGGCGAGCACGCACAGCAACATTTCGTTGTGCATTTGCTTGTCTTCTAGTTGCAAGCTGCTCAACATTTTGCCTTTGTCGAGCAACAGCTTGCCTTTCAGCATCTTGTGCACGTCTATTGGCGGCGTGATCAGTACTTTCTAATAGACGTGCAGCAGCTTGCCTTCCAGCATCTTGTGCACGTCTATTGGCGGCATGATCAGTATTTTCTAAACAACCTACAGCAGCTAGCCTTTCAGCATTTTGAGCACGCCTATTAGCAGCCTGTTCGTCACTTTCAGCCTCACGAACTGTTGCCTGCCTTACAGCATCACTATGACGCCTGCTGTTAACTTGGTCAACAGTTTCAGTATGACGCAAAGCCGCGACACGTTGTGTGTGTCTACGTCTAGCTAAGGAGACATCATCATTAATTGATGCACGTGGTATGACATTTACATTCACTTCATGTGGCAACTCACCACGTTGAGGAATATTTGGCATTTGGCCCATAATGAGACCTACTAACCCCTGATTATTTTCAGGGCGTTGCCAAACAAACCTACCAGCATTATTGAAAAGCCGGAAACCACGTACAGGGTTGTTACTGTTATTACTACTCTCTAATGGATTTGACATTGGAGAAAAATACACAACCTATAGATAGTTACCACAAATTCTAAAAAATAAAATAAGAAAACAGGTAAACCTTGCGGAGTGTACTACAAATTGGAAAAAAATAAATGCAGGCCTAAATTTTTTAACAGATTGATTTTCTGAATTAAAAAAAGAAGTAAACAGAGTGAATTTAATTAGGGCTTTGACCATGGGTATTATATTTCTCATCTTCTGAAGAAAAAAATATTCAGTTATCCTGAAAATTTGGTACGTTATTGGCAGCAACACCATACTTAAGTGTTAAGTTTAAACTAAATTTCCATTCAGAAATACGTATCGTAGCTCAACAGCTTATGTCAAGGAATTGTATACATTTCCTTTTCTACATTTTTCATCAAAAAAAGTTTACCTCCTTTTTTAAATTCTTATATATATAAAAGAAGAATTAACCAAACTGTAAACTCGTGTATTCTCCAAAAAACCCAAGCATAAAGCAAGAACATTTTGTTTATAGGGGTTTGACTTGCTTATTCAATTAAGTAAGTCCTATTGTTTTCTTGATAATGAAATTTGCCTCCTTTCTCCTCCTCTGATCTTAGACCAGTTTTTTGTTAAAAATATCATTATCCATAAAAAAATTAAAAGCCTAAAGTAAATTTGAAATAGGTTCTTACTAACCTTACTACTTCTTACACTGTCCTTACTAATAACCATGTATGTAGCAAGCAACCTACTTCCTTCGTTCGCCTACATGAAATTCCGAAAAATTTCGGCTGGTTTGGTCGTCAAGGGAAACTTGGATTTTCCGACAAATAGAATTACTTTATTTTGATCACGTGAGTTTGTCCAGCAAATGAAATTGTTTTATGTTGATCACATGATTTAAAATGTAAACAAACAAAATCTCGCGGCTTTTCTAGACAAAAAAGACGTACACATTTTTTTTTATATAAGAATATGCTTTATAAGAATATCAGGTTGAGATTTTAGATTAAAAACAATAGGTAATTTGTTTAGAACAATAGAAAATTAGAATTAATGGTCAGCTTTGTTAGAATTTTCGTTATTATTGTAAAAAAACATGTAATATTTTCGGCGACATCAAAGGAAAATGACCACATCAACTTTGCCTGTCACAGACACACAGACAGACACACTTAGCGTATTATTATAGAGATTTTAATATTACCGGTGAAAGATTTGAAGAAATTTCAGTCTTTAGAGAACCCAGGCATTTTTTTTCGAGTTTTGTATTTCAAACTTTACAGCTGACATAATCTGGGATTTCTTTACTTTTTTCTTTGCAACTGTCCTTAATATCAGTTTTACCCATAATTCATTTAATTAATTGTAGTTAGAAAAAATTAGTGCTATAACTGGAAAATGTCGAATAAATCTCTAGCATGATAGAGCATGATATTTTAAAGTCTGTAGCCGTCAACAAAATAAAACAGTCTCTTTTCGGCAAAACTGAATTTCAATGTAGGGTGAAGGGGCAAATATTTTTTGAACCCTTGAATGTACACCTTGATTAAAAGTTATTATGAATTTAATTGCTTTATTGTTAATTATACTTTGGGGTTAATAATTTCTTTACTCCACGTAATTGCAAATAAATTCATATGCGAATAAATGTGAAATGTCATTAAGATTAATAAAGAGATATAACAATTTGACTTTATGTAGCTTTCAAAAACAAGGTTCTACTAAACTGGAACATTTTTGTCATACCAGAAGATTTAATTTTGGCAGGTAGGTGAAAATGTGCCTTATTGGTGCTTCAAGAAAGCTCTACACCTTTACAAAGCTATACATACAAAAAAGAGGCAACAGGAAAACAAATTTTCTAACAAAAAATATTTCTAGTCCGCCGACGGGTCATTGTTGACGTGCTGACAATACAAATGACGGATCTTTTCCATTATTCCAGGGAATCTTATCGACTAGTCTCTTAAAATAATACCAAACTCGTGTGTCTACGTCTGTGACAGGCATAGTGGATGTGATGTTTATTTAAACCGAATTGGCGAAAAACTTATTCTCTGTAAAGGAGATTAGACCTTAATCGGTGTACTGCTACACTTGCATTGTTTGGTTGTGTTAAGCTCTCACTCTGGCTTTACTCACGATTATTTTTTGAAATTTTAAACCAGTTTTTTCTGCTAAATAAAAAATGCTGCCTGACTGTTGTTGCTATGACTGGTTAACAAAAACCTGTTTTTTTCAGCTAACGGTACCAGTAAGATTTTTTTGAAAAAAACACTCGAAATTCTGCGGGCACTTCACTTCAAAAATGTACTCCATACTGTACCGTGCAGTAACTACTACCTACCTGTATATATTTATTTTTTTTAAAATTAAAGAAATTTTATATATTTTTACTTTTTACTACCTTTTGCTATTCATAAAGTGAAGTTATTATTTTATATCAAGTTGTGTGAGGATGTAAAAAAATATAGGTTCTTAATATTACTTATAAATGGCTAATTTTTAGGGTTTTGAAGACACCATCTTAAAACGATCACGTCGTCATAACTTATTTTGCTTAGGCTAATTTATTGAAGCGATATTAACTTCATGCCATTTTAAACTTAATAGCGCTTCTCAATTAAAATATATATTTGACAAAGTTTTACGACAGTAATATGATGCAAAGGTTTATATAAACAATTACAACAATAAAAAATATAAATAAATGGACAAACATGTAGCGTATAAAAATGCTAGAAAAAAGCAGTTAACGGGATACGGAAAAAATATCATAATAGAAAAATAGTATAAGGTGAATACAAAAAATGTGTGAATAAAGAATTTAAAAATATTGACGATTATACTGACATTTATACTGTCAATGTATTAGAAACATAGCTACTTTACGTGTGTGTTAAGTGTCATTTTTGCCCATTCTATATACAAACTTTCTTTTAGCTTAAGTTCACTAAAATCACTATCATTCAAAAACGCACTATTTTTAAGTTCCTTAAGTATATGTTGGTACAGAAAACAAGTCTAAAAGAAAGGTATTGTGTATTTTAAGTTACCTTACATAGGAAAATTTTAAGACATTGCACAAAAGAAAATGTTTTCCTTGTCCAAAAATCTTTAATTCATTCAAAATAGGAAGTTCATTATCTATAAAATGTGTTATTTCACTGGTATTTGGAAAACTTTGTATCTAGTTTTCATGGTAAAATATTTTAACACTTTGTGTGTGTATGTAAGAATTAGAAAACTTGTAAATTTATTAACCTGAAGATACCATAAGTGTGATGAATTATGCCTTTAAAACTGTTGTATTATATTTATCAGCATATTTAATATATAAACATATACTTCACCTAAAGTGTTGTTTAGAATTAAGACTGAGATTTACTTTCATTTATCTCATATATACTTCCAATTTTTTACATATACTTTTTTAGAACCAAATGCACGAGTTTTACTGGTTATCTGTTACTGCAATGTTTAATAACAATATCCTTTTACTTGTTACACATACTATTTTTATGCATTATTTTTTCACAATCTTTTCAGTGCAATGTGGCAGCTTATCCTCTAACTCACGCATCACAGCAATTTTTAATCAAACTGCCACATTGGTTTGGACAGTAAACTTGGATCAAAATCAAAGATTTTCCACAGGCCTGTTATACTTGTTACCAGATATAAGTAATCCTATTATCAACGCCAGAATTGCCGTTACGGAAAATGGAAAAAGTTTATTTGGGGACAGGTTATCAGCTATTTACAATGAAACAGAGAAATTATACACAGCTTCATTGAAGAATGTGAACTACAATGAAACATACACATTTCAACTATTAGGTATATTTTCAAATCGAGACGAATTTAGAAGACGTGCCATTGTAATTGCAAATATCACAGGTATATATTTCTGTTTTATCTATTACATAATGGTATTTTTGTTAAGTTTTATTGCGGATAGTTATTGCATCTGGTTTGGATAGTCAGCTTAACGTCATAGGAGACGTCAAAAGCAAGGAGGAAGTGGTGATGGTAATTACACCACTCACATAGCATTTAGGAAAAGAAAAATGATATAACTAATGAACATTTTACCTTACCCAACTAATAGATGATACAAAAATAAACTATGAACTGACGGTACGTAATAGAGTATGTAATTTGACATTAAAACATCAGCGCTCTTAACATATTTTACTGACGTCAAACTTTTTAATGAACAGATTTTTCAATTTTTTTATCCTTCTTTTATATATTTATCTGATTTGTCTTAAATATATCAAGGACAAGTATTTTTTAATCAGAAAGTTTTTTTTAAAGCAAATACTAATCGAGCATTTCTCATATTGATGACGCAATTTATTATACTGTTTTCTTACCTCATACATCTTAAAATGCAATATTTACCAGTAAACACAACAGCGTCCCTATAACGTTATCACAACTTAGTCCTGTGACATTGCGCCGATGTTGTAACTCCATTCGGTCCAGGTGGAGTTCCCATTAGGTCCCGTGACTTTGATATTGGCTATTACTCGAAACAACCCCTAAAAATCTCTATGAAATCCTTATATTCGGAAAATATGATAACTCTTGTTAGGATTTTCATTTGAACTTTAAACTTACAACACAACTTTGTTTCACCAAGTAGCATATGTTAAATAACTTTTATTTAGCTTTCAGAGACTTCAAACAGAATGTAAAAATTCGCTCTAGAACAAAAATATTTGAACCTCATTAACCTAAAGTTAAGGTTAAACTCAAAGTCGCTACGACAGAGAGCGCACTTTTCTTTTTTGTGCAGAAAACATTAAAGGCAATTCTCATGCTTGAAATCAGTCAGATAGTTCTATTGAAAAAGTGTTTTAGGTTTGGGCCGGAATGCTTTATTCAGTCCAGAAAATTTGAAGTTTCATGAATGATTGCTCTTTAAAGGTTGATTTTTTTAGGAAGGATAAGGACAACTAATTGTAACAGAATTAGCTTTTAAACCTTGGTAGGAATGTATCTGATATAACAAAATGACTGATTTCTTCATGGATTCGGAGTTTGTTATTTCATTAGAGAGAAATGTAACCATCAAAATCAATTTTTTTTATGCTCGTAAAATGTCGTTTGAATTGTCTGTGAAATGTGAAAGTGCAGAGATAACCGCGGGTGGAGTAATAATAGCTAGCAGTGGGCTAGCTAACTAACGTAATATATTTAAAAAGCTGTTCACAATCTTAAGATGTTTTGTACATACTATCTCTGATAAATGCTACTCAACACAAAGTTTCGAAAGAAGACTAAATATGAAATTTTCTAAAATTAAAAAAACTTAGCGTTTGCTAGCGTCGACCAGTTACGTTCATTGACTATTACAGCTAATATGTTTTGATAGGTACGTTCTTCCACAATATCTGCGAAGTTTTTTTTCGTGCAATAATTTTCACTGTATTAGCTGTAATAGTCGATAATTTCAAACAAACTCCGTCCAGCGCACCGTTATTACTCAAAACGCCCATCCAATCAAAATCCGTATATCATCAGCCTGGACTAGGGCTATTACGGAGCCAGGCCCAGAAGAACCCTGAGGACGAGGTTGTTGTTTCCTGATTGAAACAACAACCTCGTTATTTTTTTAATCAAGTTATTGTTTTCCTGGTTTTCCTTTCAGGGAAAATCGTTCTAAAATGAAACTTATTTTTTTCTGAAAGGAACATAATTATTCGCCTGCTTTAATAATTCTTTTGTTTGCATATAGTCATTAAGTGTCTTGATAGAGGCCGTGCTCTCTACCGCCGAGAATATTTAGTTTACCTCATTGAAGGCTTGTGAAATACGTAAATATGAAAATAAAAAAACTGAAAAGGTAAATTTGATATATTTCTCGGCACTGTGCAATAAATACTATTTATAGTAGCATATTTGTAATAACAATAATACAATCTTAAACGGGTTATTCCGCTCCTAAGGATCCAAGATATATTTATTGCGTTATCTTTTCTCTTTATTAATAGCCGTTATCTGTCTGTTTGTGTGCAAAAAAATGTCGTGCCAAGGAAACACCAAAATAAGGATTTTCTTATACCATACAGAGAAAAGTCCTTTTCATTTTCCTGCTTTTAAAGTGATCAAGCAGCGGAAAATGTATCAATAAATCCACCAATCAGCAAGCCTTCCAATACTGCTGCTCATGTTTTACCATTGTTAAATTATTTTTGTTTGCGTTCATCCGCGCTTTCCAGTTTATTTTACGCCCCGGCAAATGACAAAAAAAGCAATCGTTAGAAAGAAAAGTTCTTTGCTTTATTTTTGGGAGTGGGCGTGGGCAGTGTTAGGTGTTCAGGTCTCTATTTCACGTTTTTATCTTCTTAAAACTTTGTATTATTGTGATATTTGTTTTCTGTGTGATTTCACATGTTAAGGTGAAATAAATTGTCACGCTTTTTAGCCACGTACTAATCTTAAACACAAAGTTTTAAGTTTTTGATTACAAGTAGGTTTTAAAAAGCATTCTAACGTTATATAGCTAGCTAGCTAGCTAGCTTTATCTATTGCTATTGCTTCTTGGTCTCTTCTTCAGTTTATATGAGGGTTTCTTATACTACTCGGAATTATTTAGCTATTTTTTTATTTTTGCTGAGCTAATGTCAGCTAATTCTATTTAAAAACTGAAAAGACCTTTACGTTATGCCAAAAATGAATACACGTTTCCCGAATTGCATGTATTTTAAAATTTTAGAATTTTGATGTTTTGACATTAGGATCATATTCAACATCATTGAATTCGTGTGTGTAATTTTCTAATTATACTAAAAAGCCTCGGTTTTAAGCAGAGTTCAGTTAGGACAAAATTACAAAACCTGTTGTAACAGATTGTTTATTTGCTGTATGATTCTGAAGATTTCCCATTCTATTAAGTTTCAGGTGAGGATTTCAAAAATTAATTTCTTTTGTTTGAAAAAGTTTAGAAATAGCAGCGGTATCTCAAAGAAAACTAATTCTGGAAAGGTGTATTGATAAACAATTTGTAATTACCAAGTACACTGGGTTTCTACTTTGGGGAATATAATTATGTGAAATCACTTATTAAAACTTTTCTAAGGAAGTTTGCAACGTGTCATAGAATTCTCTTAATTAAATTGTTTATAATAAAAGTTGGCCAATCATGGAGTATCTTGTATGAAATTTTTCATTATTTTTTATAGGAAAACCAATGTTTTGTGGCAAAAAACTGGAAGAAAAGTATACCATAGCGGAGGGGGACGCTATAAATGTTACGCAAGATGTTTGTGGAAACCCGAAGCCTGTTGTTGATTTAAAAATTGGAAGCCGTAGCATTAGTTTATCGGGTTCTTCTAGCATGAGTTACGCGGCAACCCAATACAAATATACGAATGTGCTAATAACACGCAAGGATTGTGGCAGCCACATGTTTTTTACTGCTGAAAATAAATTAGGAAGGATTAAAGACAATGCCATGTTTGATGTTTTATGTAAGTGTCAGAGAAAATTTATATTTATATAATTTATTTATTATAAATTTTTTCAGTATTTCATGTACTGATCCGACTTTGAAACCTTTTTAGTTACACCATCGTCCGTATCAGTAAAATATTCATATCGCGACAATAACAGTTGCATATGGGTATCATGGGACAGTGAGAACACTGGAAATTGTGCTGTTAAATATCATTTACAGTTTGAAAGTAGTAGAGATGTTTACAATACCTACAAAATGGATTATATGTACTGCCTCACGCCGAATGCTTCCAATGTCAGTATTTGGGCTTCATATAGAGGAATCTCAGGCAAAAACGTAATTGCTGCGATACAGTATGTACCGCCTACAACAGAAGTCGTAATACCAGAAAAGATTATCGTGCAAGGTAATATTAGATTTCATGTCTAAACATATGGCGCGTGGCCTTGTAGTTTTGAAACTCGCTCCGTAATCAGAAGGTTCATGCTTCGGTCTACAACGCGGGCATGTTTTGCAAGTGTCTTTACCATAGCTATGGGCCAACCCCTGTACCATGTGAAGGAAATTGGGTAGGCAATGCCGGCGTATACAAATGTATATATTCAGAACACAGGACCCACATTAATAACAATGTTTCTAACACCAAAGTGGGTCTATCCTGTATAAATATTTGTAATAATGATAATGTTACCTGTGATAAAACGGCTTTTAAGCAACAACGTAAAACTTTCAGAAGCGCAAACATTGTTATAAGATATTTGCAGTAAAGAATTTTTTTTTACAATATTTAATGTCAGAAATAAATAAATAATTTTTAATGAAGGTAAGACTTTTTACGTTAAGACTTATTAAAATATCATGCCTAGTATAGTATAAAAAACAGAAAGAACCTTTTGAAAAAGAACATAAACTAACTACTACGAATTAATAAAGTTGATAAATGCATTGATAACATATTTGTTATGTTACAGTAGATTTATTTTGTTTAATGAAAAAGTAAGTTTATTATAAAATGTACTTTACGCACTAAAAGTACGTATTTCGCGGACAATGCGGCAACAGAACAAGTGATCTCGCACTAATAATATTTTTTATTTATTATGCAGATAACAACCGATTCCCGAAAAAAATAGTCATTGCAGTGACTATCACACTGGCTGCATGCGTAATAATTAACATTATCACTTTCTTAATTCTGAAGCGCAAAGGTTTGTACTCCTTTCTTATCGGTTATCTTGAATTAAGTTTCGAATTATTTGAAATTACGTCCACTAAAAATTAAAAAAAACTACTTAAATAATATAATTTTATCCAAATCATGGTTTCCTCTGTCTAACTAAACTAGAGTTTAACACCCACTATTTTACGCTATACCATAAACACACTAAGTTATTTAAGATTAATATTTTAACATCTGGGATGATGGTATAAGTGAGTTTTATAAAGAAAATGCTGACATTACGTTTCTCTCAATAATTAAATATGATTTTCGAAGGGCAAAATTTTTCCTTCAAGTAAAAATAGAAATAGCATTTTCCATATTTTTATGACTTCAATTAATTTCAAAATGAAGAAAATAGAAGTTGTTGCTTTTATCACAAAATATTATATTTTCCATATGAGAGAAGAAATTCAAAACATGACTTTAGGTTCTGCGCAAGTAAAATAATTAGTTTCGTAAAATTACTTGGTTCAAATGTGTTTGCAAGATAAAATATAAGTATGTTTACTCTACCTAAAATAAGAGGGCTATAAAGACAAGGCATACCTTCTCAAGAAAATAATTACCTTCTCTTTGTAAACATGAAATTAAAGTAACCTTATATTTTAGATAAAAGTTTCTTTATTTCCATCGGTATATTAGATGCTGAAATAATGGGTGAAGCAATTTTTAAGTCGAGGTTGCTTCGCTATGACTTTTTGCTCACAAAATTTGTAAAGCAGTGTCCTTAAAATAACTTAGTTTTTATTTTCCTAATATATATTTTATTTGGTCTCTATTTAGGCTATATTTCCTCCAAAATTCACCATCGAAAAAAGCAGTCTGTGGTCACAAGAAATATTGATAATTACGAAATTATAGAAAAACCCACATCCAATTATGCAGATCTGAACTTACACGGTGTGGAGACAAGTTTGTATGCTGATTTGACAACAACTGCTGAGAGCACCAAACAAGGTAGAGGCGTAGCTCCAGTCGATTTGCAAAAAGACGTCTATGAGAACGCCAATATGTAGAATAATCGTTTAGAGAGGCGAACCTGTAAATGCGTCAGATTTTTTAAGTACCTTTTAAGTGATGAATGACGGGTAATAATGATGACAAATAAGGATGACAAAAGAGAGTTACTTCACTGTTGTTAGCATTTGTTGATGCATTTATATTTTTATTTGTTGCTGAAAAATGTCATAATATATCATTTAATAAATTATTTTGTTAGTTGCCTTAGATTCAATCTATTTCCGGGATAAAATTAGCAAAAAAACGGGTGGTCTTCTTGACAAAAAGGACTATCGGGGTGTGCAAAACTCCGTCCAAATTTCAGAACAAAATGGTGTTTTGCAGTTGTTTTTGTAGAATTATTGCCAATATGTTGGTATGTTGATAAATAAACCAATCAGAATTTTTCGACAAATATTTTATTTAATTAACATGAGTAAACTTCGAAGTTGTTGTTGTTGAACGATCAAAGCGTTGGAATAGACTTTGTAGAACAGGGACAGCAAGGCCATTTTGAAAAAGTGTATTTAGATTCCAGAGTTCTTAGATGTTGTTTTTTATTTATCACAGCGGGTATACACCTTTGTATAATCTAATTAGATTAGTCTAATTGGAGTAATTGGGTCGTGTATCACGCAAATATCGAATGCTTTTACCAAGATTTAAACGTATTTAATTAATGTGAGAATATAAAACCAACCAAAACACATGTAAAATTTGTCAATGCCAAAAAATAAAATTGCTTTCTGCAGGTCATTTCGAATGTCAATTACACCAAAGTAGCAACCAATTTTCCATGAACAAGCTTTGATCTTCTCGTGGCGTATTGTTTTGAAATATCTTCTTCCATTAGTCTAAATATGTGGCCTAATTTGGCAGATTGTAACCGCAGAAAATTAAAATAGCCTTTTCCCTGTTGTAATGTAAATTCATTAAGCAAGATATTGTATACTCTTAATGTATTTTCTTTTTTTGAACTCGTTTCCCTGCCCATATTATATTCTTGTGTTGTTTTGATTTTGTAGGCAAGTGGTATGCAACGGCCATTTTCAAAAGCTCTTACTCCTTTTGTTCGATTTTTCTGATGCATTAGTTCTTTTCTCCAGGGAATCTGTCTAATTTAGATTCGTGCATTATAAGTACTTGCACATTTTAAGCCCCTTGTTAACGACCCTAGACGTAAACTTTTCTCCTAAAGATAACGCCCACACTTTAATTTTTTAGTCCATTCTTTTGGATTATTTTGTGGGGTCAAACCTCTGTAAAGTTGTTTAATGAAATTCAAAGCCAAAAAATTATTTTTAAAAAAATGC
This sequence comes from Hydractinia echinata, assembly GCA_030067915.1. Lineage (NCBI taxonomy): Eukaryota > Metazoa > Cnidaria > Hydrozoa > Anthoathecata > Hydractiniidae > Hydractinia > Hydractinia echinata. Next base: position 106,541 of record JASGCC010000042.1, on the reverse strand, counting down.
ACTACATTAACGCTACATATCATTTCCCGAACCTTTAGTTGAATTTGAGCATTAATAGTTTGATGTGTTATAGCCAAATAGATAATATATTATAAAATACTTTATTTGAATCAACAAAATATGAGACGTTAGGAAAAAATATTGCTGATAAACATATTTTGGCGCATGATTTTTAATTGTCATGCGACGAACGTAAATCAGGACCAATTCGATGAATTACAAACCAACACATAGGACGTTCAAGGGTAGTCCATTTTTTCACTTCCTGTTCTGGGACTCCGCTCACACCCGGTAGCCTGCCTTTCAATAGGATTGACACTTGATTACTATTATTTTTCTTGTGTTAGCTGTGCTAAATATCAGTTTCGTTATTTGAATGACCGCCAATAGTTAACATTTCGTTTTAAAATCTGATACGTTGGAAGAAAAATGGTAGATAATCAGTAACCACGACAGTTAAATACTTAATTGTGTAACTTTTTAAATCTACAATTTGTTTTAAAATAAACATTATACTTATCTCGGACCAGATAACGCATTGGGCGCACATTGTATGGTGGGAAGATGCTTATTGAAAGAAAGGAGAGGCTATGGAAAGGGTTGGTTTAATCGAGTGTTATCAATATTTTCTAAGAGGTGACTTTTTTTCTAACTTTGAGAAATAAATCTTTAAATACTTGCCTTTTAGCTAATTACTTTGTCATTAGTTCTTTTAAAGTGTCATGTGACTGCAAAGTAACAGACATTTGTATGAAAACAAAGGCAGAGTCGTTACAGAAAAGAAAACTAGTTATGAATCATCAAAGAGATAAAAATTGAGATAACTTTCACTAAAAGAACTTTAAGAACGTGGGAATGTCATATCAGAAGTTTTGAGATTGAAAGATCGGCGTAGTAATGTATTTTCTTGGTGGATCAGAAAAAGGCGTCCTTATACATCTGTGTGTTTTCGTGTTGCTTCATCGTTCAGGTTAGTGAAACAATATAACATCACGAAGCTTAGACGAATTCTTTTTTAATTTTACTTAAACATTCAATTATTAACACAATTATCAATATTATTGTTTTACATCATTTGAATTCAGAATCAACATTGTCTAAGTACTCTCGGGTGCTTAAAACAAGGGGGATGCTTATTAATTTTCAGATTTTTTTCCTATCCACCCACACCTTATTAAGACCCCCCTCTTATTCATTTTAATTCTGTCCAATGAATAATCTCCGGATAGTCAATTTTTTTTTTTGGAAATTTTTTTTTTAAACATTCTGTGTGTTTGCTGGTATTTACTTACCATCATTGACGAATGTTTTTTTCGAATGTAATTCTTGTTGGTTGTAGGAATGATGTATATTGCTGTACACTGCAGTCGTTCCATGTATCTCTTTTTCTGTCCCCCCACCTTGTTTAATAACCCCCCCCCCCCCCGCTTATTGGTTGTGGAAAAAAAATCCAACCCCCCCCCGGTTTTAAGACCCCCCTTGTATTAAGCACCTTAGAGTAAGTAAAGGAATGAGAAAGTTTTTTATGTTTTTCTTCTCATATGAGCAACGATAAGAAAGCTCATAGTAATCCTGGATTACCGATATCTGTTCCTGGGCAAAACAAAGTATCTCAAGTCTTTTGAAAATTCATGAATCTGTTTGACTTCTCTGAATGGAAGGTGTTCTAACCGATCTTTTTATTTGTCGGCCTTCTTCATCATTAAGGCAAACGTTGCATTTTCGCGCAAATATTAAACTAGTTATCGCACGAAAACCTCGTACAATATGACATTATATTTTTCTTGTTCTAATTTCTTGTTTTTAGGCTGGGAAAATAACCACACAAAAAATATCGGAAATCCAAAATTTTATCCATATTGTACACAGTGCTGCTTGATAACTAGTACTTGCTCAAAAGTTATAAAACATTGTAACTATTAACGCTTATCCTTCAAGAAAATTCTACATTCACTAATAATGACAAAATCTGTTACAGGACATTGCTTTAAACCACTAAAGTGCTTTTCCAAAATAAGAAATGGTATAAATTACGAAAATAATTATAGAATTTCTGCGCACTGAATCCACAAAATGTGCTAGACATCGTTAATTGAAGTATTAAACGAAAAAAAAGCTTAAACAGAATTAAAACAGGTCAAAATATTTTCTTGAAAATATTTATCTGAAAATATGAAAAGCGTTGAATTGCCTGGGTTTCAAAATGTTACATTTGCATTTCTTTCTTGTTGTGTAACGCTTGAGTTCTAGATATAATTTTACGTGCTGAGAAAACAAGCTTATCTTATTATGATGAAACTAGTCGATAAGGCCCATGGAAAAATCCACTAAGGCAGAAAGGACAATGGACAAATAAGTTGTTTTATATTTTTTGATGACGTCAGCAACCCATCCACAAAAATAATAATTTAGAACCTTGTTTTCACGTTGCCTCTATTGTGTAGAGCTTAAAAAGCTGATCAAGAAAATGTATATGATCATGTGCTCTCAATGAACGGTTAATGAGATATAAGGGTTTAAAAAATTGCTGACGTCAGCAAAGACCCGTCAAAACACAAAAACTATACCCGTTGCCTTCATCGTATAGATCTTCAAACACATATCAAGAGAATGTATAGGTTCATGTATCTTCGACAAACGGTTGCAGCGATGATGGGGTTTAAAGGTTTTTGATGACGTCATCAATCCGTCCATTCCGAAACGGATTTGGGAACCCAGGAGGACATTTAAATTTAAAATTGATGTCTTTCTTAAAATTACTAGCAAACAAAAAAACACGCAAAATTTGACTGTTTTTGCAAGTGGAAAAGTTTGTAAAGGTAAAGTGTATTTTTATAAGTACTGAGTCCTGAAGAGAAATACTGTAGCTCGATACTTACTTAATGTTATTTTGTGATTTTGTAAAATTGTATTTGAATTGTTTAGTTTTCTGTGGGGATATAACTTACTCAAGGTCAAATATTATTGCAAAAGTGAACAACAACCTGGTAATGGTATGGAACATAAAACTTGACTCAAACGAAATTGTGTCTAATGTAAGACTGTTTGTCATTCCGAGAGTGAAACCTGTTATTGCTGGTGCTGACAAATTATGCTTACAACGACAAGGGAAAGAATTATTTGGAGACAGATTATCAGCCACTTACAATCCAGAAGTGAGTAATGAAGTGACAGTTACGTTGCGAAAGATTCGATTTCGTGAGAAATACTCATTTCAGTTTAAAGTATCATTTGAGAATACCATAACAGGAAAGTTTAAACTTCAAGCATCTGCTGTAATCGCTGTGAAAGAAGTTGTTGGTATGTTCTCCTTTTTTTGATATTATCTTTTTGTAGATTTATTATGTTCAAAAAGTCTGGTATTTAACTTATTGGACATTGTTGAGTTTTTAGGGATGTAGTAGAGGGGGTGAGGAGGTTGGTTCTTGAGTCCCCTTTATATCTCCACAAAAAGGAGAAAAAGACTTCTTGACAATTTATCCTTTAAAGGGATAATGTATTGACCAAAAAAGTAATTAACGACATAGTTACGATTTGATGAAGGCATATATATTTCAAACATTAAGTTTGTTTACATGTTTTATTTAAACTTAAAGGATCGTTTTACAAATTCAAAGTGAATAAAAACAATAAATGTTTACATAGATAAATACAGACAGCAGTATTATATACGAAATTATTACAACAATGCAAATATTCCATTTATTTCATTTCTTATTCCTCAATTGTTTTATTTAATGTAAAATTCAATGTAAAATATTGTAATGTAATTATGGGTTTTAATTTTACATACAATGCTACTACGTAAAGAGTCGGTGAAAGAGGTCGGTAGACCAGCTCGTTATTACTCGTTTATCTCTAATTCAAATGACACGACACAAATATGAATGCAACTATTTTCAAAGCAAACAATATCAAATTGTAACAAGAAATTTACTTATTATCTCTTCTACCTAAAACTGGAATTTATTTCAAAACCTTTTTACTACTCCTAATTTTTGAAGTTACATGTAATTCGTATAATGGCAAAAATATAATAGAAACTAGAAACTTAATTATTGAAGCAATTCTGCAATCACAAGCGACAAACTTGCTGTGCTTTAATATTTGCTGTCTCTTTGTTGGCCAATTTGGAAGCCAGCGGTTTTGTCACCAAAAACGTCATGATAGTCGCACTTATAATCATAGTAATAACCCCGGCCAAATAAATTTCATTACTTCATGCTAAAAGGCGGGAAAAAATGCACGGAATAGCGATGCGAGAACTATGTCCGACGGATGCTCACCCACGAAATTTTCCATAGTCTAACTACGGATTATTCCAACCACTATTCAAAAGCAAGGTAATTTAAAACTTTTTACGGGATACCATGTTGTATTTTGAGTCATATCAATTATTACTGACAGTCGCCTATCTAAGAGAACTACAATCTTGGACAAAATATGTATGGACGTTTTAATTTCCCCCTCCCCCCCCCCCAACTTCAAGATTGCAGTTACTCGAGAACGTATTGACTTGTCTTCTAGTCTTGCGCTGCTGTAGTGTTAAAATTTGAGACATTGCCTACCTTAGTGTCGCACTTACCACTTAATTTTAAGCTTTGTTAATTTAATCATTCTTTTCTTGTTTTTAGCACGATGTCCTAACAGAGAGCTAGATTCACTTTGATCAGAAAATATACATATGCAAAATCTGGCATTTTAATTCAGCATAAGATTTTGTTAACATAAATAGATGTTAGTGTTAAGAATATTTGTAAAAACGCATTTGCAAAAGTATTAATTGCGATAATATTTATGGACTAATTCAAACTCAAGAAAATTAAAATCTAAGCAAGAATGTTTAGAGATAAGCTCAAACGTCACAAATTTATTTTTAATATTTAGTATTAGTGAAACAATAATTGCATGTCTATTAAAAATTATTGAAATACTTGTATGTCAACTTTCGTTTATATTCACATGCGGAGAAAGTAAAAGTGAACGTAATGGTTTATATAGGAGCATAAAGTGCCCGCGGCCACATTTTTATAAATTACTCATGAACTACAAATCATTTTGTTATAAAACTTGGCACACTTATAATTCATACGATTGACTTTTAATTAGGGTGTAAGGACGTCATTGTCACCTGTTGTGACGTCATCAAACACAAAGGGTAGCTGATTTTTTAGGTATTAATGAAGAATGTCGTAGTTTAGAGTATGCTATGTTTTGAAAGTAGACAAGTATGTAAAATATATACAAAAATATTATAATTATGAAAAAAGTCTAATTGTTAGATATATGTTAGGAGAAAATGAAATTTGATCACAATAAAAAATCTATTTTTCCAATTCAAAACATCAATTTCTTCTTTTTTTTCAAAAGTAAGTATATTTCCCAAAATGAAGATTTAATCACAATAGGAATAAGATTGACTTTTAATTTAAGTGTTATGACGTCATTACCACCTGTAGTGACGTCATCAAAGACAAAGTGTAAAATATCAATTTAGGTCCGTAAATTATATATTCTGGTCTGTAAATTACACATCTGGTCCTCATTTTATCTTACACGTGTGATTACTTTCAAATGTTTATCAACTGAATAATTTTTGACTAAAGATTTAGCATAGAGGGAGATAACAAAAAAGTATTTACTTTAAATATTTTACCCCCTGTTCACAAATGGCTTACCCCCGGAAATGTACAAAATAAAACCAAATTTTTTTTTGAGAATCAGAAAGTCCAATAAAAGTTAGGAAAATCACAAAATTTCAGGGTCTAATAATGAGTACAAAAAAAGATATTGAAAAAAGAAAAAGCCGCGGGCACTTTAATTATATACCTTTTGTAATGCCTCTACATGTTGTAGAGGCATTACAAAAGTTATATAATTATATAAGAGGTATATAATTAACAATTCTAAAGTTATCTAAAGTTATTTTGCTATTCTGTCCAACTTTCCACACTGACTTTCCTCTGTAAAAGAGTGAACTCAGCTCACTACTTTTCTTACCTCGTCTTTCCTAACATTTCGCACAATGGCTTTACGAATGACAATTTTTAACAATTTCGAAGTAAAATAAAAAAAAACGATTTGCAGAAAAATTTAAACACACATTAACATTTTCTAATTATCCCAATTTAAATTAAAAGTGAACGTCAAATGCAACAACATTTGTTAAAACAGAAAGAAATTTAGAAACTATTATTTATTGAAAGTTATAATTCCTTTTGAGACAAATTCAATTTAAATTTGCGGCTACCCGTAATAACGAAACAATAAAACGTTTGATATTAATTAACGTGATAATTGTTATTTAACTCATGAGAATAACTTGGGATTAGCAAAAGACTACCAAGCGTCAGTTACAGTGAACGAATTTAATGGTAATCCAACCGCGCCCAGAACTTGTTGGTTTTTATCTGTTTTGGCGTCTGATAATCGCTTAATACTTACGTGCTTTTCTAAACAAATCACTTTCATTACTTTATTTTAAAATATGGGGTTGATCGGCTTATGTTCCAAAACGTTTTCAAAGTCTTTAGTCTAAAAGTCCTATATCATATTTAGTTTGAATTCTTTTTATAATATAACTGTTTGATTTGTTCTTCTTATACGTAAAGTCGCCAAGTAACATTATACCCAGTTTTCACTGATTTTTGTGGGTTCAAATATGGCGTTTCTGAGTTTCATTTTATTGAAACATGTTTCAACCTTTTTCAGTTGAATGAGTTGAATGGCGGAGATATTTCCGAATTCCAAAACCTAAACGTGGTTAATTTATCTGTAATTTTAAGAAACTAAACATGCGATTTGGTTAATCACATTGTGATAATGTCCCTAAGGAACACAAAACGAGGAATATATAAGGATGGTACGTACCATCAACAGTAAGAGTAATATCTCTTAATACCTATTTTGAAAAGTAAAGTCTTATACCAGTTCAAATAAATTCAAAATTTTTGTAGAATTATAATCCATGATTCACACGCAAAATGTAATGGCTTTGTGATCACGCTTTCTAAAGCCCTACATAGTGTTTACATTCCGTGTCTCAAAAAGCAGGAGTGTTTGATGTCATTATTGAGCTGCGCATATGGTTTCACTTGCAAGAAAACCACGTTGCGCATCGTTATGACCGCTCCTACGATGCAGACCTGGATGTACAAAACAACTTTTGGTCTCCTTTTCGCTAGCAATTCTTTCAACCTGTATATCTTGGTTCGTTATCTTAAAGAGTGCGAAAAACAAAACAGTGGAAAATTTCAAATCTTTAGCATGAAAATGCAACACAGGGAACAATTTCAAAATATTCGTACTAATAACGGCGGAAAATAAACCACGTAACCATGCAATTAGTATAAAGTTATTAAAAAATGTTTCTAATGGTATTTTTATTAATTTCCTGAAAAATAATCCCTGCACGATTTTTCAATAGTCGTCGTAACAATTATCTTTATTGTCCTAAAGCTTATTTAAAATTTTACACAGTTATAATAATAAAAATCAACAAAATTTTTGAGACGTCTTTGTCTTTACTGGGCTAAACAAATGTCACCTAATTTGTCGTTGCGATAATATTTTGCAGAAAGTCCACGTTTTTGTGGCAGAAATATGGAGTTTAATTACATTGTTACTGAAGGCAACGCTCTAACAGCTGTTCAAGATATATGTGCGCATCCTAAACCTGATGTTAAATGGAAAATAGAAGATGACAATTTCACTTACTCATCAAGTTCTTTTCTTATTAATAATATAACTAGGAAGTACGGATATATTTTTACGACGAGACCACTCGATCGAAGGAATTGTGGGAAAAGAATAATATTCAAGCTCATAAACCATCAATTGAAAGTCGAAAGATTTGCTAAGATTGATGTTAAATGTATGCGAATTATTATTAATTAATTTCACTTTTTGTCGAATTTCCTGCTAAGTTCTATCTTTTTCTGGATGTCTTATGTTACAGTCAAACCTTCAGCAGTCCCAAGAGTATCATCGTTCATGCACAATGGAAGTTGCATTCTTGTTACTTGGGCTAGAGAAATTACTGGAAATTGTGTTATCATCTACCACTTGCAATTTGGTCATAAGAAAGCTGTTTACAACACTGCAAACACATATTTTGTATTTTGCATCTCTTCACATGTTGACAGTGTTACTATTTGGGCATCATACAAACAAAGCATCGGAGAAAACATTAGCATTAGGATTTTCTATATGCCTACACCACCAACATCGCCGCATTCTGTCGCAGACCAATCTTCCATACAAGCCACATTTTCAAAAATTAGTTCCACTATTATGAAAAGAAGTGAAGTAAAAATAGGTACGTTTTGTATTGATGTTCTAAAATGTAGTTACTAATTTCTTGTCGCTGCTTCTTGGGTTGGTTGCAATTAAAATGTACAATACTTTAATATTATTTAAAAACTGTTATTAGGTGTTACCTGTATTGAAACTCTCATGGAGAAACTTTAATCTTCTGTTTTAGATGAACACCAATGCAAATACCAAGTCATTGTTGCTGTTGTTGTAGCGATTGCTATCACAATGATTTTAATCACACTTTTTATTGTTATGTTACAAAAAAAAGGTTAGTAGCTGTTAAACTTTTTTTTAAATTTTTTTTGGGGTCGATTAACTATAAATGCTTGAGGGTATTATGAAATAGAGATTCAAAGAAAATAAATATTCGTTGCATTTCCCCACTTTTCCGGGGCGTTGATAAACTGGATCGCTTCTTCTGACACGAATGTTTTGCTGTTAAATCAATTTTAATTGTATGTGCTGGCATAACAAAATTATTAAATTGACCCTTAATTCGTTAAAGTGCTCGGATGGCATTTTTTTATTATCAAAAGTTTATACATAAGAACATTGAAAGGAGAAAAGTATTTATTGTGCACGTAACTATCAAAAAAACGAAAATATTTCTCCAGAAGTTGCGTGCCTCCTGTTCCAGTTTTTTTACTTTCGTCATTTCAAATTTTTTTGTATGTCTAATACTATACCGCATTTTTTAGAGCTGTGGGTAAGATTATAAGGGAGCGTTCACATATTACGTAATCAATTTTTTGCCTATTTTCTGCTCCTCCCCTCCCCCATGTAATCAGTCGTAATCATTTGGTTGACCCCCTCCCAAAATTACGTCATCATCTACTTAACCCCCTCCCCCCCAACAAAAAAAAATCCGTAAAGAATTAGCTTATGAATGAATACAAACACTGTCTTAAATATTTACTGTTTTATATTTTACTTTTATATTTTACATGCAAGATATAGAATCTGGCGAATACAAACGCTTTAGATAGTTGATATTTTTCACACTCATGATAAAATATGCTGTTAATTTTTTTTGATTTGCTTATGCCATCAAACCACTTGACCCCCCTTCCCCATAATCAAGCGTAAGCAATTTCGATGACCCCCCTTCCCCCATACTTGATTACGTAATATGTGAACGCTCCCTAACCGTATTGATATTGACAACAATAGACTTGGTGCATGTGTAACTGAAATAAGTAACAAACTGAACCTAGCTCTTTTAGCCCACACCTTCCAAATAGTTCCACTGGTCAACAAATGTATTATAATACCTAAAGCCGGTGTGTGAGTCAAAGGTGGCAGTTGCCAGTAGCGAAATTCTTTTTTATTGTGTGTCAAACGCCCAATTCTACTCACACTGTCGACATACGTGAAAACTTAAAAAGTTCTTATAAATTTTCCAGAACGTCTTCCAATATTTGCATTTTCACATTTTGACGATAAACAAGGTATATTATGTTTTCATTGGTATGCGCTGCGTAACAAAAATAGATGACGCGTGTAATGCAGGCCAATTAATTTTTTGTTCAGATGAGATTTAACTTTTCATTACAATATTGAATTGTTTTGTCATTAGTAACCTGTAGTGATTTCTAATAATAACTAGATACACTAGAAACATTTCCAATATTTGATGGTTAGTTTAAACGATCACTTTCAAGCTGTCTTCGTGCAGACACATTGATTAGCTATTATACAGATTTTGATAAAAAAATGCAAGTTAATAAATTATTTTATGTTCCTCACTCGCACTCTGAAATTGAAGCACAAGAATTTAAATGGTTTTTCTTTAGGTTTTGTAATTGTTAATATTAATTGTGGACAACGCCCACAACGCGTGGAAGGCGCAAATATCGACGATTATGAGACAGTGGGACCAACATCATCTCCTTATGCAGATCTTCAAGCTGCGAAACCAAGCATTTATGCTGATTTGACAACAACAACTAATCAATGCAAACAGTATGCCGAAATTGAGTTAAAAGACATACATTAACATCAAGTCGTAACAATGAGCTCTTAAAGCACTAGTAACTACAATATACAAAATTAATTTTAAAATTCATATCTTTGACAAATTTAAGAGTCAGTCTTTTCAGGTATGCCGTTAATGTCGAAATACAATTATTTGCATATCCATTTTGGCGAAAATAAAAACTGGCCACTTTATTTTTAAGCTGATTTCAAATAAATTTGGTTGAGCAAAGGATTTGGTGGATGTGTTCCTTTCGCCGTATTTTTTATTGGTGTAATTGGCATTTTTAAAACCCTTTATCAACATCGTATAATAAAAAGCATGTTGTTTGCCATTTTTGATTTATAACAGATTTGTTTTTAACAGAATTTGGAAACATTTGCAAACAAAAACCAGTCCAACTATTTCTTACCTAAAACAACATAAATGATATATTTGAAAGGCAAGTAAACAAGGACCTATAAAATTCTCCTTAAAACTGAAAAAAGATTCTTTACCGTATCTCACAGTAAAAAAAAAAGTTTAACCCAGCATTTATTTTTATCCAGGAAGAAATCTTAAGAATCCAATTTTGAGATTCATAAAATTTTAATGAGACAAACGTCGTATTAGGTCAGCGTAAGCAAATATGAATCATATTTTTGCATCAAAAGCTAGGGTAAATTTCACTAGCAAAACAAATAAATTTTAAACCAAGAGACACAAGTCTAAGTCCAGTAAAAAGAGAATTAGTAAGGCTCGTGCCCCACATGCCTGGATTTTGACCGCCCTCCCTCCTTTTTGTGCAGATTGTACGTCCACCAAACTTAAAAATGTGGAGAGGAATTGTGGGAATACTAGATACATATATTTTACAGACCTGAAATATGTTTCATTTCTTCGTACTTTGACTAAAGATGATACAAATATTTTATCGCTTTTTTCGTAATTTTTCTTTTTTTTTTTGTTGTGTTTTAATTAAACAGCCGTTGTTTTCTTGCATATATATGTATAAAAGTATTAAAGACAATTTCTGGAATAAACATGGAGTAGCTGCAGCATTACCTAACTGATAGCTACAAGCTACAAGTCAACCAGTAGCTAGGCCAGACATAACAATATCTAGTGCCAGCGTCACCTAATCAACCCTATTTTTCACCACAATGTGTGACATACTGAGTCGCTAACCTGTTACAATAATTAAAAAAAATTCCCTTCGCCTATCACACTGCCATCAATGCATTTCGCTTTAATGATTACTTCGCCTTACCTCTAATGCACACACATCCTTCAAGAAAGGTGGGTTTTTTCGGAATGTTCGGCACTTTTGAGTATTAAGCGAAGGGAAATTAAAGCGCAGTTTCTGGTCCAATGTTCGCCTGTATTTTTAGGACATATATGAAAAAGTTTATTAGTTTTAAAATATTAATTATCTGTGTAAAGTTTTTTATTCTGTTTGTGATAAGTTATTTGTCAGTCATTTTCATAATTTTTTCCATCCAATGTGCTGTTCTGAAGCGAGGCACCATAAGACGTTATTCGGTATACCTTTTAAAATGGTCCGACTGTGATAAAAACTTTACTTTGTTTGCCGTAGCAAAATAGTAAATATAGACCCCAAGACAAATTCAGGCACTTTTTAATACTCAATATTTCTTTTTTTTTGGGTACTGAGTCATATTCGAGCTAATTGGATGGTCCATAGGCAATAGAAATATAAAATTAACCCTGCGTCATTGCATAAATTTTGCATGGAAACATGATTACTAATGAAATTTTCCCGCATGTGTATTTGAATGTGTCTAGGACAAGAGAATGTGATGTAATTTCTTTTAACCTTGTGTCAATCAAATCCTAGGAAAACATTTTTTGTTACTTGTGGTTAGCCAATTAATTTAGAGTTTTTAAAAAATCCCTCAAAGTCAACGGAGTTGTTTGACTTTATATATCTGATGAAGCGTCAGGGTTTGAGAACTCTGCGACAACAAACTTTTAAATTTTGTACATATCGCAATATATGTCCATGACTTTTGGTTCAATCAAATTCAACAAAATTAGAAACACTGTTTTTCATTTCTGTATAATTAAGGCAAGTTTGGAAAGAGCTTCTCATTTCGAAAGTTCACAAGATTTCCAGTTTTAAGATTAAATCTGCAAAGTAATGCTAATAACTTTAAGGTTTTATCATAGTCCCTCTAAACCGTGCTTAATATAAAAGGTAGAAAATAATTTGGACAATCAATCAGATATACATTTACAGAGCTCCTTGTTTATGCTGTTAAGTTAAGAAACGGAAACATCAAGTACAACATAAGAGTTTACTTCTTTCATTTTTCTACGATATTATATGAAACATTAACGTACAAATTCAATTCTAAGTAAAACTGTATTTTAACCCTATTAAACCCGGGCTTTTTAGGTCTGCCGTAGGCATAAAGTGCCCGCGGCCACATTTTTATAAATTACTCATGAACTACAAATCATTTTGCTATAAAACTTGGCACACTTATAATTCAACACAATAGGAATACAAAAAATATATACAAAAATATTATAATTATGAAAAAAAGTCTAATTGTTAGATATATGTTAGGAGAAAATGAAATTTGATCGCAATAAAAAAAATCATCTGACAGAAAAAGTGGAAAACAATGAATGTAGAAAAACTTCAATCTAAAAAGTAATGTGTCAAAATGAAAAAAGTTTTCTCCCAATAAAAAATAAGATATATATGACAAGGGATACTTTCGCATAATGCAAATAATATGGAAGTATGTGGAGGATGAATTACGGCTATATCAATAAAAAAGCAAAACAACAACATTTTTTATAAAAATGTGAAATTTTTTTTTTGAAAATCTGGTCCGTAAAATATCAATTTTGGTCCGTAAATTATATATTCTGGTCTATAAATCACACATCTGGTCCTCATTTTATCTTACACGTGTGATTCCTTTCAAATGTTTATCAACTGAATAATTTTTGACTAAAGATTTAGCATAGAAGGAGATAACAAAAAAATATTTACTTTAAATATTTTACCCCCTGTTCACAAATGGCTTACCCCCGGAAATGTACAAAAAAAATCAAAAACATTTTTTTAGAATCAGAAAGTCCAATAAAAGTTAGGAAAAGTCACAAAATTTCAGGGTCTAATAATGAGTACAAAAAAAGATATTGAAAAAAGAAAAAGCTGCGGGCACTTTAATTGGTTAAGGACCTCTATAAATTTAAATATTATACGAAAGGATTGTTGGCTATAAACAAACTCATTTAGCCAGCCAACCTACCATAAAATTTCCTTTTTTAGCTTTCGTTAGAATAAAGTTAAAGAAATTCAACATTTCAGACACAATTCCCAAAGAGAAATTCTAAAAGGCACAGCAGCAACCGTAGTTTAGGGATCAAAACAGAAACTATAAAATCGTGGGTAAAACTGTGGACTTGTAAGGACGAAGTAATGATAGATATATTTAGTCCTTTAATTTTAAAACTCGCAGCAGGTATTTTTATCTTTATCCTGTTCGCAAAGCAGTGCAACGAAAATAACATTTTTTTAGGAGTTGTTAGGTCTTATATCAGTCGTATAAACACAAACAAAGGGAACCACACACTATAAAACTCACTAATAGCAAACGGACCACGCATGACTTTATTCATTCGGTAACAATCCACAAATTAATAAACTCCCAAACCAAACTAATACATAAAAGACTACTGTGACAGCTAATCCTATCTTACCAGCCCAGATCTCGCGCGCAGAATTTAGCACTACAGAATAAATGTCTTTCTACTTATTCGATTTGTTACTCTCTTTTTTTTATTTATCTTACACAAAATCAAGTGGTAAATATATGTAAAAGACGGTCAAAACATTTTATCACCTAAGACGTACTGGTCATATTGTTATGATTGAGCGCCCCGGGACCACTTCGTAATTATAGAAAGTGCAAGAACGTATGTACAAAAGAATATTATTAAATGGTGGGTGGTTTTAACACCAATGTAAAGAAAATAACTTTAAAATAGTTTTGTATTAGCTATACTTGCTGAGTTTAGGAATTCGGGCATTTCTCATGAGGACAATGAGTTTTTGCAAAAAAAAAGATGGGTCAGTTTGTTTGACAAAATGATTTCTCCAAAGCTCATGCATGTGCTAAGAGATTTAGATGAACTTGTTTTTTTTTGTCGAGGAAATGTTGATGAAGGTCGACCTTCGCATGGTTTCGTGGTTCGATATTCCGTTATAGCTAAGATTTGGCAATATTACTGTTCACCAGATACTTAATGTTGTTATTGGACGAAAAGAACGCGACCAAGCTGATAACGAAATAAAAATGGAGGTTGTCATGTTAGACATATTAAGCAAAGATGCTGCCATTTTTCATAATTTTAAGAGGAATAGAACAAAATTTAAAAATTATATCGTTAATTTCGTTTGATTTTTCAGTCTTGCAGGTACGTGGTGTGTTCTACGAGTTGTACAAATAGTTGATTAGCTAAAAATACAATTTCATTAAATCGTTATATATTGTTAATATGGAGAAAATTCATTTATGTCGTCATCAATATAATAAATTTTATCTCTATTATAATAGCCGTCGTCTGTCTGTGTGTCCGCGAAAGCCGTGTCCCGTTACGGGAACACGAAATTTTGTAAATTACGCACCGATACCAAATGCGATATATTTTTACCGACTTTGTTTTGCCCGCTCGCACCAAGTATACCAATCACGACGCCTGATTCTTTAAAATTTTTATCGACTTTTCTGATTCTTTAGAAAACAATCCAAGATTTTCGCGACCAGAAGTATATTTTCGCGGTTGAATGAACGAAGGCCATTTTGATTTTAAAAATGGTCGTGTATGGTCAGGCTATGAGGTTTGTTTGACTTTTTTATCTTCTGAAAGCTTTACATTTTTGTAATATTTGTTTTCAATGTTAGGATAAATATATTGTCACGTTTTTTAGCCTCATACATATCTTAAACGCACCAGTTTTAGGATTTTTGGCTAGGAACGAAGATTTAGAAGGTTAGCTAGCTAGCTAGAGCCTCACTTTTGTTATTCTTTTTGTTATTAGAGTTTTTTATCCTAGCCAACATTTACTTTTATGTTGAGGCTGTGGCTATTTAGCTAGCTCCTTAAAAAGTGCTAGCTCCTTAAAAAGAGAAAGTATAAAATGCAGTTTGGTTACAACAATATTCTTAAGCAATAATTCTTATGCTAAATGCAGTTAGCTAGGGGGCTACATCTTTTACACATTTTCCTGGAAACATTTTCTGCAAATAAAATGGCTGAGCTATTGTTTTAGCCGGACGGGTAACAACAGGCTGTTCCCTGTGTTTTTATTTAAACCAAAGTTGCAATAAAGTTTTTTTTGGAAAAAAGGGATTACGCCTATACGCCTGTTCAACTCTGTTTAACTGAGCGCAGTTAAACAGTCTGTTGTTAACACTTGGCTAAGCGCTTAGCCCAGTGTTAACAACAGACTATTTTTTTGAAAAAGGCTGTTACGCCTATGCGCATGTGCGATGACCCGTACTAAGGGGTTAGCCCACTGTGACAATTAATTTTAAATTTTCTTGGGATAACGCCTGTACGAATGTGCAACACTGCTTACTTGGACTAACCACTCAGTCCTGTGTTAGCAATGGACTGTTTCTTGTGTTTTTATTTAAACAGAGTCTGCGATAAAGTTTTTTTCAAAAGGTTATTGTCCCTATACGCCTGTTCAACTCTGTTTAACTGTACTAAGCGCTTAGCCCGGTGTCACGATTAATTTTTTAACTTTTACAAAAACCTATTCCGCAAAATAAAATAATATTGACGGATTGTTTTTGCTATGACGGAGCCACAACGGTTGTAAACTGTGTTTTTATTTCAGCTTTTGTTGCGGGAAAGTTATTTTTTGAAAAATATGTTACAGTCGCCTCACTTGATTTACGACATACTGCATACCTGTACTAAAGCGCTCCACCTGACCGTGTCGCACAGTTTGCAGTTCTTTTTAGGCGCTCCTTAGGGCGTTCAACAACAGTTACTTGTGGCTCACCCCAGCGTTTCGACGCCGGGTTTCCCGGCTAGTCTATATTATAATACTCGTATGCGTCTGTCTGTCACGCAAAATGGTAACCCCAGTAGCGAGACATACGAATTGCGGTGAATAAAGGACGGGTGAACACGTGGATTTTTCCACGGGTCATCGACTAGTATGTATATAATGACGTTCAACAATTAACAAAAAGACGTACCATATTGGTGAATACATACAGGTAAATGTAAGTTTGAATTGAACAACGATAAATAGGAAAAAAGAAGTTGAATACAAGTAAAGAAGAAAAGGAATTTTGGGTACGAACTATATCCATGACTATAATAAATGAATTTTATAAGGTGGCTTTTAGAAAGTTTTAAATGCAACCAAACTGGTAATGGAACAAAAATACTACATAACATCTATATTTTCTTTTTCATATTAACATCAGCACTTTTTACAATATCATTTAACTCGATTTTACCATAATCCTTATTGTCAAATTAGCATGCATACTTGATTTTATTGCTTAAACATTGACTTCTGTATAGTTAGACAATGCTGTCCCTGCTGTTTTGTTGATTGTTAACTCAGCATAGACACTTGGTGTTATAAATTGACGATTAAGATCTGCATAATGAGATGAGGTTGCTCCCGCCAATTCATAATCGTCATCATTTTCATCTCCAACATTTTGCAATGGTAGTTGATGTTTATTAACAAAATCTGAATAAAGGAAAAATTAAAAGCAAGTTTTCAGGGATCCTAGATTTGTAGGTTTATTTGCCCTAAATAAAAAATCTTAGCGAAAGCTTATATTACGAATAAATTCAGTTAAAAAACCAACAGATAAGTTTTTAGCCACAAATACATTCCAAAACGCATTAAATTTACGTTTTTTGTAACTTATTTTTTCATTAAAATTTAACAAATTGTAATGTGCATGTAAATAAAGGCAAATTTTAGCTGGTCAGATGTAGAGGTTGCAATAAGCCGATGTACAAAAAAATTATATGCCGTTCAGTGATGAATTTAATGCATTGCTTTATTGTGCAATTTTAGTCTCTGGAATCTTGAAAAAAAATCCAGACAGGGTGGGAAGAGGCTAAGTTGATGGTCAAAAGTAATGTCCTGTAATTTCTTCCCCTAACGCAACCAAATTGAACTTGATGAAGTTTAAATGACGAATTTTGACGCCGTGCTTAGGTCATTCGGTTAAACTGGAAGTGTGAATGATAAACCCCAACTAAGATTTTCTCCCCGTGTAACCTTTAATAAGGCGGTGCGAATAAAGCGACCGCGTGTCATAAAACCTAAACTACTGATGTATTAATACGAAATCATGTTGAATGAAAGATTTGATAACGCCAGAAGGATCATATAAGACGTGACATATACTTAAGATAATACGCTTTAATTTATCACGTTTTGCTGATGCTATGTTTTTGGTTTTTGGAAATACTTGTGAACAGTGCGCCAAAAAAATTATTTTATTAAAACAATGCATCTCAATGACGTCATCTAATCTGTAAGAAAGTTTCTTATTTTAACGGTAGAGATATAATGGCCGTTTTCGCAGAAATATTAACTCTTACGTCATTAAGCTTGCTACATACGCCAAATGTTGCATTAAAAGATGTTTGAGGTGAGAAAAACATTATAACGACGTTTTTGGTTTCAGATATCACATAATGTCTCTGGATTGTTTTTCCTTCAAATCTGATGTGTGATAGTACGCACATATATGCTTGGCAACCTCATGGTAACCACCTTGTGACCAGTAACATTTTACGCACTGTTACATTAAATGTCAGCATTTTTCAAAATTTAAAAATACATCTTTGTGTGAGAACACAACAAAGTATTTTTTTTCCGAAACTTGTTGTTAACATCGCAGACACCAGTCAGAACTAAAAAAGTCACAAAGTTTTAGCCTTTATTCACGTGCCCAACTAAACTTATACCTAGTCACAGGGGTCTATGGCACTTTTTTGCCCCAACTTCTAGGTATATCAGGGTTAACGTTTCTCGATATGCAAACCAGGCTAAACATGGGGTTTTCTATAAAACACGCGCAAAATGCTTACGTTTGGGTGTATTCTTGTTATTCCGTACCTTTCTAAGAAGTGTCAATTAAGCTCTTACTCAACTTTTTGTGCGGCAGTGAATCACATTATGTTTCTTTCTGTGGTCTTTTTATGCCTTTGACATGTTCCACATTGTTTTCCTTTTTAATACTGAAGTTTTATTACGGATCTTTTCGTTAAATTTTAATGCCCTTTAGCTGGAGACCTAATGAAAATGGCTTCCAACCACCTTCCTATCGAAAACCGACCTAAATTTAAACTGCTATGACTTTCATCTGGTTACGGTTATGGTTATGGTTATGGTTATAAACTTTGAAGGAAAACCTTTTGCGTACTTTTATTTTCTTGAATGACTATTTTCCCGATGTCATTGATTTTTGGGTTTTTTGATTATCTTGCCTTGACCATTCTCCTTTATCTTGTTTTATATGGCTGTTAAGCACGACGATGAATTAAAAAGAAAATGTATTTTTATTCTTCTCCAATATTACGTGATGTACGCCAACTATAGCGAAAGTAAAAATATAAGTGACTCATAGGAGGTTTCGCGGAAAAATATCAATACGTGTTGAGTGGTAAATACTGGTATAATTACCTGCTAGCTGTTTTCAACCGGTTTATACAGTAAATCTGTGGCGCTGATTGTCTAAAATGCCTTAACGAAGGGCTTTATACAGAATGGTATAAATTTTACACTCATACAAACCAAAATGGTAGCTATAGTCATAAAAAACAACATTGCCGAAAAATCTTTTAAACGTAGCTACATACATAACGACTAAAAAATCAATTCGCAGTAAATCTAAAATCTCGGATTACTCCACGAGAAAAAGAGCAAAAAATGTTGATAATTTTAAATCCATGTTCAAAAGTGCACATACATGAATAACTGCGTTTAAAATATAAACATTATTTTGCACAATGAGCAAAAAGCATAACGGTGTCGAATTTGTGTGATAGACTCTTCTTTTGACAAAAAATAAACTTTGATTAAAAAGATATTTAAATTTTTTTATATATGGTTATTCGAATGACTTATTATTTTTTCATACATCTAAAAAAATTGAAACAACGAAATTTAAATCGCACGTTTTAGTTTTTAACAAAACCTGTTTTTTACAACCTTGTCTCAAGTAAATGGTTAGATAATAATCCTGGTTTCTATAAACCCAAACCAAATGGCTGTCAGTTAATAAATACAATATAAACTATTTTATCTACACCTTTCCAAAAATATTAGCCTTGGTCAGCGTATCGACTTCGCAAGGTCTGCCTAAACTTTTTACCTTAGGTAGCATTTCTCGCTATAGGTAGACAAAACAGTTTATATTTTATGAATGAAATGTGTATATAGATGGCAACACTATTTTCAAAAAACTATCTTTAAAATTTTATCTACTATTCCAGCAACATTTTCTTCACCGCTGACACAAGGACATAAACGCAGATCGAAAAAAATTTTCCTTATATGAACGCAATATGCAGTACTTACGTTTTTTGAATAATTTCTTTCTTTTCAGCAACAAAATAATTAGAACAACCAAAACAAACGCGAGGCATGTGGAAATAATGACTCCATGACATAAATCATTATCTGTGAATAAAATAATACGAATTTTTTTATTTCTTACAATTGTCAGTTTTCATTTTCTTGAGGAACGGAACTGTGTTGTGTTAACAAAAGTGATTAAAAAAATAATTGTTTTACAAAAGGATAGTTAACTAAAGTATAGACATAAATTATCCGTCAAAAAAAACGAAATGTGTTGTGGGAAACAAGCATGGAAACTCAACTTATAATATACCATAGACAATCCTATTGGCAATCGTAATCGCAAACCCTCAAACACACGAGGACCAAGTTTTAGCAGCATACCTGTTGACCTGTTAGCAAAGTGAAATATTTGTGTGAATTAAGTGTCTAACCTTTACGCTGGGCGATAGTTCGAACATTTATTTTTTGTATAACCCAATTACTTTTATCGTTCCATAAAGATACAGCTCTAAGTTTAACATATTGAATCGATGTGTAGCATATATAGAATTTGGTTGATGTTACTGTTATTGTCGCATTTGTTAGTGGCAACTCGTCGTCAAGAAGCACTTTCAATTCGTATTTTTTAACGCATTTCATTCCAAGGTGTTGAATGGACCATGCAATACTGTGACATCGATGCCAGTCTGTTTTATAACTGATATTCAACGGTGTATCTATAAAGTTTATATTACTTGATTATTTTTAGGAACCTGAGATAAGCCGGTATGATTTTTGCATGATAGCTCTTTGAAACTAATTGCAGGTTTTTCGAATTTTTTATGCATACAATTTCTTACTCTTAGACTGCGAATCTTTTTTGAAAAACTGAGATATTGATTGTTTTTACTGACAATTATTCGCCTTATAACCTTATTTATTCCACGTGATGCCTCAACTTCTTAATGGGAAATGAAACTGTCCTTTATACGGGTTCCTAATTTGATATCTCAAAATGATTAATCACTAGTTACTCGCAATAGAGGACATGTCAGCATTTTGGTCTTTATGCGACGCCAATTGGCGTACTTTATCTATACGTCTAAAAATTAAAATGACTGACGCATGTAATAATATGTAGTATACTACGGTAATTTCCAATCTGTGCAAGTAAAATTCGATCATGTATTATTTCTCTTGGGTGTGATCACAATTTTCAAGAATTGGCGCATTTTTCGATTTAAAACACTTACAGTTGGAAATTAATAGTGACGACGAATTCAAATGCAAATCTCGATAGCCACGACTTTCCAAATACATCATCTCGCCACATTGCACATCTGTTAATTCAACTTTGCATTTGTATTTCTTTAGTCTATTTTCTGTTAATTTACACACAACAGGTAGTTTTGGAATTTTAGTTGTATAAAATTTTACTTCTGGTTTTGGATTTCCACATATCTCTACTTCAGTTTTCTTATCGTTTATGTCAGTTACATTTCGCAAAATCACTCCACAGAATTCAGGACCTCCTACAACACGGATTAAGTTATTCAATATACTTAAGAAATATCAGTGTGGCTTTAGGAAATTGAAAAATGTTAGAAGTCGTTATAATAATCCCAGACTTTATCATCAAATCTATTTGCAATATATATCTTCGGAATGTAAAGCGATTGAAGCATATAAATTTAACATTCACCATCAAAATTTTAAGATTTTTGTAATTAACAGAATCAAAAGAGCACCCTATAATTTTTTTCATAACAAATTAGGTACAGTTATTGCTTTATTACTAACTTTACACGATAGGCTGTTCAACCGATAAACAAGATAAATATTATTATTTTGTTAAACTTTCTTTTTAATACGAAGAAATTAAATCTACACTCGGTTCTTAGTATAACATACCTCTTCACGATAAAATACGTTACACTCGACTGGCGGTCTTCAAAAATTTAAATAAACGGAAAATAGCGATCAACGCGGGGGGGCTGTGACGGATTTTTCTTAATCAGATACGATGCCTGAAAAAAAGTAAAAAAAGCACATTATACCTGTAACATTAATACGGAACGTAGCGTTTTCTTCGAATTTCTCAAATGGTTCGAGAGTTACATATGTCACTTTCATAACATATTCACTTGCATCATCAGCATATGAAACATTGTGTATTGTCATCACGCAGTACATTTTATCACCCTCCACGAAGCTCTTTATAGAAACAGAGGTTTTGTTGACAGTGAATGATTTGAGAGAAATCCAGTTAGCAGCAGCATCAAACATTACACTTGTTTTGTGTTTATACAAGCCCAATCGATAAATTGAATACGCATTACTTATTTTCCAGTATATGCTAAAGTTATCACCTTTCACAGCAAAGTTTTGACTGCTAGCTACATGTACATCAATTTTCCCATCAACTGAAAAAATACGAAGGAAAAGACGTTGGAATTAACTATTAATAACAAATAACTAAATCACATCCAAAAAACAGTTTTCCAGCATTACATGGACAAAATCCGTATTTATGCTTATGCCAATATGAATGTGACGTGATTAGTCTTAAAAGAATTAGAATGCTCGGGAAAACTAATCTTATTTGAAAATGACGTTGTTTTTTACAGCTGAATTAAGAAATTTGTTTGTGAATTTTCAAAAAGCAATTTCAAATTTTTCCAAATACTACACACTTTCATTTTTGGAATAGGAAAATAATTTTTAATATAGGTAAATCTTTATCAAGGCAAATCCGTGTATTTATTTGCAATTGATAACGGTTCACCCTAATCGGATCGATCGATCATGACGGGCGAGTATATTCGGCTGAAAATCAAGTAGAACTACTTTGCGCATCATCGACATTCTGCAGGGAAGTCAGTTTGTGGTTCCTAGAAATGGGAGCTACAAAAGAATCCACTATACTATGGGCGAAAATATGTTAGCGGTGCATGCAGATAATTTATTCGAATGTCGTGTATCCATAGTCGAATCTGCATTACGGAAAAATGGTTTAACCTCATCGCTGCTTCGATCATGATGGGCTAGTATAACCGTGTAAATAAAACTGAAACTGAACAGCTTTGTGCATCACTATCATACTGCCTGGCAATGATGTGTAAGGTAGTTCCACTTCAATTTTTAATTTTGCGGAGATTGTGTGGTGGTAGCGAATTTGGCTTGTAATCATAAGGTTTCAGGTTCCAATCCCAACTTTAACTATAGTGTTATCAGACCATTTAGTGCCATCTACTGACCGCTTATCGGCTTGTGTGGCAGGAAAGCAAGTTAGAGCAATGCTATACGTATCCTTAGCGGTAGTGTAACATAGTTACCGTCAGAGGGAAGGAAGAGCCAGATTATCGGAGAAAGAGATAAAATTTATTAAAATTGTTCTTATTATGCAACGAAATTATAAGTTTTTTATGCTGTTTTCGCAAAGATTGTGTTAAACCTTATTAATACTTTATATTAAAGCTTTCTGTCATATTTGGTTTTAATCTTGCTTCACTAAGTCATTATTAATACGCTGCGGAAATAGAATTACGCATGTCTTTCACTTATAATGGAAAAAACTAACTACACATTATAAACCAATACAACATTAGGGCTCCAGCATCATACTTTGACGCAAAACAAGTTTTTAATAAGCCATTTTAAAAAGCCTAGTAAACTCGTCTAGTATACTTTTGCCTAACGCCGACAAAAAGAATGTTTAATCAGTTTATAATAATTAAAAATAAACAAGTTTCTAAACTTGTGGATTATGACACATACCAAGAGTTATCCAGATAAGTAGCAGCAGAAGCAAGAAACTAGTGTATGCAACTTCTTGTACATAAAACACAAGCCTAAATAAATAAAACGTAGCATTAGAAAAATTAACCAACGTCATTTACTTTTTCTCTTAACACTAAAATTTACTAAATTATTTGTGATTTTTTAAAAATATGCCTAAAATAGGTAACCCTTTCCAGTGTTAAAAGAAATGAAGAAAGAGTTCGAACCTGATTTGACTTCGAATCACTTTGTGATTCGGTAAGAACAGGTGCTACAAAGTAGAAAAAAAGTTCCGATCTGCTAAGAAAACTTGACAAAACAAAAGAACATGCCTTCATTGTTTGGTTTTACAATTGTTCTTATTTTTTAGTTATGTTCAGTCACATTGTTTCAATTGATTTGTTGTAGCAGGTAATTGGAAAGTATATCAGCACAAAGGCTTCGAGCTATATAAGTAATTTCCATTAACTTCGTACTTGCAATAACATGACAAAAGACCTTAAATATAGCTGCGCACAAATTTTTAAGCCAGCTGTCTCCCGTCATGAAAATAATGAAACAGTGCTAGACAAAGTTGACATTGACGTTCTAAGTTTAACAGAATTAACATGACAGCAAAGTAGCTAAAAAGCACATATCAACGACTTATGTTTCTAAAATATTTTAATGTTGACCCTTTTAACTATCATCCTCCCTCCGTTTTTTAAAAATTTTTCGCTACGTCATATCGAAACGTTCTAAATTTTAGTAAATTTGCTTTTACAGTTTTATATGACAAATCATTTTGAAAAGATTTTTCAAAAAAAGTTTATAGTCTTCCGGGAGTAGCTATATCTTTGGTAGGCGGGCTAAATTCAAAAAATTTTCCATTACTACTTTAAACTAAACTCTTCACCTGTGTAATTGTCGCAATTATTGTGTACTTGTTTAAAGTGCATTCCTAGTAAATGCATCTTGCAGACACATATGTCTTATTTATGAACAAGATTTTTTAGATTATATAGATACTGATCCTTAATTAATTCTTCTTACATCCAACCTTTTTTTTGTTGTTTTATGCAGCATTACGGGACAGGCATGGTCGATGACATTGGCATACTAGGATAATATTGTCAGTATATTGCTTTGAGATCTGTAACTACTACAAGAATTCGTCAAAAAGTTTTCTACTTTTTTCCGATATAAACCCATTTGCTATCATAAAACCCAAAGTATGTAATGCCATTGGCTATATCTATTCAATGCACCATTCTGAAAACACTTGCCATTTTAAGAAAATAATTCGTACTAAATCATACTCTTAACAAAAACGAAAAACGCTAAACTTCCAGAAAATATTACACGCATTGCAATAAATCAGTCGTGTGGCCAAAATATCATTTCTTTATCGGATCTATATTAGCTTTAGGTTCATTGAACGAAGTTTCCTGCTACAAACATTTCCGAACCATAAAATCTTTACTGTGAAGATAATCCCCCCTCCACATAACTACAAATGTAAAAAAAATCCAATAACTAAGGGGGCTACACGTCAGCACATCAAACCAAAGCGTAGTGAGATAACATAACCTTCTCACATAACATATATTTATTTAAAAACATAATAAGGGTAGGTTTTAAAAATTCAATCCTGATATAAGTAGACATGATCGCATCAAATATGCGGCTGCAGCAGGAACAACACAGAGGAAAGTAATTTATATAAGTTTCACAACGATCTTTTTCTTCCTTTTGGATTATTTTTTTTAACACAGTCATTTACCCAGGATAGCCTGTTTGATTCTTATTGCATTTAAGGCTTCAGTTAGGGACATAATCACAAATCAAAATCATTGACTTAGGTGAGGGCGACGGTAAGCGATACCTAGAAAAGATTTGCCAAGTTTGCGAAGTGTAAGGTCTGTTCAACTAGGTTAAGACTGTCTGACCAAAAGCAGGTTTGGGCAGAAGGGATTAAGCTAGTTTGTTTTGCATTAACATCTATGTACACCTATCGGCATGATCACATTGTACCGCATAATATTCGGTGAAATTTTCACTCAAATGACATTGTCAACCTACTCTCTATCCTTGCAAAAGAAGAGACTTTAACGTTAAACATTATATGTTACTAGTCGATAAGGCCCGTGGAAGAATCCACTCAGGCAGAATATTAGGTTGTTTTGCAGATTTTGCTAACGTCAGCAGTGCCTATACAAAAAAATTTGGCGAAATGTAGCTTATCTGTTGCCTGTAATGCGTACAGATTGAAACGTTGATAAAAATAATGTATAGGATCATGTGTTCACAAACGCATAAGGAGATACAAGTGTTTTAAAATTTTGCAAGTACAAAAAAAAAATTATTTAGAAATTTACACTGTAAAATCCACTTAGGCAGGAGTACATTAGAAAAGAGAATCGTAACTTGTATTTTGATGACGTCTGCCAGGACCCGTCAATACACAATATTTTTTTCCTAAAATTTGTTGACACGTTGCTTCCAATGTGTGGAGCTTGAAACGCTAATCAAAATAATGCATAGAATCATGCACAAGACCAACAATAATAATAAAGTCAGAAATAACACATCACAAATATTTACGTCTTATAAAGTTACATCTTATTAGGTTTGCTTACGTTGAAAACCTTTAATATTTTAATAAGAAGTGTCAAAAACATGAAATTTATATCTGGAAAATCATTTATTCGGTTACATACTATCCTGTTCCCCAAAAATACACACAAAATGTAAAAATTAACCGGTAAGAACACAAAATTTGTTTTCTTAGTATGATGATCTGTAGTGACCTTTACCAACCGTTTTATACGTAAATATCAAGAAAGAATAAGGAGTAAATTTTGAATCAACAAAGATATTATTTTTGGAATATATACGCTCCGTCCTCACAAAAGTTTACACAAAATGTAAAACAGATCGGTTTTTGAGGAGCACATCCAAATCAACAAAAATCGGTTCATTTAGCATGTTCTATATTGCCATTGCCCATAAATCTTCCACAAAAAGGTTATGAAACACATCAATTTATAGAAAAATCAAGCATTTCATACAATATAAAAAACAAAAAAGTTTTGGTCAGAACAATTAGTAATTTTTTCATTATCACCAAACACGAATGTTATATTACTACAATTTTAAAATCCTTAACAAAAACGTGAAACCATACAGTTTAGTTTTCCCCAACAAAGGTTTATAATACCAAATATGAAGAAGCCATTAGCTTACACAACAGCCTTCAGTGGAGTCCAATTCCACAAAAAATTGTTCTTTCTGTATATATATTGCATGTGGTCTTTTCCCACAAAAGTTTACACAAAATTAAAAAAAAAACATAAACAAAAACACGAACAACCATACCATCATAAACCCACGTAAATTGCCAATCAAATGTCTACAAACCCCTGTAAAAATAACCTGGCATTTTACATGAAGGCTGACAAAAGTTTAGGATGTCAGAAACAAAACAATAAAAAATAACTTAACACGTATGCTTTAAATTCTGAAAAAATTTATTCCACTTGTCATATTGCATGTGGTCCCCTTGTAAAGTTTACAGGAAATGTGAAAATAATTAAACTCTTATGGGCATAAAAATACATCCTACTATCCTGCAAAAGTTTAAGTCTTTGAAAGATTTTGTAGGTATAGCTAGCTAGCTTGTTCATCA
This sequence comes from Hydractinia echinata, assembly GCA_030067915.1. Classification (NCBI taxonomy): domain Eukaryota; kingdom Metazoa; phylum Cnidaria; class Hydrozoa; order Anthoathecata; family Hydractiniidae; genus Hydractinia; species Hydractinia echinata. Next base: position 79,226 of record JASGCC010000042.1, on the reverse strand, counting down.
AAATTCCTGCTCATAAAAGAAGAGAAGTTTGGAAACTAAGGTAGCTAGCTATAGATAATTAAAAAAGAGGATAACAACATAAGTCATAGGTTTAGAGCTAGCCATGGGATGGTGGGGAGCTGGACTTGGAAGCTAACATTAGCTAGCTAACAGTAGCTAAGACACCCAGTTAAATATACTTAAACTGGGAACACTTAGCTAAAACTAAAGCTAGCTATTTATGCTTAGTAAAACACATATAAAGAGAAACAATAGTAATGTAAAATTAATAACATTACAGTTCAACAAACCAAAGTTTTCCGTTTGTTAGTCAGCTAACAGCTTTATGTAGCATTTTGAATTTTAGGACAATACATTAGTTATGCGCCAGGGCATCATTAATTATGCAACAAATTGTAAACAAATTAGGCTACGTACGCGGTAAAAGATAAAACTTTAAGAATTTGAGGCTTTTAAGTGGCTTTTCCTGGAAAATGCGAGTCTGCTTGCTCCAGCGACATAAAAACTAAACGTCTAAAAATATCAAAGTTCTTACTATTTGTGATTTCAAATCCACTTCAAACTCTAGCCTTTATTTTCTACTTCTAACTTTACTTTACATCTGGCTCCACTTCTCACTTCTCACTTCACTTTTCTTCTTCTTCACTTGGTCTCTTTTCTTTTTAAATATATAGCTATGCTTTTTCGAACCACTTTTTTCATTTTTTTTCAAGATAAAGGGATCGTTTTTCTGTGCTTTTTTTTAGTGGCCTTTATTTTTCTACTTCTAACTTTACTTCTAGCTCCACTTCTCACTTCCAACTTCACTTTTCTACTTCTTCACTTGGACTTTTTTCTTTTTAAATATGCTTTTTTGAACCATTTATTTTACTTTTTTCAAGATCGTTCTTTTGTGTTTTCTTTGGTGGCGAGAGGACACCATGTTTCGAAAGTTAGCCGTTAAATTTATTTCAGCAAATCAGATTGAGTCGTCTTCATCACGTGATGTAAACAAAGTAAACCCGCTAGCAAAATGGACATAATTTTTTCGGCGACTTCAAAGAGGATTTCGGCGACATCAAAGGAAAATGACGATATCCACTATGACCGTCACATACACTCCGTATTATTATATAAGATTGTAATTAAAGTAATCTTACTTGAATAATAAGCGTCCCATTCTGCCATATTATAACATAGCCTTTCGGTTCTCATTAACTGCTTTTTGAAATATATTTTATGACATAATGCGTCCCAAGTGCTGATTTTTTTTCACATGAATGTAGAAATAGTAAATAATGTTGTTTTGATTGTTGTAGAAGAGGGTTGGATTATGTATTTTGAACAGAAAAAGTTATGTTAATTGAACTGTGCGTATGCTGTCGACCGTCTTGTACAAATTCATTTCAATTTGCCACTTCAATCACACCCCATTCCTACTGTTTGATAACTTTAAGGTACATTATTGTTGGTTCAACTTTTATTTTGTATGCTATTTTTCTGTTTTCGTTTTAATTTCATTTTTACTTTCTTGCTGTTCTTTTTAAATTAATTTCATTTTCGTTCGTTTCGCTTTTATTAATTTTAATTGTGCTCATTACATTTCAGTTAAAAAAGCTATTTAAATTTTGAAAAATGAATAATTTGGCATGACCGACAAATGGCAGCAACACAGATTCGTTGTATGTACAGGTATTTTCACATTTGCATGGAGTGGATCAATGTTGACCTAAGTTTAATTTCAACGAGTACATTAGTCGCAATTTCGATTTTAGAAATACCACCAAAATGTCACCATGTGGTATCAAATAATGGACGGTATTATAAGAAAGGGCAGCTTTATGACTAATCTGAAAAGTCATCAATCAGTAAAAATTAAATACGTTGTCACAATTACAACAAACATTGTGGACTTCATAGCTGTTTTCAATTTTAAATGCAAGATGAATTAAAGCAGGACACAGAATCTACTTATACATAAAAAGGAATGGATTAGATGAAACTAAAAGTAAATTTGAAGTTTTAGCAACCCTCACAAATCATAATGCTCACCTGCAACTGTTTTATTTTATCTATTATTAACTGATAACTATTTTCAACCGGTTTATACGGCAAATTCGCAGCCCTTAAAAGGCCTTAACGTCAGGCTTTTTACGGCACAGTTTAAGTCTCAGTATCATAGCAACGATAATGGTGGCAGTAAAAGTAAACAAATAACATTGTTGGAGAATCGCTAAATCAAAGCTACATACATACTGACTCAAATTCAAGTTGCAGAGAATCAAAACTCTCAAATCACTCCACCAAAAAAAACAGCCATTTCAACACTTCTTAACAAAGACGTTCATCCAATCCACTTATCTCAAATAAAGCGGCCACAAAAACAACGAAAGTTTAAAATCACCTCACACTGCCTCCAGGAATCAGCAAGATCATATGTCAAAACTTGATAGTTTTAACAACCGTGATAAAAAGAGTTCTTTACGAATTATAAAAAAAAAAACATCAATTTAATGATCAAGAAATGCTTAATAATGTTAAATCCAACTTCAATGGTGCACACATAAATCACTGTGTTTTTGATATGATCATTCATCAGCACAATGAGCAACAAGGAAAACTGTTTCGAATTTGTGTGATAGACTCTTCTTCTGACATAGAATAAAATTTGGTTTAAAAAACGTTTAAAAAATCTTGTATATGTTTTTTCGAATGTGTTGTTTTGTCTTTGTACACATATTTGCAAAATTGAAACAAAGAAATTCAATTCGAGCATTTCTTTTTTTAACCGGGTCTGGTTTTTACAACTTTGTTACAAGTAAATCTTTAGAAAATAATCCTGGTCAGTATATCAGTCAGCGTGTCGACCTCGCAATCTCCGTCTATACTTTTGACCTGGAGTAGTATTTCTCGTTATAGATACACAAAACAGTTTATATTGTATAAAAGTAACACTGATACCTCCTTCCCGCTCTATCCATCATTGTAAAAATAAGATTGGTTTCGATCTGATGTTCTTTCTTCTACAATAGTTTGGCTTTTTGCTATATTTTTTGTTTTACTGTAACTCGTTTCTTTTCATATACCACAATGTTTCAAAATTTCAAGAACTTTACGATACGTAACTTTCTATGTTATGTAGTGTGACGTACCACACTTCTTCTTTGCTACGTATCTAAACTGAGAGTTTAAAGGATGCACATTTTTGGAGAACAAAATTATATTCCTTTTCATAAATTAAGCCCATGAAATTTGCTTTTTGTCGTTAACCCTATTCGTGCTGGGGGGGGATGCTGATTCAGCCCCCCCTCCTAAACTTTTTTTAATAACTTTTTATGTGTTTATAGTTACACTTTCAAATTTTGTGACTTTTCCTAACTTTTATTTAGCTTTATTTTCCCAAAAAATTTTTTGGGGAATTATGCCGAAGTGTTGCCATGACAACATTTTTTTTATGTTGAGTAAAATTTTAAAAAAAAATATTTTACTAAAAAATTTTTTTTACATGTTTTTAAAAGCTTTATGTCACTTCTTAGTTTATATTGTTATATTATTTTGTGTTTTTATTATTATTGTTACTAAATTCATCGCAATTATACAACAATTAACAAAATTCAAAGTTAGAGCTTTTTTTCTCTATGTCACCGAATTTGATGACGTCATCACCGAAAATGCTGACGTCATCAATTTTTTTTTCATCAAATTATTTATTAATACCTGGACAACACTTGAGGTAAGTTTCAGGTCCAACGGACAACAATTTTAGAAATTAAACAGGGGGGGTCGAATCAGCCCCCCCAGCATTGAGGAGCCCCTAAAAGGCCCGGCAGGGATAGGGTTAAGATCAATAATTAAACTTTCTCAATGCTTTAAACTTTCCCGCTATTTTTAAATTTTCTGCGCTATTGAAATTTCCCGGTGGTTTGAAGCTGTGGAGTGAGGAAAATTTATTTATAATAATTTTACATGTTTGCAAAAAATAACTAATAATGCTCAAATTAAATGCGATTTTGATCATTCTTCCCACACGAACTCAAAGCAACAGAGCCCTAGGCCAAATAAAGCAGCAAAATGAAGTTCGCAAATTTCTCTTTCCTTTATAACTTCTTGTCTCTTTTCTTGTATAAGATTCGGTGTAACTTGTTAAGAATTTGTTCTCGGTTGAGAATTCTTGACAGTAAACATGATAACCACGATGCGAAACTTTTTGCTTTCTTATATTCTGCTAAGGAGGTACTAATTATTTTTCACGGGAAAGAAAATTTTACTTCAGGTGTAAAAGCACCATGCAAATAAAGTAGCACGCGCTTGTGTCGGATTAAACAATTTAGGCGAATTTAAAATTTTAAGTCAATGAAACTGAAGACATTCTTATTCAAATCCAAAAAATGAGTGTTTGGCGGTGCTAGTACAAATATAAAATTAGAATTTGGGGAGACAGTGGGGGTTATTAAATATAGAATCCAGACACAAAGACCATACAACCATACAAACAGAAAACAACATCCACCAACAAAACCATAGCTGACTGTTGGTGAGTGATGGATGATAAGGTATATAGACACGTCAAATATTTTTTCACTTGATTTAAATAACCTCAATATTTCGTTAAGGTTAAAAGAGACAAAGGTCAAATAGACCAAACGGCCTTCCGTAATTCCGATATTAAGCTGCGTACAACTAAAACAAAGTCTATAAAAATCGGATTCTGCTGGTATTTTTCGAAATAAATCTGCGTGAAAAAATACGGCTCTTATTAAAAAGCCTAGCTGGGAAACGCGGCATTGAAACTCTGGGTTAAGCCACAAATTAACCGTGTGATCCGATGCCGAACGCCACGTTATATACCAAATAATAAAGCGCTCAATAAGGCCGTAAACAACACATCCAGGTGGAACGCTTGAGTACAGGTATAGAGTATGGCTAAAATCGAGCGAAGCGCACACACCACTATAGTGTTTCGGGTGAAACATATTTTTTTTTTAAATAACTTTCTCGCAACTTAAGTTGAAAAAAACACAGTTTACAACCTTTTGTGACATTATTATAGCAAAAACAATCGGCCATTATCTTATATTTTGCGGAATAAGTTCCCTTGAATATTTCAGATTTAATCGTGACAGTGGGCTGAGTGCTTCGTATATACCGGTAAACCGTGCCGTGGTGTAATACCCTTTTCCGAAACACGTTATTGCAACTTCAAATGAAATAAAAACATACTGTCCGTCCTGAACACCAGGCTAAACGCTTAGTACAGATAAACCATGGTGCACATCAGTAAAGGCGTAATACCCATTCTGAGAAGCTGAGTTGGCTATTTTAACTTTTTAGCCAGAGGTAGCTAGAGAGCTGGCTAGATAGCTATAAACAGTAATATACCGAATTAATTTAAAACTCTAGAAGAATGGAAACAAATAAAGCTAACTATAGCCGCAGCTAGTTGGCTTCAGCAGGATGCTGCGTGGAAATCTCTGGAGTCAAAATCTTAAAACTGCAAAGAAAAAGGTCAAAAGGAGGCCTACCAAGTTTACACCAATTTCCATCCAAAATGGCCTTCATAGAATGTTTCCCGTTTTTTGGGGGGCTCTGTCGTGATTTTAAAATTAAGCTGCGTGAAACAAATCGGGTTCTGCGAAGACTTTCCGAAACAAAGTTGCGGTGCACCCCTTTTAAACAAAATAGGGCGGTAATAATAAAGAGACTATTCAATAAACCCGTGAAAAACTTTACTTAGACATAGGAAGCAAAGAGGTATATAAAAATATACCATATGTAAACTACATGATTTCGAATCAATAACGAACAACTAAATTGTGATAAAAATTTCACGTTGAATCACATATCTTAGAACTGTTAACCTCCGATAATCTGTAAAATATTTTATTAGAAATCTATTTTTTATTCCATTGATTCCCGGAAAAAGTTATATTTAACAATTTTAACTTGGAATATTTGATATTGCATTAAACAAATCACGATGTAGTGAAGGAAGACGCGTTTATCTGACAAATAAGAGGGTAGGAAATAAGTAACATTATTTAAAATACAATGTTTTTCATAATGATAACAAAAGTCATAATTTCATATTTATAGCAGACAGGTTAGGGTTAAGACTACTTTAAAATTTCTATTAAAAGATATGGTTACTCAAACAAGGTCATAACAGTCAGGGTGTAGAGAAGCCTTATTCTATCACATGATTTTTCTAATTCTATGAGACTTTTGAAATTACCATTTTGTTTTATCAGGGACTGCATTATTCTTCTGTTACGACCCTGTGCAGCAATGTTTTCACGTTAGTGCAAAGAATAATGTAAAAAATAACAAAACAAAACTATAACAATGTTTCACTAAAAGTAAAGGTAACAGAAACCTCTACACCCAACTTGTGGAACACGAACGGTTCGGCAGAACGCTTGAATGGCTCTTGTACCTAGATAAAAAATGTTAAAAATTGCACATATTCTCTTTACATTGTAAAGACAAATGTGAACACATAAAAAACACGTTAAAATGGTAATAAAGTACTTAAAAGGCCACAAAGCCTATTTAACCTCGTGCATTTTTGAAATTATGGCTGCACAACACGCTTAGTATTGTCAAAAACGTAACTCAGACAAATTAATACTAAATACCTCGTGCCCATGCTGCTAGGCATTTTGGAAATGATCCGACTACATCCTCAGGCACTAAAAAAATATATACAAAATATTAGTAACTCTTCCACCAGTGTGTTATTATATTGGACTATATAAAAAAATGGTTAGAACGTCTTTAACCTTTTTTCAATCATCGAGAGTAATACGCATATGGTAAACTATATGTCATGTTCCGCGTAAAATTTTCTTTAACTCGAAAATAGCTTTAAACTTGACAAGTTGCCAATTGGAAACGACTATCAAAATTTGTGTAGTTAAGGCCAATAATTTTGTGGGAGAATTCCACCACATCTTAAGATTTTTAGACCTGAAAAACCCCGAATATATAGGCTTAAGGTACTTTACAAAACGTTGTCGGGCAAAAAAAGGCAATGACAAAATTTTTTGTAAAGAATTACGTTTCGGTCTAGAGTTGGTTTATGTATTTTTTACCGCTTTATAGTAAGATAAGTAAACTAGACAAGGATTTTCAAAAAACTAGTCGTTAGCCCGTGGAAAAATCCACGGGTTCGCCCGTCCTTTTTATACCGCATCGCGTGCGTTTCGCTACTTGCGCAGCTAAGTTGCCATTTTGCGTGACAGACAGACAGACGGACAGACTTATACGGGTATTATTTTCAAAAAATTGACAAATATTTTCTCTAGTTGACGAAAACCGTTTCCGGCTGCTAATTTTGTCCCACCAAAATGTTTGTCCGACGCAACGCCTCGTGCAACAAAATAATTTATTAAACATTTTTTATTACAAAATGAACTTAATTTCTTCAGCCTAAAATTTTACAATGAAACGTGAAGCATCGTTTCATTATTCCAACTCTGAGAGTAGATGTGACCTTACAATTGGTTTACTAACCGAGAAAAAAAAATTTAAGAAGTTAAAAAACCTAATGGTCCCATCAGGTACCACTTCCAATACTTTTCATATCATTTGGCTTCATAAGGGGATATTTTTATTTGACTTAAGAAAGGAAATATTCCTGAATATATATCGAGTTTTAAGTATAAGTACTATAATAATGAAAAAGATATACGTAAAGTCCTTTTCTATTAAAGGGTTAATGGTCGCTGCTTTACGTGTTTAAAAAATTTCAGTGTTTTAGTTATTCTCTTTCTAATTTATTAAAAATTGCAGCGTTATCTGATTTTTTGTGGTTGTTTTAAAACATTGGCTCTAGTGAGTTCACTCGTGTTAATTTATAATATTGCCATAATTAAGGGACGTAGTCCTGAAAAATGCTGTAACGTTTTTCGCCGTAACGCTGGGCGTTACAGCGAAAAACGCTTCAGTGGAAAGAATAAATATCTACTTAAAAAAACAGAGAAACAACGCTGTCAAAAATAATACATAAATCTTCATCTTTGATATCACAACGTCGACGTCAAAAAAATGCTTCAATCTGTAAGCAGGTTTCTGTTTTTTTTTAATTGTACTGTCAAACCACGCACTAAAAGAAGAGAAATTTAAAAAGTAAATAATTAAACTACTTCCAGTTGTAAGATAATATCACAAATTATAATTTTCGAATATTGGCTTATAATTGAGTCAATCATGATATTTTTAAAAATTTACTCAAAAGGTTTGTGACCAAGCTCTTGTCAGTACGTATACAATAGTAAAAGTGGTTAAAAACTTTAAAGTAGACACCGTCTGACAATAAGGTGCTCTGCTGGTTTAATCTCTTTATCGTTTCGTTTTAAAACGCTATTTTTGGTTTATAGATTACTTTAAAAAACATTTGTATCAATACATTTAGACGGTTTAAGACGCCACAGACTTTCTAAAAATGCCTGGGAACATCCCAGTAGTACTTTAAACTCAAAAAAAATTAACACAATCACTATGCCTGTTACCGACATAGTGCATAATCATATTCCACTTTAAGTATATATATATATCCACCTTGAGTTACTATCACTATAACAGAAACCGTGCATATGTAAAGATTGATTTCGGTTATATTTCATTGTATATTAAGTCAATCTTTTGCCAAATATATATACAATTCCACTTTATGTATATATGCCTCCACTAAAGTTATTATCACTATAACTTTAGTGGATGCTATGCAAAAATCCGGTTATTCAAAGTCCAATTTAAGTCAACATTTTTATATATATAGAATATCACTCAAGTTTACATAATTTTACATTCAGTTATGTTTTAGCCTAGTGTAAGCCAACCTACCCTAAAGAACTATAGGCTTTTATATTCCTGGGCTCTTTTTAGGCCTCCCTGATTACATCTTGAAATGAAAATTTTCACATTTATAATTTTACTACTGTGCAAATAAAATAGTAAAAAATGTTGCGACTTACGTTGTGACGCAAAAACGATTAAAAATGGCAGCGGTTAATAACTACAGTTTATTATTTTGAGCCTAATTTTTGATGCATTCCTGCGCGTTAAATAGCGTAGTTATTGCTATATTCTGGACTATTGTTTAGGCATAGTAAATCAATCGAAATTGGATAATGTGTAACTTTGACGCTATATGTGTTATATATACTTCTGTTGCAAAGTTTACTTGATAAAACAGTGTTATTTAGGCAAAGCCGTACATTATATGGTCAAAATATCTATAATTTTGATTTTTTTTTTGGCTCTTGAATATTTAACGTGGTTATAGAAAAAAATGAATAACATACACAATATGACTTGGTATTACAACTTAATGACTTTTCATCAATTTCTTATGATTCTGTTATGTTTTGTAACTGCAAGCAATATAACGGCTTGAATGTTTCTTACATATTTATAAGCTTTAATCGCCTCACTTCTTCCAATTTAATCGTAGTACCTGTGAAATTCTATACTCTTGAACACAGAGCTTTCAATCTCCAGAGGTGACAGTTAAGTCCTAGAAAATGGGTTTCTCATTATTCCGTCTGAAAACTACAATTTAAGCCGCACGCAAATGATTACAACTTCAGGGATAGGTCGGGAGTTGGTAATTGTGCTCCACCTGTGAGTGATTTTCCTCCATAGTTTGTTTTGTATACTCCACCAACTCAAATAACAACCCTGTCAACTGCACGCATATCAGTAGCACGAAACTTCCTGGATCGACACTCCAATATATATATGATGGTTGTGTGGTGTTTTAAAAAGTTAAAAAACTAATGATGGAAAAAGTCACACAAAAAACGCTGATGAAAAGTCCTTTATAACACATCTTCTACATGTAGCAATATTAAAGAGGTAAAGCTTGGCCTAAAAGAAAGTAATCAACAATTTCTTATCTATACACTTCATTGTAAATAATTCTATTGATTTTTAATAAGATTGTCACATATGATGTTATCATAGCACAATAACATTTCTTCGAACACATATGGTAACAATATACATCTTGATTCTTTCTAATTGGTTTATGTGTAGTTCTTTCTGAAATATTCTGCCCAATACAGCTTTAGATTAAGAAACCTGCTTCGAGTTTTGACAGCCTTAGACGATTGTGTTTTGGGGTTATTATTTTTTTTAAGATTTACTGACGCTGCATTATGTGGCATAAAGTCCCTTACTACGAAGCAATCTGGTCAACGTTTTTAACCATAGGGCTCTCCTGTCAGAATAAAAAAAATATTTTGTATTGAATTTAGTGTTAATTATAGAGAATAGAAGCAAAAGAAATGATAAGGAAGTACTTTGCAATTGGGAGTAAAAACAATTTGTTTAACTTGCGATGGAATCTAGACACTTTGTTAATCTGTTTTGTTAGGTGAAATGAACAGATACAACCTACCGAAAAACCACACAATTATGTAGTTTGTTGTTGCTATAGTTTAATGATTTCATTGTATTTGTTTCCGAATTATAAATGACACATTTAGAAGCCACTCCGTTATGTAAAGATTTGTTAAAAAGCGCGCTAGAACAGCTGTGTATTACAAAAACAATTACTATAACACCCGGAAAATTACTAAAGACATCAAATGACAAAACACAGGCTCCAAATCGGTAAAACCAGTTCTTGAGATTGCGTAGAAGAATCTCCTACGGACGCAAGCTGTGATTAGAAAAATTAAAATTAAAATTGATTTCATTTATTTTTTCGTATTGAATCGAACGTTTTGAAATTCGTCTATATTTCCAAAGATAAATTGACCGTAACTTTTAAGTGAAGGTTGCGGACTTTACTAAAATAACACAGGAAAAATAACAACACTGTATAGACTGTCTAAGAAGGAAATACCCAATTTAGTAAATGGAAAGCCTAATTTTGTACAAATTTCAAATTTATTTGGATTTTGAAGAATTTTAAGTTAGTGACATTCGTCTTAGTAAAGACAACCTAAATTTTAATATTGAAGCCCTCGTCGGCAAATTAACTTAAATTTTTATAATTAAGGCCTCGTCGGTCACTCGTGAATAGTACACAAGGGAACAACTTCAAGAATTAATTGAGTTTAATTTACACTACATTCATAAAACTAAACATCACTGACAAATGTCATCATTTAATAAAGAAAAACTTCTGTCAGGTAAAACATAATAAAAAAATTAATGAAGCATTCAATTTACAACATTCAATTAACTCACATTCCAAAGTTGAAAATTTCATGATGGAACGATACTGACATTTAAATAACTTCATAAGAGAAAGAAATAACAGCAGAAAACTTCAAATTACGTGTAAGAAAATGGCGGCGAATATTACAAAACTAGCCGAGGACCCAGCGTCGCACGCTGGGGTAAGCCACAAGTAAATGTGTTACCCAGCATTTAAAAATCCTGTGACGCAATTAATAAGAACTGTAAACTCTGCGACACATTCAGGTGGAGCACTCTAGTACAGGTATACATATTTCGGTCAAAGTTCAAAAGTGAATGTTACTCCGGGCAGCGCGCTTAGTACAGGTAAACAATGTCGCGCATTCATGTAGGTACAATACCTTTTTCCAAAAAAAACTTTATCACAACTTTGGTCTAACATAAACACAGAAAACAGACTATCGTTAACACTGGACTAAGCGCTTAGTTGCATGTGTTTATGCTTAATACCATTTTAGCACAGTTTATAACCCGTAGTTACCCCATCATAGCAAAAAAAAATAGTCAATATTATTTTATTTTGCAGAATAAGTTGCAGTAAACGTTAACAAATTAATCATGACACAGGATTTTTATTTTTCGGAGAATGTTCCCGGTGAAAGTTCAAAAGAAATGTTACTCCCAGCTGAGTGCTTAGTACAGGTAAACAATGTGACACATCCATATAGCTAGGTGTGTAATAGCCTTTTCCAAAAAAATCGTTATTGCAACTTCGGTTTAACAGAAAAACAGGAAACAGCTCGTTGCTAACACTGGACTGAGCGGTTAGTACAGGTAAACAGTGTCGCAGAGATGAGTATAGGCATAACACAACTTTTAAATATCTTTATTATTGCGACTTCGGTTAAAAAAAATCCAGGAAACCGCCTGTCTTTATCCTGTTTAGTTAAAATAGTGAGCAATTTTATTTTGCAGCATAAGTTTTCATAACAGTAATAAAAGTGGTGGCTGCCTAACTGCATTTATTTAGCATAAGAATTAAGAATTGTGTTGCAGTCAAACACAGTGCATTTGGCTACTTTCACTTTTTATCCAGAGGTAGCTAAGGAGCTATAGCTAGGAGGTAGCTAAAGGAGCTAACTTGAACATAAAAATATTGGCTAGGATAAAAAGCTATTATACCAAACTGAATAGTAATAACTAAGGGTAGCTAGCTAGCTGGCTCTGTAGAATGATCCTTAAAAATCTTCGTTCCTAGCCAAAAATCCTAAAAATGGTGCGTTGAAGACTTGTACATGGCTAAAAAACGTAACAATATATTTATCTTAACATGTAAAAACATATAGAAAACAAATAATACAAAATATAAAGGTTTTAGAAGGAAAAAAAGGTCAAGCAGACCTAGAACCTTCACTGACCACGACAACATTCAAAACCAAAATAGCCTTCGTCATCATGTTCCTTCGTTGGCATCGCTAGGCCGCGAAAATCTTGGATTGGTTTTTCAATGAATCAGGCGTTTTGATTGGTATACTACGTGCAAGCGGTCAAAACAAAGTAATAAAATTGTCAGTAAAAGTGTCCTATTTGTTTTCTGTGGCTCCCGAGGGAAATTAGCGATTGAGATCACGGGGGTAATTATTATTAAAAATGGTGTATTTAAATAATGCATTCATTTTAATCACTTAATTGATTTTTTTAATTAAGGTTAGTAAATTAAAATAATTAAATTATTTCAGGAAATAAATTATTTTCTTGAATATATTTTAATCAATAAAAAGATTTTCGATTAAACAACCCCCTGGTTAGGGGATATCGGCAGCCATTTTGCGTGACAGACGGACAGACGTATACGGGTATTATAATATAGATGCTGTTAACGACGTAAAGCAAATTTCACTTTCTTAATTAAAAAAGTGGAATATAATTACATATTCTGGAAAAAGCATACTTTGAACTTTCAATTTAGATTCCTTTAGAGGGACATATACTTTGCATGACATTAAATACAATAGAAAGTTGTGGATACTTTTTGGAAATCTAAAGAAACGTATAATGCAAAAAGAATTACTGACTGCCAAGAAAAATATGTAAATAAACTGAAAACAATCTACTAAATAAACAGATGGACGAAGCAGAAAAGAGGTATTGGTATTACCTTTGTCAACTCTATTATTATCAGGTTGAGGGAAGAACAAATATGTCGTAACCTGGTATACATTCATTAATAGCGTTAAAATTGGTAACCCATTGATCATTTTTCTATAGAATGACTAAATAAAATGGTAGAATTTGCACGCTCATTTTCAAAAGATCTATTACATATTTTTTTCGAATTTCCTGACAAATTAGTGAAATACTTCATTGAAGTTCTATAAGTAAATTCCATACCTTGTTGCTAGTTCCCATACTTTTTTCCCCTCATCCATTGCGTTAATGTCCCCCTGAAGTTACGCTCACTTACGCCATACGATTTTTCGCTGTTCTTTCGCTTTGATAGGTTTTTGTAGATAAAGCGCCTTGTGAAATTAGTTATCTTGATCCAAAGCAGTTAAAAAGTATATTTTCTAGCGATGCCCTAAATAAAACTTAAAATACATTAAAAGAGCGTATCAATTTTTCGGCCTTTTGCCTAATGTCCGCCTCAATAAATTAATAAATTATAATGAAATAGTAAAATGTCATTCCAAGAACAAAATAATACTGTAATTGATTAGTTTTTAGCAAATATTACCAAAAATGTATTCGAAACAATAACTTTTCGAAAACTGGAATTGGAGCAAAAAATGCTAACGTCAGTAAAAGTTATTCCTGACAGTTATCATTTGGCATTGTAAGAATTGTTAAAACTTGATGTCAAAATTTAAACTTTTGTATTAAATTAACCCTTCTAAATCGATATGTGATTAGTGTAATTTCAGGTACCATGAACGAAATCAAAATTATTTTTTACTTTTCGTACTGATTCTAAATAATATTTCTATAACCTTCTGCAATTTTAAACGGCCATTCCAATAACTTCACGCTTAAATTTAATAAGATTTAGTAAAAGAAAAATTAATAAGCGCCCGGGCGGTTATTGAAGGAAATACGGCACATATGTCTTCAACATTGGCGTAAGATTTCTTTCATTTTCCATTTTGTTTAACTAACAAGTTAGAAAGTATATCACTTTCACCCTTGGTTGCGACACCTTCTCTGTTCTACCTAATATTGTAGCAAAAACTAAGTATATAGAAAATAAAAATCAGGCATTAGCTGCTGCGATTAAGCGTCAGAATGTTTACCCTGTTTTTCTTTCTGCATTTATTTTTCTAATACCTTTTTTGTATTATATTTCTAGGCATATCTTTCATGTGGTCGAAGTGTCGTACACCAAATCATTAATTCTTGTGCTGATTTTTTGGATAACGATTGGTATATTTTTTAATCGGCAAACAATTTAAAACTTTTTCATATTATTTTTCATATTATTTTTGATCATCATACAAATTAAGCGTTATGCAAAATTCAGACTAAAAAAAAAATGTTCGGCGTCGCAACGTGTTTTGACCACACACGGTACCTGCTACATGACGTACACCCATTTTTAGTTTGCCACATGACGCTGCGGTAGCAGCATGTGGCGCTGTTCCATGCTGATATAAGCATTTTACATTTTTATTTTGGAATTACCTGTTTTTTGTATTATATGCAAAAAAAACAAAAAACAAATTCATGTGAACAAAAAAACGCAAAGATCATGCGGCGACGTGCCGCGCCGCAGTGAACTGTGTTTTCTGTGTGGATTAAGCTTTAGACATCTATCTCGTAATGCAATGGGAATGACTTGATTTATAAAAGAAAACAAAAGAAAGCTTTTTCCATCCAGATACTTGGAGAACCACAGATTTGATATAAAAGTTATGCGTTTGTATTCTACACGAAAGTATATTTTTACGTACTTTTGCTGACAAATTTCTCTTCCGTCACTGATGATTTCAGCACTAAAAAGGAATCTTATTAGGCCTTCGATGGATTGATTATGAATTTTTTTTTCTAAGAACTACTGTAGTTATATCCTCGTGACCGCGTGTAGTATTTCGAATTTCTTAACAAAATTCTTAACTTAACATTAAAAAAAAAACAATATTTATACACAAGGTGAAATTTCTATTTTTAGGACTCATATACCCTAGGAATTACTGTTAATGCAACATTTTGCCATAAAATGCGGAAAAAACTGTTTTTTTAAAGTTATTTATGTATTTTTATAACTAATATTATTCCCTTTTTTATTGCTTGCTCAGTTGAGGGACTCATTGATGTAAATGCAGCTAACAATAAAAACGAAGTTATAAAAGGAGAGGATTATACTATTTATTGGAATATCAGCAATGCAGAAGCAATTAATCGATTAAAATTGTATAAAAACAAAAAAATTATAAAGTCAAATGCTGTTGTTAACTGGATTTCTATTGACTTTTTTACCGTCAACAAAGCCTTGATTTCTATAAAAACTTTCCTGGCGGGTGATAAACTGTGCTGCATCGTGACTATACACAATGTTTCATATGATGATGATGCAAGTAGATATGTGATGAAAGTGATACACGTATATCGCAATCCATTACGAGGAGTAGAAGAAAACGCTACGTTCCGTCTTAATGTTAAAGGTAAGTGCATCTGTGATATAATTGAGTCTATATAATCAGTCTATGTGAGTTGTTGTCGGTTAAGGACCTTATATAGATTATTATGGCCAACTTAGTAATTTACGACAACCAAAAGAGGAAGCAATATTCCTCCTTAATGTTGCAGGTATAATGTACTGTCTTACTTTACGCAACTGAAATATGTTCCTGATTAATGAAAGTTAATTTTTGTTATTATATGTTTATCGGAGTTAAATATTTATCAAATAAGTTTCTTTTCTAGAGCGGTTTGGAAAGCCTAGCCTGTAAATTCAGTAATAAATGGGAATACTTATATCCACTGCGACATTGCAATTTTTCATGAAACGCTGCCAGTTACTTACTTTTTTACTTTATTGCGAAGCTCAGCCAGCGAGCAAAGCGAGATGAGCACAAGCGAAGTTCATTTTCTATTTAAACGAGCGCAAATATTTCTTACCTGGGAACATTTTCTAAAAGTGGCACATTAAAATTGTGTCAAACTAGGATGGCAGGCCCATTTTTATGCTAGTCATGTTTTTAAATGCTAATATTGATTTTGCTGCTCCTGTGTTGAGCTTGAAATCTTTTTCACTACCCGAATGCGACTGTGCAATATCTCACTCTGCTCCGGTCTCGATTGGTCAGTTTTTCTGTCATTTTTCTACGCGTGAAATAAATGAGAGCGATGCAGGAATAATGGCAATTCAACCGTTGGAAACCATATTTTTAACCAGATAAAGTTATGGAAAGACCGCATAGAAGGAACAGATAGGGTAACATGGTAGTTTAAATGTGCCTCATTCATGTCTGGCCTTGCCTTGAACGTGTTACAGATTAAGCATTTTACTGCTAGTTCACTATTTATGCTTTATACACAGGCGGTAACTGTGTTTATTAAACTTTAAATCAGACATCTCTATTGTAAAGAAAGAGATATCTCCTTTTCGAAACAGTTTTTCTTATTCCGAGGTTGACGTTTAGTCGTTTTGACCTGTTACCTGGTTCCGAAATATATCATGACGTCACGTTAAACTGGATGACGTCATCCAAATTTTTTATCCTATTTTTCCTTCAATGTTTTGACAAATTACTTTTGGAAGCGAAAATACTTAAAGGCGCCTAATCACCCTGTTGGCAAATTTTTTAGAGGTGCTTATTTGATTGTAAAAATTGAAAGATATACATGAGAAACATTATCCTAAAAGTTTTATTGAAAACTGACAACCAGAACATGTTCAAATGTTTCATAGAAATAACACCCCAATTTCTCTTCGCCTACAGAACCGCCATTGCATTTCATTGCATGAATCATGCGATGATAAACGCACGGCAAAATCGATCACATGGTTGCTGGATTCATGCCATTACAGAAAAAGTAATGAATGAGGGAGATCACCTGCAGCTGGGTTTCCATCGTAATGCTTTTGTAAATGTATCAACAAAGTTTCGAACATGATAAATCAGATAAATGAATCGAAGTTTCTGTGTTATTCTTTATTATTTGAACGTTTTAACTTACTGAAATCAGACTTCTTTGCAACACCGACCTTTTCTTGTTGTTGTTTCTGAAGACAGCTTCGCCTCGCTAGCTGTCTTACTTTTTGATTATTTTCCTTTGTTCAAACAGTTAGTCGTTTCCTTATGGAGACAGTATCAAATCTAGACAATTAGAATACCTAATTTTTCAGAATTTTCCCTTTTATGCTCTAAATTTAATTATCTCCATAGTGCCTCAACTATCTTTAACTATCACAATGAGCATTCTCCCCCGTTGGGTTTTTTGCTTATAATATGCAATAATCCCGGTCATGCTAATAAAAAAGAAAGAGCGTGATAAGCATTAATCATCATAATTAATAACCATTACACAATGCTGTGGTTTCTTCTTTCTGTTTTGTTTTGTCTGGTCTCTAAAAACAATGGCGACTCCATAATGGCGATTTTATCGAACTCCATCTCAGTGCTGATTTAAGGTTACGGCCGTTTGTTTACCTACGGTTTCACACGAACATTTTGAGACGGCCCGCTTATTAGACGGGAATAAGAGATCAACAAGATCGTTAAATATGGCGGCTGGAAAAAAACCCCAATAAATTCAAGATATTAAAGTACTATTATTTCCATTTCTAGTAAATTTTATATCCTCAAATTTTCAGGAAACTCATAACTCCGTCTGAACTTTGAAATAAATAAAAAAATGTATCTGTTAATTTTTTTCGATAAGGGTGATTACGCGCCTTTAAGGCAAGTATATTCACTAAAAGCTAGTGGATTCTTGTGAAAAGAATGCATGCTAAAAGGTTTTTTGATACTAAAAACTTGTTTTAATATATAAAAGACTTACCGTGCGACGCGATCTTTTGATCGCACTAATTAAAAATTTTATTCAGAAAAAGTAATATTTCGGTTAAATTTAGTAAAGAAAATTTTAAACGGAGGAAAATATTTTTATAAAGAATTATTCCACTGCCTTTTTGGTCTTGTATAATCCATAAATATTATATTATATGTAATCATTGAACATCTTTTTATAGTGATGAAACTTACATGTAGCTAGTGATCATTTAAAATTTGATATTTTTGCGAAAAAGTGGTAGAAAACAGTATGTTTTCAACATGTACCTGGTACACATAAAAATAGCAACGAATCGTAACGTTACGTTGATTTCGCCACGCTAACCTTTATTGATTTTAAAAACGACATTTTAGCTAGCTTGCCCTCTGTCTTGATCTTCAGATATTTAGATTAACTACAGGTTTATCTTCTATGGACGCAAAGACAAAAAAGGTTTCGTCCTCAAAAACAATGTGAATCCCACAGTTTTTTATTTTTCTGCATGCTGGACTGTTTAATAAAATTTCAATTTCAGTCTTAATTCCAAGCCTGTCAACGACAATATGGCTATTTTTATTCGAAAAACGAATCAAGTAAGATGCCAAATGTTCAAATTTGTGACCATGTAAATATGACATCAATACTTTAGCTTAAATAAATTTGAAAATCTCTAAATGTTTTTATAACAAAGAAAAATTGTTATAATAGTTGTTGTGTTTATAAGACTTCTAACAGGTTTTACATGATTTTTCAATTCTTTAAAAACGTATTAATCACTCTTAAGAAGGCTACTCAGTGTGAATCAGATCATCGTAATTTAACGGAAAAGAAATATTGCGACTGATCAGAATTTTTGGACCCCTACCCAACTTTTGACTTAGTCAGTAAAGGCTGTTCCTGACACATAGAATAAATAAATTTAATGATGTTTTAGGAGGTCCTGAATTCTGTGGAACAAAAATACCAAAGGAAATTAATGTAAATAATGAAAAAACTGAAGTTGAGATATGTGGTCATCCAAAACCTGAACTAAATTTTTTCACACACAAACATCAAAAACTTCCGGGTACGTGTGAGTTAACAACAGAAAGAAAGACGTAAGAAGTACAAATGCGAAGTGGCATTAACAGATTTGAAATGTGGAGAAATGCTGTATTTGGAAAGTCGTGGATATAATAATATGAAAATAAATTTGTCATCCCTGTTAATTGCCAACTGTGAGTTCTTTATTAACAAGTGTCTTGTAATCATCATCACTAATTTTAAAGTGAACTAATCGTTGAAAATTTGGGTCACATGGAAAAATATAACAACTGATCATTTAGACAGGCTTTGATCCCAATGTTGATGCTTGAGGATATGTATACAATAAAAGTCTTCTCAGTTTCTGACTAACAATGACTGAGATGTACAGCATATTTGCACTTTCCTTATTTGTTTTTTTGAAAATAATAAATAAATCTCTTCAAAGAAAATATTGCACTGAAAATTATACCACCCAAGGATCCGCAAATAAACTAAATTACATGAATTGTCCTAGGAAATAATATTTAGATACCCCGCAGAATGTAAGTTATAAAACAGATTGTAATGGATGCTACACAGTTACATGGTCTATTCATCATCTCGGTATGAAATGTGTTAAAATGTACGAATTGAAAGCGCTTCTTAAAGATGAATCGCTTTTACAAAATACGACAACAGTGACAACGTCGAATAATCACTTTATGTGCTACACATCAATACGGTATGTTAAAGTTAGAACAATATCTGTATGGAATCAGTGGAGTGATTTGGTTATACAAGAAATAAATGCTGAGCGTGGCACACAACGAAAAGGTTAGATATTTCATTTATACAACGCTAGACGTAATATGTGCAAATGATCGTGTCTTTATTTTTTTGATTTTTTTGATTTTTCTCGAAATGAAGTTAGCAAACGGTTGGACGCAAAAGAATCTGTATTCATAGATAGAAAAGTTTTCATACAAACAAGTAGAATATGCCAGCTCTATTTTCTATAATGCTTGCATTATGAAAAAATTCGCGCAACGGTTTGAGGAAGATATGAAATTGGGTCTTCACGTGTGAAACATTATTATCGTTTGATATTTCGCATCTCACGAAATGACTTAAGTTCGCTAAATTCGCTCAGTTCGCTATATCCGCTAATACCACTATGAACAGTCATCGTTCAAAAGTTCGAGTGGGTATTAATTGGATAAAAACGTATCTTAAATTGCGTATAGTAACGATCTTCCAAATTCGATCCTTTTTTACGCTACGGTATGTCTGGGTGTAATAGTTAATGAGAAGGATTTTCTAGGGTATGAAAATTGTATATTGTGTCTCCATGCTTTCTAATTAAAAGACAATTTATAGCTATATCGCTAGTTAAATTAAAAAAGCCTTAATGCACAACCGTGATTCTCATTAGCACGTAAGTTTTTCTATGCGGTAATGTATCAAGCCAAGGTCCATTCGGTTTCTACTGTCAATACAAAAAAGAGAAGAAAACAAAGCAATAAAAACAACAACAACAAATAACAAATGTAAGAACTACCACCTACAGTTTATTGCATTTTTTATTTCTAGATAACAATCTTTGTCATACGGTCATTATTCCCATAATTTTGGTGTTCTTTTTGGTTGTTGTTATTGTTTTGTTGATGAGAAGAAAGAAATTATGCAAAAGGAGTGAGTAATGCGTATAGTATAATCAAATTTTAATTTTTTTGCTTTTGTCTTATTTTATCGGCGCTGAAAAGAAAAGTTATAGCGGTGGCTGATCCAAATGTACGTGTACACGGTTTGTGATGATTAGTTTGATGCTGAAATTACGTTTTTGTTCTTCGTGTGATTAACGCGTATTTGATAACACTTTTCTCAAGAATGGAAGAGCTTTCAGTACTAAACTAGACAGAGACTGTTCAAATTTACTCCGTTTCCTTTTCTCAATTTTGAACAGACGCACCATTTTTAAAGCTGAAGTCAATCAATCGTTTTACACTTTTAACCGTTGGGATTATCCAAGCAAAGAATATGTGTTTTACAGAATATACCACGTTACGGCAGGTGAAAGCCTTAAAATTGTATAAAAGTTGTCACGGGCTGACGTCAACTATAGTTAACCTCCTTCACTACGAATCTAATCAAAGGACCTGAGTCTGCTGAGGAAATTCAACATGCGAAATTTAACAAGCTTGTGTGTTATCTAAAAAATGCGGTACAGGAGAAACTTCTTCCGGGATGCTACTTTCTGAGATAGCCTTAAAAATTAGCTTCTTTTCCACAAATATGTTTTTTTTAATATTGTAGATCCGAATAGTACACTTTACACTGATGAATACAATTTACTTACGGTCAACAGAGTACACACAAGTGACATTTTCCTTGTACATGATTTCCGGTTATCGGAAGTCATATATTTAAGCAATTCAAAGTTCGCCTTTGTTAATGTCTATAAGACAATTTTTTTTATTTTGGACGTGTACTTAAGTAAAAACGAACATAGATTCTATGTGCTTTTCAGTGTGTTACTGGCATAAGAAGTTCCTGTTGGTTTATTTGGTTAAATACACTCTTTTATTAATTCTCAATTCAATAAAACTAAACATCTATTCTTCCACCACTACACATGTGCTTATTATTTTCTTCTTTATTCAGATTTTGTTAATAAGCATCAACTACCATTGCAAAACGCTGGAGATGGGAATGATGACGGTTATGAAGTGACAGAAGTAACATCGTCTCATTATGCAGATCTGAATCCTAAATTTATAACACCAAGCATCTATGCTGAGTTAACAAACAACAAAACAGCACAAGCAGCAACGTCTAACTATACAGAACTTAATGTTCAAGCAATAAAACCAAAAAAGGTTTGTATGCTGATTTGACAACAAAGTGATGGACAATATTGCAAGAAGTACTTATGTTTAACTGCATATCTCAGACCTCCTACAATTGTTACGTAGCATTTTTGCTTTATTGAAAGTTTATCTGCATTTTAAATTTCTATAAGCTACCTATTAAAGATTATTGTTTTTAAGTATACTTTTATTCAGTAAGCATCATCCGCTTCCGGTTGTTCCTGTACTCAACATCTTGTTTCTTTTTTTATAGTGCTTCCCTTGCAATTTGAATAAATCTGTACGTATGATGCGTGTTTTTTTAAATAATGGATACCATTGTGCGTATGTTGAATTAAGTATATTTGTGACGATATAAATGGTTTTGTAAATATCAAAATTTTATAGCGACTAAAGAAACTCAGTTTTTCTTAAGATTGCAGAATAGTTGTGTTACGCATTAAAAATCCGTCCTTTAAGCACCAAAGTTTAAAAAATATAAGTGGCAAATACTGGATACTACAAAACGAAACAAAATGACTAAAATAAAAAGTTGTTATAAAATTGATATAAAGGAGTGTATCTCTTATAATAATACGGAGTGTATGTGACGGTCATAGTGGATATCGTCATTTTCCTTTGATGTCGCCGAAATTTTCTTTGAAGTCGCCGAAAAAATTATGTCCATTTTGCTAGCGGGTTTACTCTGTTTACATCACGTGATGAAAACGACTCAATTTGATTTGCTGAAATAAATTTAACGGCTAACTTTCGAAAAATGGTGTCCTCTCGCCACCAAAAAACCCCACAAAAGAACGATCTTGAAAAAAGTAAAATAAGTGGTTCAAAAAAGCATAGCTATTTAAAAAGAAAAAAGTCCAAGTGAAGAAGTAGAAAAGTGAAGTTGGAAGTGAGAAGTGGAGCTACATGGACCTAGAAGTAAAGTAAATTTAGAAGTAGAAAATAAAGGCCACCAAAAAAAAGCACAGATTAACGATACCTTTACCTTGAAAAAAAGGAAAAAAAAGTGGTTTAAAAAAGCATAGCTAGCTATATATTTAAAAAGAAAAGAGACCAAGTGAAGAAGTAGAAAAGTGAAGTGAGAAGTGGAGCTAGATGTAAAGTAAAGTCAGAAGTAGAAAACAAAGGCTAGAGTTTAAAGTGAATTTGAAATCACAAATAGTAAGAACTTTGATATTTTTAGACGTTTGGTTTTTATGTCGGTGGAGCAAGCAGACTCGCATTTCCCAGGAAAAGCCACAGTTTTTATATTTTACCGCGTATGTAGCCATATTTGTTTACGATTTGTTGCATAATTCATGTGCCCTGGCGCGTAACTAATGTATTGTCCTAAAATTCAAAATGCTACATAAAGCTGTTGGCTAACTAAAAAAACGGAAAACTTTGGTTTGTTGAACTGTAATGTTATTAATTTTACATTACTATTGCTTCTCTTTATATGTGTTTTACTAGGCATAAATAGCTAGCTTTAGTTTTAGCTAAGTGTTCCCAGTTTAAGTATATTTAACTGGGTGTCTTAGCTACTGTTAGCTAGCTAATGTTAGCCTCCAAGTCCAGCTACTCCCCATCCCATGGCTAGCTCTAACCTATGACTTCTGTTGTTATTCCTCTTTTTTAATTATCTATAGCTAACTACTATAGTTTCCAAATTTCTCTTTTTTTATGAGCATGAATTATGATGTAACAAGTTAACTAGCTACCTACAAAATCTTTCAAAGACTTGAACTTTTGCAGGATAGTAGGATGTATTTTTATGCCCATAGAGTATAGATGAATTCCGTTGTTTACATTTTCAGTGGTAAGCTCTTTCGGCTTTGGCATTTGCGTGGCAGGGAAAAAGATTGGGGTGCTAGGTGAAGCAAAGTAATTATCAGTTCATTTCTTGCCTTCTTAATGAATTCAAATAAATCAGAAGGCATCAACCTACACTCGATAATAGTTTATAACCCCAACGATGTCCCCGTTAGAAGAAATCCACAGTAAAAGACCTTTCTTCACCAAATCCTAACATCTTTTTTCCTGCCACGCAAAAGCCAGAGCCAAGGAGCTTACCGCTAAAACGTAAACAAATGATGTCACGCTGGAATTCATCTATAATTTTTTTCACATTACCTGTGCACTTTACAAGGGGGACCACATGCAATATGACAAGTGGAACGAATTTTATAGAATCTAAAGTGTGTGTGTTAAGTTATTTATTATTGTTTTGTTTCTGATTTTGTAATCTAATGGGCGATGACTGTATGCACTGAAATGACTGATTTTTCTAAATTTTGATGTGTTTCATAACCTTTTTGTGGAAGATTGATGGGTAATGGCAATATACGACATGCTGAATGAAATTATTTTTGTTGATTTAGATGTGTTTCTCAAAAACCAATCTGTTTTACATTTTGTGTAAACTTTTGTTTGCGAACCATATACAATGTTTCCAAAATAATGATCTTTTTTAATTCAAGTTTATTCTTTGCTTATTGATTTTTTGACATTTAGGTTCAGAATTGTTGGTAAAGGGCAGTACGGATCATCATACTAAAAAATAAAAATTTTTGTGTTCTTAACTGGTTGATTTTTACATTTTGTGTAAATTTTTGTGGGAGAGAATGGTATGCAACTGAAACGACCGATTTTTGTAGATTTATATACATTTAATGTTTTCTAAACTATGGCTTTTTCATATTTTTGTATAAGCTTTTAAGGGAAAGACAATATTTAATATGTGTAAAGAACTTATTTTTGTTGATTTGTGCTAACTCTTGCAGGCCAACTTTTTGACATTTCAGAATAAAATACTGAGGGTTTTCAACATAATCACTTATAAGATGTACATATTTGAGATGCGTTATTTCTGACATTGTTATTATCCGTGTTGTTACTGTCGGTTTTGTGAGTATTGGTGTTGTGAGTGTCGATGTTGTGAGTGTCGTTGTTGTAACTTTATATCAACTAGATTTTGCACCTTGCAAGCTGTTCTTTTTTTATTTTGTCTAAGATTTTAAGAACATTTTTTTGTATATGCATTGCTTACGTCAGCAAAACATCTAAAGCAACTTATTTTTTTAATGGCCTTTTGCCTAAGTGGATTTTTCCACGGGCCTTATCGACTAGTAATTTAATATTTAATACTTTTTTTCTAAATGAAGTAGACAATAAACAACCATGAAACAAAATTTTCTTGGTAAAATTTAAACTACTTATAACGCAGGAGCAACAGAGAATAGTATAAACAAAAGAAACGAGCTACACAGGTTAACTCTCAGTTGGTTTTGCATAATGTAATTATAATTAATTACAGGTAGAGGTTGCACATCCAACAGGAACGCTAAGTTTACCGTATCTTGAAAATCGAATAAAACCCTTATAGCCCTTTTTTGAGCGAAATGTCTTTTTCACAAAAATAAATCTCCCGCAATTTTTGCTGAACCAAAGACACAGATTAGGACATGTTCTTACCGACACCGTTGTGTCATGACAAATCTACTCATTTTGGGTAATTCAAGGCCCATATAATATAGTAAAGGACAAATGCTATTCTTATAAAACTACTCAAAGTAACTACCTAAAATAAAAGGACTGATTTTGACATCAGAAATTTAATCCTGATGTCCTTATACTTGTGCTGATAATGTGCATAATTTGCTGTCAATTTAATTAGGGTTTTTTTCAAGATAACTATAGCGTAGTCAAAACATTCTTGTAGATGTAGATGTAGGTTTAAAAAAGGATCTCAGATTACTGATAACAGTTGCCCATCATAACGTTACAGTAATAAACTTACAAAAAGTATTGTTAAACGTATTACATATTGTTTTCAATGAAAAGTAGAAAGGTAGAAAATTACTTAAAGTAGCTGCTCCATCTTCGATGTTACTCAGGTCGGGGATATGAGTGTCTCATCCAGGTCGCAAACATGTCATATACATGAGAAAGCTCCTTGCTCGACTATTGTTTGCAACAAAACTTAGCACAGATGTTTGTTAGTTCATTGAAGGAATACGTTAACGTCTTCATTTCATCCCAACCTAAAAATGGAAAAAGCGATGGAAAGCAAACTTTGTAATAGCAAAAAATGTTGCAAATGATGGTGACGTGTAAAATTACTTTTAAAAACATAGGTGAAAGGCACGAATATAATTTTAGAACTGTGAAGAAGAAAATTTTTTTGTTTTTGTCTTGGCCAATAATAAAATTTAACAAAAAAATATTTTTTTCGACAGTCGTAACGCCATACCAAGAATGTTTTGACTACGCTATAGCTAACTAAAAAAGCAATAATTTTAATACTTTAGATTCTGTTACAAAAACATGAAAGATAGAGGGCCTTTTTAGCTCGCAGATCGATTAGAGTTATAGTTTGCATTTTATAACATTGAATTAGCTTTGATCTCGAAAAATTAGAAATTTAATTCTTTCAATTTTTGGGGGTGCGAGAGTTTATTTACACACACTGGTTTACTTTTAATACCTTTATTCCAAATTAGGCATAGGTTATAGGATTTATGGAATCTATTTTCTTGCCTTTCATTTGGTTTTCATAAATTGAGATTCTAGTATATTCTTTAACGCCAAGTTAGCAATTTTGGGCAAAATATGCCATTCTTGGTAGGAATTTTTATGTTGAAAAAACCCTAATTATATTGACAGCAAATTATGCCAATATAATTGTAATGTGTGTAAGAAAACAAAATAACTGTTTTTTCAAGATTTTTGTGTCATCAGCACAAGTATCAGAACATCAGGATAGAATTTCTGATGTCAAAATCAATTCTTTTATTTTAGGTAGTTACTTTGAGTAGTTTTATAAGAATAGCATTTGTCCTTTACTATATTATATGGGCCTTGAATTACCAAAAATTAGTAGATGACAATTTGTCATGACACATCGGTGTTGGTAAGAACATGTCCTAATCTGTGTCTTTAGTTCAGCTAAAATTGCAGAAGATTTATTTTTTTGAAAAATACAGTTCGGTCGCGGAGAAGGGCTATGAGCGCTTTATTCGATTTTCAAGACACCGTACACTTAGCGCTCCTTTTGGATGTGCAACCTCTCCTGTACTTAAGCACTTACGCCGACATTTAAAACTGCATCCGAACGACTCACTTTATCTGCACTTAAACGCTCAACCTGGCCTTTAACGTCGGGTTACCCTTAATTATTTCTAGTTTAAGCCAGCTAGTCTTAATGATAATAGCCGTTTTTTGTCGGTTTATCGACCAAAACCAGGTTGTGCTAAACCACATACGAATTCTTCAATATACCAATACAAAATATGATACATTGTTATCATCATTGCTGCAAATGTTTCGTGGATTTTCCACTGGTTAACGACTAGTTTTATATAAACTTGTTCAGAAAATTATCATAGTGCGTATACTAGACAGAAGTCGTTTAATGGAAACAGCATTACCGCGTTAAAATGAAAAACGAAAAACTGCAGAAATTAGTATTGAAAATAGAAGAAAATAGTATTGTAGAACTATAAATGCTGAGAATGCCTTTTAAGAATGCCTTTCTCAAAATATAAATGCGATACCGAAAGAGAAGCTGAAACAATGTTATTTCTGCGACGTATTTACTGACCTCAAAAATTCAAACCATACCACGCACATGAAAATCTACTGGGTTGTTCGGCGTTCCATAATATCTTTCCCTGGTTTACTATATAAATGTGAATTACACAGAAGATGGGTAAATAATGTCCTTATAAAGAAGCGCTCGTCTACATAAGGCCTAACGTTTCTTAAATAAAAAGGGCAAGGGCATAGCCAGCGTTATTCGGGATCTGCGATCGACTGACCTATTTTTTCCATCCCAACAGGTCGCTTTTTACACCGCCCACGCAAACACACGGAAACCGGCGCGCACGGATTACGCAAGCAAATCTTCTCCCGAAAGTGGCACACGGGCTTCGCCCTTCGCACGTCGTTGTCGCAGGATTTAACAGCATCCACTTTATTTTGCAGGCTAGAAGTGTTGAATCTCTACTTTGCTTCGCAGATAGCCTATTTCGCAGATTACATGCGAAAATTATGCCTATGTAAGGTCATTCTATTGGCTAGTAAATTTCGCAGATAAGTTACAATTCACTCCATATATGGCTTTAAAAAATACGCAAGAAAGTCAAAAATGGAAACAAGGTCAGCAGAGTTGTGAAGGTAAAGAAAGCATAATGTTGCTATCAAACGTGGAGCCGTATTTAGCTTTAAATTTTATAGAGCTTCACGAGAATCCTCTATACTCGAACTATCCAATTTTTGTATCTGTATATCAATCTTCAGATTTGTATTCCTGTGTAGAAAGCACCTTCAAGTTTTCAGTTAGCTAGCCATTCCTCTTTCTGTAGACAGAAGATCTTGTTCAGAATGGAGCTATTCTTATAAGCTCTAAACAGTTTATTAAAAAGAAATATTTCAACTTTTTATTCTGATTGTGGTCAACTACAATTCAAGACAATTTTACATCAAAATATTTTTCTGTCTGTCTTCCAATAAAAATTTACAACCTGTATCTATTTTCTTTTGCAAAAATGACAAACAATCTGGGCAATTTAAACCTAATCATTTTGTCCCTCAATATTTTTAAGCTAGGTTGTCATACGTTATGATGTCAGCAAAAGAAAACGTATGTGTGTCATCTCCAAATTGTTCCTCTTCATTAACCCAAACGTTAGTTATTCAATGTAGTACTTCTAGCACTAATGACGAGACTTCTTCCATTTGTAAAAAGCAAACCTTTAATTTGGAAAGCCCACGCCTTTTTACGCCATTAAACTGACTCTCTAAGATACACGACACACGTTAATTGATCGAAAAGAGGGAATAAATGATTTGACTAACGATAATTTTTTTTCTGACTACGCCCCTGAAGGGTGATAAACCACTATCGATTTAAAAGGTTGTTGAAAATTACTTTTTGTGTCCTCGTGGGTTGCTCAAATGCCATCAAAAACACTAAAAAAGTTGAAAATGAAATCATTAAAAAGACAAAAAGTTTCTTCACGTTAGCAACTAACCAAAACTGAGATCTGCGTGTATTAAGTCTATTAATCGCAAAAGTTAGTCAAAATAGTGTTTGTCCTGATCATTATGAAGAAAGTTGTTTTGACTTCTAATAGGAACTTCAAAATAAACTATTCTACAAATATAGATTAAAAAAAATTTGATCCCAGGCTCTATACCCACTATATTTTCTCACAAGGAACAGCCAAAGAAAAGAGAGACTTCTAGACGCAGTGTAGAAGAAAAACAAGTGAAAGAGGTACGCTTCACCTTATAGTACTCTCGGGCTATGCAAATAAAAAAGAAAATCAAACTCGTTACCACGCCAGATTATTTTTAAATTTAGCTACTGGAGCAGGCCATTGCTTGTGAGCATTGTATCAAAGAGGCAGATAACACAAATTCTTTGGAAATGGCGTTGAGTTGGCTGAGCGGTTTATCTCGGTGATCCATCACATTGTCAATAATCACCGGTTGTCGACATATTTTATAAAAGATGTGAAGATCGAAATTTCTAGCGTGAAGAACGGTGTTGTAATGGGCTCAGCGGCACATGAAAAGTGAGTAAAATTTGCCACTCAGCCGATGCTCGAAGATTTGGAGAACATGACGGAGCAAATACACAAAATTCTGTTGAACTTTGGTGAATACCGTGTTCTAAGAGCATAAAACCATGCTCTTAGAACACGGTATTCAACAAAGTCTACAGTTCTTATGACGGAAAAAATGATAGTTGGCGGCATTAGATTACAACAGTAACATCAATAGAGATCAGGCAAAATACAATAAAAATTACTAACGATACAAAATATTATGACACAAAGGCGTACCCAGTACATATTTAAATTTTACTTTCGCAGAAATATAAAGTTATACTACGTTTACACTGATGCTACTTTTCCGTTTTTAACCAAGAATTCCGTTTTCGTACAAAAACGCAAATATTAGAGATCAAAGATTACAGACTCATAGATTTGCGTTTTTGTATTTTCATGCGTTTACATTGGAAGTGTCATACTCAAACTAAAATGAGTATAATATAATTCATAAAAATGTTCCGTTGTATCATGAGCAACCTTTTCTCTTCTACGTCTTCTACACTCTCTGGAAGCTTTATTATTTTGCACCAAGTTGTTCAACAATGATTTTTGAAACTTTTCGAACAAGAATCGAAACTGATGCTCTGGATATTCCAAAAGCGTTTGCAGTCTTTCTAAGCCTTCCTTCATCACTGATGTAATATAAAAAAGCAGCAACTTAGTTTCTACTGAAATTGGTTGTCTCATTTGAGTAGATTCTTTTAATAAGAAGGGTCGAAGCATGTTACAAAGTTCCGTGAAGCTAGTTTGTGACATTCTTAAGTTTTCTTTCCAATCAGAAGCTGGAACAAAACCGTTCATGAAGTTTTCCCACCAAGCTGATGTTAGCCCTGTTTTTCTCCAGCATCTTCGTGGTTGCCTTTTTTTAACCATTGACTTGACTCGTTTATTTTCCATCAAAGACAACAATCGTTTATTGGTTTTCATTTGTAGTTGTATGTTCCTCATAATCAGACACATTAACATCAAGTTCAACTGGGCAGACGCACAAGCAGAAACAAAAATGTAAGAAAAATATTGTAATAACTTTCTAAACGAATACATGCTCTTTCTAAGATTTTTTTTACCGATAAATGATCATTTTTTGCTTATAAACACTATTCATACGTAATATGGTTTCCTAAAAATCCCGTTTTCATGTGTTTACACAATGTAAAAATATACACCAATCCGACATGCTGGGCTACCATTTTGTATTGCGGCGCGGTCTTGAGACTGGGCGCGAAGAAGGGGTGAAAAATTAGTTGAGAGAGGAGCAAACAGAGTGAAAAGAAAGAAGAAAATGATCCATACAAAATAAATATAGCCATAAACAAACTGTTATTTTTAAAACAAAATGCCCAGCGTAAATTGTGCTGTTATTGGTTGTACGAATAGCCAGTATAAAATTCGAAAGTGGAAGAAAGAATTGTGTGATATACACAACAATGTTATCAAGGAATTATGTGGATGCGAACGATCATTTTATTTATATTGTTTTCCGAGCATTAAGAACAACAACGAGCAAAGGCAGAATTGGATTAAACTTATCAAGCGAGAAGGACATAATAAATCAAAATGGACTCCTGCTGGAAGTGACAGAGTGTGATCGTTTCATTTTGCTGATGGGGTGCCCACTGCTGCCAATCCAGATCCAACTTTGAACATGGGTTACGAACTCTTACAAAAACGACCAAGAAGAGAATTATTTCGTTCATTTTTATCTGACTGTTATGGTGGTCGGGCCAGCGATCGATATATAACAAAGGATAGTGGGTTTTATGAATTGTTAGAACGGGACGACGAAGTAATGGCTGATAGAGGGTTTCAAATAAGAGAAGAACTACTGCTAAAATTTTTTAGCTTGAGTGTTCCACCTGGTGCTAGAATTAAAAGTCAGATGACATCAACTGAGTGCAAGAACACTAAAGAAATTGTCAATCTACGAATACATGTGGAGCGTGCTATTAATCGTGTGAAGTTCTACCGCATCTTGAAAACTGTTTTACCTATTGCTATGATGCAGCATGCTGATGACATCGTCAAGGCATGTGCTGCTCTATGTAATCTTAAGCCCAGACTTATACGTTAACAAACATGATTGTACAAGTTATTTTTTTTTTTTATACTTTTAATACATGCTGTTGTAGCTAAAGTAATTCATTTTTTGTTGTTGTTTGCCCTTTGGACAAGATCCTTGGCCTTACTTTAACAGACAAATTAAATTCCAGGGCTTCCTAGCACTTATTTCCAGGATAAGTTTTTTATTAAAAGCTTTCAAGTTTTTATTTACAAAATTTTGCAACAAAAAAACAAATACGGCTTCAATTCTAATGTTTACATTTTTATGAAATTTTATTGGCCGGTTTTGTTTGTCTTAGTGATTTGATTGGGTCTGCGTGCGTAACATTTTCTTTATAAATAAGCGTCAGGATTACTCTGAATTTTGCGGGTTGTTTGTCGGGAGTGATTCTATTTATTTTCGCCTTAATTTTTTTCATTTGCTGCCTGATTTAATTTGATAATAAATAGGGTCAAAAACTCAGATACAGAAATAAATGTGCAAAATAAGTTGTTTATTAGAAACATCATTTACAATATATTGACTTCAAGTAAAAATCATTATAATAAGTAACAAATTTAGACTTCAAGTTGTTCCACAATGGTTCGTCATAAACTATAGTGTCGACTAATGTTCCATGAGGTGTCCAAACAACGAAATAACAAAGTTTGTACCCAGTTACTGCCATTTGCACTTGGCACTGTGTGTGATATTTGTGATTTTTATTTAAAACCACCACGTCCTTATCAACCACTAAGTAGGGTAGCCTAACATTCGGATCGGTCGGTGACATATGGTTGACACTAAATGGGCACTTCACCTCCAAGCATGCTGGCAAACAACAATCACATGTCATTATTCGGTCAGGGCTTCCACCGATTACTGGTACCGATCTTTCTAAAAACAAACCACACTCACTCAACTTTAAATTACGATGTTTCTTTTTTATTAGTTCATAAAATGAGTTTACAGCCTCAATCTCCATATCCCTACCATACTTTAAGGCTGGAATGTTTGGATAGCAAAAGTTAAACCAGATACTCGTTGGTTCAATGCCCACATATTTACGCAGACACCACCACCTCTACTAATTTTGTCCATTTTTGTGGAAACTTCGTGGCACATTGAGGCAGTGATTACACCTTTTCTGTAGCTAAACCATAATTCGTTAGTACTTTGGCCCTGTGTTAGTTCTTCAATTTTCTTAATATTTTCCTTTGTCAAGTTCACATATAACTTTTCCTGGAATTCACTTGTGTTATTCGAAATGTCTAACACATCTTTTACACTAGGAATC
Organism: Hydractinia echinata; assembly: GCA_030067915.1. NCBI lineage: Eukaryota > Metazoa > Cnidaria > Hydrozoa > Anthoathecata > Hydractiniidae > Hydractinia > Hydractinia echinata. Next base: position 46,298 of record JASGCC010000042.1, on the reverse strand, counting down.
AGCCTGAGTTCTTCAGCTGGCTCGCCTGAAGTTTCACAACAAAAGTCCACTTCTGGTTTTGGCACAGCCGTGAACAAAATACTCCCAGGGGCTATTTCTTGAACAGCATTGGCAATATCGGTCAGCTGAAGCAATTTTGTGTCACAGTCAACAAGTGGATCAAAAGTCTTTTTTGGTGTTAACACTAGAGCCCGCTTTTTTTTTCCTCGTTGACCAAAGTCGTCACGATTTAACTTCATGTCTTTCACTTTTATGGTAGCTACCCCAGCATGATTTGGCAGCCATTCATTAGCTTTGCTAGTACAGGCAGGGTTTGTAAGTCCCATTCTTACAGCTGCCTCAATTCGATACATTGCAGCGGCTACATGATTGCAAGTTTGGCTCATACCTGCCATACACGTACAATAACAACTTCTTATTGTAACAGTTTTTTTTTCAATAATTAGCCACAATTTATGTGGTGGATCATTCACGATCTGTGACTTCTTGCATTGTCCTTTAAATATACAATATGGGCTTCCAGTCAAATCATGGTATAAGAGTGGCTTTAACCAACCAGATGTATAGTAACTATAAGCTTTGCAATTTTTATAGTCACTCAAATCCTTGCTTCCCAGTTCTGCGGGATAAAACATTAAAAAACTGAAAATGTCAGGGTACAATAATAAAGGCCAAAAGGCCATGCCCTCAGCTTCATTGCGCCATCCATGAGGTATCTTAAATGGATCTGGAATAGTTCTGCTGTCGAATTTTAATTTGCTTTCATAGTCATTTTTTAGTTCGAGCTCGATTTCAGCAGCTCCTTTCACAGGCTGAACTTTATTTTCTATAGCAGCAAACACTCTTGCAACTAGCTCTTCCTTCTTTCCTGTAAGTTTTAAATTACGAAGTCTTAAAAAGACTTTCAATTCTTCAACTTTCATCTTTGCTACCATATCGAAATCCATTCTTAAATATAAATATTGCTGGTTTTTGTTAGTGAATGATGTTTATACTTCGTTTTCTCAAGTTAAAATGGCCTACGGCTTTGAAATTTTTCACCCCCTCATGGATCCCAGGCCTCCATATTGAACGCGGTCACGCCAGTGTCGGATTGGTGTATTGAAAACGAAAAACTGAACGAAAACGGAAAAAACTTTTTCAGATTAGATTGCGTTTTCAAATTTATCCGTTTTCATCAAAATTGTACCTCAAAACGAATAAATTTTCGAAAAACGTGTGTAAATGCTATCCGAAAAAGTTTCTATTTTTAGTAACATGAATCATGAAAACGGATAAATTAGCATCAGTGTAAACGTAGCATTAGTCTCGTCATTTATTTCCATTCGTTTTAATTTAATTGACCCATTTTTTGGTTGGAAACAATTGACAATCAAAAGTAACAGACGAACACAGTTTCCGTATTGTCATACAAGATAATATTTAACAATTTTTAATTACTTTCTGTTCTAGGGTCTGAAAGTTTTTCTTTCCTCCCATTTATTTCATTCCTCGCTAGACTAACGTAGTGTTAACCCTATTCGGTCCGGGGTTTTTGGAACATATTATGACCGGGGGGTTGCGGATTCCGCCCCCCCCCCCCCCTCAATAACTTTTCATAGGCTTGTTCAAATTGAATCAAACTTGGCACACTTATAGTACGTCACAAAAGGAACAAAATGGCGGCAATAAATTTTTGCTTGCGTCAGCACATTTTCTGTCATCAAAAGCTTGAAATTTGTTCAAAATGCCACCATCTGCTTAAAATTGAATTATTTTAGTTCTAGATCGAATTTTTACATTCTGTTTGAAGTTTCTGAAAGCTACATAAAAGTTATTTAACATATTTTCCGGTTTTTATGTGGATGGCATGAAAAGTTGCCAAAAATTGCCCGAAAATCCGGGTTTTTTCGATTTTCGGGTGAAATCCGAAAAAATCGGAAAATCGGATTAATCACGTGTCCAAAACATGGGAAATGATTATCCTTGATGAAACAAAGTTGTGTTGTAAGTTTCAAAGTCTAAGGATAATCCTAACAAGAGTTATTATATTTTCCCCGTTATAAGGGTTTCATAGAGATTTTTAGGGGTAGTTTCGAGTAATAGCCAATATCAAAGCCTCTGAAAGGCATGGGACCTAAATATTTGGCATGCATGTGTCTAATAGATAAATATTGAAACTCAGTAAGAATCGTAGCCATGCAGCATAGCGTTAAGGAGTTATTAAGAAAACACCGTCAGGGGGGCGGAATCCGAACACCCTTTCAAACGAATATTTTATCAGGGAAATTGAAAATGAAACTGTGTCCTTCTTTACTTAAACGGTGATTAAAAATGACCTAATGGCATTACATTAACATAATTGTTGATACAAATAAAACAAAACTGTTATAGTTATAACGAAACATCATTCTGACTTTGTGTATCAACATATCATATGTAATATTTTTAGTAGCACAAGATGACAGTTTTTGATGGTGTAAACAAGAGGCATCTTTGTATATATTTAACACTTTTTTTAAAGCTGAACTCAGGTAAGTTAAAATCGTCCTTATCGTTCTCGATCGTTAAATCTTTTATTTAGAAAGCATAACCATTGATTTTTTATTTGCTTTGGCAAAGTTCAATATTCTACACACGTTTACGAAAAACAATTGTGATAGAAAGTGAGGGAAAAAGTTTCATTTCAAAACTTTAAAGCAATTTGTCTATCTGTTATGAGTATTACAAATGACATTGTAGCATAAGGTAACTACAATGCTGATTTTAAGTGAAGAGTTATAGGTAATCAGAACCCGCAAAGGGAAGGTAGTGTAATAGGATTATTGTTCTTGAACCCCAAAATACTACAATTTCCAAACAAAAAAAAACTTTTAAGCTGACATAATTGCATGTTCCAAGAAATTGTATAGTTGCATAAATTCAGTTGTATTTTATTAAAGATTGCAGAAGCTACCGATGTAGGTGGCATTTAATTGTTATTGTTATATTGTGTACTCATTGTTTTATCTTAAATTTTTAACGACGTTAATGTCAATAAAACGGCATATACATTTTAGTCAAAACAAGATTATCTCACTATTACCATATAATTTGTATGAACTAATTTTTAATGAATTTAATTTTCCAAAGGCTGGTCTTGAAGGTTTTGTCACATGCTCTTTCCACTGAAATAAATGATTGTTGATATATGTAGTGCAAAAAGGGTATCAAAAACTTTTTTCCTTTTAGTGATATGTGGCACAGTTGAAGCTATCAAAACCAATTTAGACGTTCCAGTTAATCAAACTGCTAAATTGCAGTGGAGAGTTCTCCCTGATATAGGAGAAGAAATATCTACAGCAGATGCGTTTGTTTTTGGATCCCCCAAAGTTCAAATATTGCAAGGCACAAGGTTGGTATCAACCATAACAACTGCTGGTGCAGAAATGTTTGGTAGTCGACTATCTGGAAAATTGTCAAACGGCATATATACACTATCTATAAAGAAAATCAAATTTAATGAAAAGAAGTCTTTTAATTTGGATGTTCTATTCAGATCACAGTCAGGAGTCGATATTAAAAGTTCAAAAGTGGTTATAAAAGAAGTTGTAGGTGGGTTGCAGGGTTTTTTTAATTTCCAAAATGTGCAATTTATTATTCCAATTCCTGGTTACAGGCGTTGTTAAAGTAACAAAAAACTTTTCAATGACAGCGAAATTTCAAAGTCTATATTTCAGGTTTAATTTATTTCTGTTTTATGTTTAAACAAGCTAACCTTTTTAAGAAGGGTGAAGCTGTTACACATTGAATCAAATAAAACTGCGGACTTTTTGTAGAAACATTGTAATTTATGAACCCTTTAAATTAGGGACTATATGCTACAGAAAGTATAAATTAGTTTTAAACTTCTGCGTTTCAAAATTCTTTTATAAGCATTAAAATCAGCTGCAATATTATATTTTCCATTTCGAACATTCCCCTTTTTTTTTCTTTGTAATTTCAGAATTTGGGGGTTTCATGCATTGACAGAATTATTGGTCTTGCTCAAATTTCAAGCATTTTTTATATGATACATCTGATATCGTCACATTTTGTTGAAAACTAGAGAAATAAGAATAAACCACAAATGTGGCACCTGTTTTCCATCACAAAGGAACAAAGGATCATCTTGATGTTTGAATATTGCGTTTTCTTTAAGACCTAAATTAAAAATCCCTAATTTCCAATATCATTTTGTTAGACGGGTATGATCTTACGCAATATTTTAATCAGGGCTTAACCTTATTTGTTATGGGCTTTTTTGACTCTTGTAAGTATGGGGGGGGGGCATAAAGTACCCGCGGGTTGTAACTTTTGTTCAGTTTAGTTTTAGTCACGAAACTTGGCACAAAGAAGCCTCAATATGTTGTGACTTAACATGTGACAAAATATTTGGCTTGACATGTCAGCACAGGATGTGATGACGTCATAATGACACAATGGTCGAAGAAAATATGTCTTTCTTGAAAATTCTCGTTTTTTTATCATTTTTAAAACTATTTAACTATTTACAGTACTAGTCCTTAAAAAGTAATATAAGAATATAAGATATTATTAGAAATATTTACAGGTGTTATGAAGACAAAGAATTTCTCTAAGGAGAGAATGGAAATCGATCAGAATTCAAATCTTCGAGAATTTTTTGTAAAAATTCGATATTTGAGAACCTAAGTGTTAGTACCTGTCAAGGAATGAAACTTGATATATCTATTATCACTTATGTTAGTAACTACTCAATCAAGACAATTTGGATTGACATTTGGCACAATGAACTATGCCGGCATTATTTGACAATAGAAATGGAGAAATAGGAAAATAAAATATTCTGGTCAGTAAATTACCAATATTCCGGTCTGAAAATTACACAGTATGCATGTCAATAATGTATGATGACTACTTTTTTCATTTTCCGAAAGTCCAATAAAAGTTAGAAAAAGTCACCAAATTTTAAAGAATTTCATCAAGTGTTTAAAAAGTTATGAGACTTTAAAATGCCGCGGGCACTTTATGTCACCCATACCGAATAGGGTTAAGGCTCTACCGAATGATCACAATAAAAAAAGTGTTCTAAGAAAAAAATTATATTTCGCATGTTGGGGAGCCTTTATGTTGCCATCAAAATTGTTACATTGAAGTAGACTTTTATGAGTGCTGCTCTACCTAAATTATTAAATTCTAATGCTTATTAATAATTTAAATTTATGAATACATTTTGCTAGAATTTCCTAATAAAATGAAAAATTCATCTTGATAAAGTACTGTTTTTACTACCAATTTTTTTGCTATGAGAAGCCATTTCTGCTCTGTAGCAATTGTCACAAAAAAAAATGAATTGATAGTTCGCTGTGCTATCAATAATAATTTTGTTAGATAAATTTCGACTACTTTATATGCAGTAGTCATTCATGGATATCAACGTAGCACATAATATGTAGTTCTTATATCCTTCAAACTCTTGTATTTATTTAAAGTCCATAAATAATGAAAGTTTTTTGGTTATAATAAGTATGTGCATGGTGTAACCTGCTACATACTTCGTTGTAGGTGGTCCTATTTTTTGTGGTGCAAATATATCTAAAAGCTCAAGGGTCATTGAAGGAACAGCACTTACTTTAAAACAAGATGTTTGTGGTAATCCTAAACCAGATGTTCAGTGGAAAATGTCAAGCGACAGTAGATATATGCCATCTGAAAGTTCTGTTCTAAAAGAAAATATCACAAGAAGTTACCAATACACATTTACAACAAAAGGATTAACTAGAACAAATTGCGGTCACTTAATTGAATTTCGTGCTTCTGGTTACAAACCTGATATAACTGAACAAACGATAATAAACATAAATTGTAAGTCACTGTCTTGTTTATTATACTGTATATTATCTACGTATAAATAACGAATTTTTTGTAGTACAACAGACATGTTAAAAAAATTTTGTGTATCGATTTATTAAGTTTTTAAACAGCATCATTGCCTGTTAGATAGTGTATATCCCTTTAGTTAAACCATCAGTTGCAACTGCCATAGCATATTACCAAGATAATTGTGTCCATGTGAATTGGAAGGCAGAGGATACCGGAAATTGTAAAGTGACATATCAACTCACTTTTAATACTGGACAAACTTTTGAAGTAACTGGCAATACTTTTAAAAGATGTTCCCAAGGAATACTGAGAAGCACATCTGTCAACATAAGAGGAATATACAACAATCAACGTGGAGATAAAAGCGAGGATGTTTTCTCATCAACCCGGCCACCCAGTCCGTCAAAGAAAGGTCTAGATACGTTTAGTTTTCAACTTTTTTGAGACTATTTTTGACTCTATTGACACCTGTTAAGACAAAAAATGTTGTGAATTGATGTACTATGGAGCGGTCACTGCATTATTGGGAGGGTGTATGTGTCGTGAACTTTTAATAGTGCTTGTTGGCAAACTGGAAGAATGGTCTATTTCAGACATGTGCGACATTTCGTGTAATATTTTACCTTGAATGTGTTTGTATTTTGACTTTCTACAAGGAAGTCACGTTTTATTTTCTATGCATAAGTAATTCAAGATTTACTTTGTTCCTCTTTTAAGGGGAGGAACAAAGTAATTCTTGAACTTTGCTCTTCTATATCGTACAATAAAGACCCGTTGATAACAGGGTTTAAAAGGTGATGAACTGTAAAATCCGGGAATATTTGATGTTGTAAGCACCTTGTGTTAAAAAATTATGCTTGATGAATATGCAATTGGTTTAGTTCTAACGATTATATGGATTATCCGTTAAGTAAATCAGCTGCTATTGTGATTTTACTATTACTGCGTCGGCTTGGTTATGCTTTACTTGACTTTTAATGCATTAAAGATTTAATTTTATGCCTTTGTTTATAGTCGATTTGCGTACAGTCGTACGATTGAAATACAAGAGTCTGTTACCAACGATGATTACCATAATAACAGTGTATAATTGCAATGCACGGCAGTTTTATGTAAACAAATATGGCGGTCGATTTATTTTGTGGAATGGATAAAAGACCAGCTAAAGTTTTGCATCAACTTTAGGAAGTCTCGTTTGAGAAATAGGAAAAGATACCACATTTAGTTCTACATGGTATAAATCAAATTAAATTGATATATATGAGGGTTTTTTCTTTCCCTGCCGAACTGGTAGTTAACTAGCTAGCTACTGTGTACTGTCCAAATTATGTGAACATAATATATATCGATGTTGTTAAATTCTTTACCCTAGTTGGGTACAAAAGTCAACGTTCTTAGTCAATGTTTGAGTCTATTTTTATAAACATTTTGGTGACAAGCTGGCTGTGTTCTTTTTAATTTTATGTGGGCAAACGAGCTAAATTATCTGTCAAATTTCTGAAAAACATTTTTATGGCTAAAAACTATTTCATTTTGAAGTGCGTTGTTTATAATCTCCAAACCTCTTACCCAAATCGACAGGCAAAATAATGCAGGTCATAAACCGTGTACCAGTCGATTCCAATCCAAACTTTATATTTAGGTAGAGAACTAAAATTTTAAATTAAAATATATATATAACTTACATGTAGTTTATATTTAGAACACATAACAGTGAAAAGATGCTAGTAGCCACAATATAATTTTTTTTTAACCATAATCTGACTTTCTTCACCAAAGGTCTACATTTTTTGGCATGTCGATTTTTCTGATTTTTTTTTTAAATCTCGTAAAAACGTACACATTGGAACTTGTGTTTATAACGTAAATTTAACGAGATTATTTGATACTTACTAGGCCCATGGAATGCACATTAAGGCACTAAAATGTAAACTGTATTCCAATTTTATAGGCATTGTCTTTCAAATGCAGAAAGCTGTCACCAATTTCATTCCTACTTACCCATAGAAAATAAAAAATGATTTTTTATTAGGTTTCAGAAGTTGAACAATTTAAATGAGGCTGATAAAGGTTGTGTCACAAAACTTCTAAATCTGGACAAAATAAGAACAATATAATAATTTTTTTTAACAAAATAATTCTTCTTAGTACAATGTACCATACTGAGAAAATATAACACTAAAAGTTGTTATTATTATATTTTAGGCCAGCGATTGATTATGCTCAACCGGAATATTTTCACATATCATGGCCAAGTACAAAATGTATTTCTGGAATGAATACCCTACACGTATATAATAAATCAGCTTTAACTTAACCCATTATTTATATCATTAAATAATATCATATGTCGTTCCTTTTACAAAATGGGATCTTGCAAAATCTCTAAATGTTAATCTACAAAAAGCGTTCCTTGCCTTAGTGACAGTTTATATACAATTAAGAACAACATCGCAAAAGTTTACTTTTTAAAACCGTTTTAATTCTTGGTTTTTGGTTATGATAATTTTAAAAGAGAATACAACAAACTTTGGGAGAAAATAAGTTGTACATTTGGAGTTATCAGCATAAATTATATATGACTAGTCCGTGGCCCGGAAAAAATCCAAGGTTTCGCCCGTTCTTTTTTTACCGCATTGCGTGCTCCTCGCTTCTTGCGGTAACATTTTGCGTAACAGACAGACAGACGTATAAGGGTATCATAATATAGACTAGTCGGTCCGTGTTTCCGTAACACGAATTTTTCTCGCGCACAAACAGACAGACGGAATACGGGTATTATTAAAGATATAGGAAATTTTGAATAATATATTATTAGAACAAGCTTTATTATATTTTAAATTTTATAAGAGCGTGATTGTAATATTCAACTGTGGTTTTCACTGCAGTTGATTTGTGTAGTCGTTTTATCACAAAACATTTTGAGTGTTTTCAGCTTCTACTGTCAACACAAAAATGTGAAGAAAAAAACATATAAAAAAAACAAATGACAATTGTAAGAACTACAGTTTATTGTATTTTTTATTTATAGATAACAATCTTTGCCATACGGTCACTATTCCCTTAATTTTGGTGTTCGTTTTGGTTGTTGTTATTGTTTTGTTGATTAAAGGAAACAAATTGTGCAAAAGGAGTGAGTAATGCGTAAAGTATAATCGAATTTTAATTTTTGTGGTTATGTATTTTCTATTGGCGTTGAAAAGAAAAGTTATAGCGGGGGCTGGTCTAAAAAACATTTACGTTAATTTTTTTTAAATGGCGTTTATCATTAGTCACCACTCAACACATTTACACAATTTGCGATGGTTAGTGTGATGTGGCAATTACGTTTCTGTTCTTCCTGTGATAGACATGCATCAGATAATCATTTTCCAAAAATGGAAAAGCGTTACGTTCAGTACAAAAACTGAAAAAAGACTGTTTAAATTTGGAAAACTCCGTTTACTTTCCTCCATTTTAACCCTATTAAACCCGGGCTTTTTAAGTCTGCTGTAGCACCAGAGGGGGAGGCATAAAGTGCCCGCGGTCACATTTTTATAAATTACTCATGAACTACAAATCATTTTGCTATAAAACTTGCCACACTTATAATTCAACACAATAGGAATACGATTGACTTTTAATTTGGGTGTAATGACGTCATTGCCACCTGTTGTGACGTCATCAAAGACAAAGGGTAACTGATTTTTTAGGTATTAATGAAAAATGTCGTAGTTTAGAGTATGCTATGTTTTGAAAGTAGACAAGTATGTAAAATATATACAAAAATATTATAATTATGAAAAAAAAGTCTAATTGTTAGATATATGTTTGGAGAAAATGAAATTTGATCACAATAAAAAATGTTTTTTTCCAATTCAAAACATCAATTTCTTCTTTTTTTGCAAAAGTAAGTATATTTCCCAAAATGAAGAATTAATCACAATAGGAATAAGATTGACTTTTAATTTCAGTGTTATGACGTCATTACTACCTGTAGTGACGTCATTAAAGACAAAGGATAAAATATCAATTTTGGTCCGTAAATTATATATTCTGGTCTGTAAATTACACATCTGGTCCTCATTTTATCTTACACGTTTGATTACTTTCAAATGTTTATCAACTGAATAATTTTTGACTAACGATTTAGCATAAAAGGAGATAACAAAAAAATATTTACTTTAAATATTTTACCCCCTGTTCACAAATGGTTTACCCCCGGAAATGTACGAAAAAATCCCAAAATTTTTTTTGGAATCAGAAAGTCCAACAACAGTTAGGAAAAGTCACAAAATTTCAGGGTCTAATAATGAGTACAGAAAAAGATAATGAAAAAAGAAAAAGCCACGGGCACTTTAATCCCCCCCCCCCCTCCCCGCGGGGCTAATAGGGTTAAACAGAGGCACCATGTGTACAGGTTACAGTCAATCAATCGTTTTACACTTTTAACCTTTGGGTTCATGCAACCAAAAAATAAAACAGAATACACCACGTTACGGCCGGTGTTTAAAAGTTGTCACAGGCTGACGACAACGATAGTTAACACCCTTACGCTACGACTCTAATCAAATGACCTGAGTCTGTTGTGAAAATTCAACATGCCAACTTTAACAAAGTTACACTGCTTTTGTGTTATCCAGAAAATGCGTTATGGGAGAAACTTCTTGCGCGAATCTATATTCTGGAATCGCCTTTAAAATTAGTTTCTTTTCCGCAATTTTTTTTTTCAATATTGTAGATACAAAAACTGATGAATACAATTTACTTACGGTCAACAGAGTAGACACAAGTGACATTTTATTTGTACATGATTCCCTGTTATCGGAAGTCATATATTTAAGCAATTCAAAGTTCGCCCTTGTTAATGTCTGTAAAACAATTTCTTTTATTTTGGACGTGTACCTAATTACAAGCGAACATAGATTCTATGTGCTTTTCAGTGTGTTACTGGAATAAGGAGTTCCTGTTGGTTTATTTCGTTGAATAAACTCTTTTATTTTTACCTTCCTTTTCAATAAAACTAAACATCTAATCTTCCACCACTACACATGTGCTTATTATTTTCTTCTTTATTCAGATTTTGTTAATAAGCATCAACTACCATTGCAAAACGCTGGAGCTAGGAATGATGACGATTACGAAGTGACGGTGGCAACATCATCTCATTATGCAGATCTCAATCCTCAATTTATAACACCAAGTGTGTATGCTGAATTAACAAACAACAAAGCAGCACAAGCAGCATCGTCGAACTATGCAGAACTTAATGTTTAAGCAATAAAACCAAGTTTGTATGCTGATTTGACAACAAAGTGATGGACAATATTGCAAGAAGTACTTATGTTTAACTGCAAAACTCAGACCTCTTACAATTGTAACGTAGTATTTTTGCTTTATTGAAAGTTTATCTGCATTTTAAAATTTCTATAAGCTACCTATTAAAGATTATTGTTTTTAAGTATACTTTTATTCAGTAAGCATCATCCGCTTCCTTTCTTTCCTGTACTCAGCCTCTTTTTTTTATCATGCGTCCCTCGCGTTTTGCATAAATTTAATTTAATTATATCATGCATCCCTCGTGTCTTGCATAAATTTAATTTAATTTAATTATATTGGTGACGATATGAATAGTTTTGTACATATCGACAGTTTATAGCGTTTAAAAAAACTCAGTTTTTCTCAAGATTGCAGAATAGTTGTATCACGTATTAAATAATCCGCCCTTTAAGCAACAAAGTTTAAAAAATATAAGTAGCAACTAATGGATACTACAAAATCAAACAAAATGACTAATGGATTGGTTTAAAGTTTTAAGCACAGTCAGATAAGGCTGCTGTTTTAACCGAGTGCATAAAAGACAATTTATAAAATGGCTGGGTACATATAGTTCCTAAAAGAAATTTTGCAACGGATAAGTTTTAAGTACCTCGAATAGCTGTAACAGGTCGGCGTTATAAACTCTTGCATCAAGCTACAAAAGTACTTGTCATACTTTTCACAAGACATACACATAGATAATTTTTGCTGAAAGATATCGCTGGATATTTAGATGTATGTTCAAAAAACGAACTCAGATTACTAATAACAGTTGACCATCATAACGTTACAGTAATCAACTAACAAAAATTATTGTTGAACGTATTACGTATTCTTTTTATTTGGTAGAAAGGTAGAAAGTTACTTGAAGTAGCTGCCCCATATTCAACGCTACTCAGGCCGGGCATTTTAGGGGTCTCATTGCGGCCGTAAAACTTTTATATATATGAGAAGGCTCCCGTTAGACAATTGTTGGCCACAAAACTTGGCACAAATGTTTGTTATTACATTGGAGGAAAACGTTGACGTCATCATTTAATCCCAACATAAAAATGGCAAAAACGAAGGAGAGCAAACTTTGCAATAGCAAAAAATATTGCAAATGTTCGTGACGTATAAAATTGCTTGATAAAAACATAAAAAAACAAAAATGTGATTTTGGAACTGTGAAGAAAAATATGTTTTGTTGTAGTTCTGGCCAATAATAAAATTGGACAAAAACATATTTCTTTAGACAAAGGTGAACATTCATACCGAGAATGTTCACCTTTAAAAGTTATTCTTTAGATTCTGTTACAAAAACATGAAAGATAGATGGGGCTTTTTTGCCTCGCAGATCGATTAGAGCTATAGTTTGTGTTTTGTAGCATTGAATTAGCTTGAAGAAGAGTTTATTTACGGACATTGTTTTTTTTTGGATACCTTTATTTTAATTTCGGAATAGGCTAGAACATTCATGGAAACTATTTTCTTGTATTTTATAGGATTCTCATCAATTGGGATTTTGGTACATTACTTAACCCTATTCGGTCTGGGGTTTTTTGCGGCCCCACCCCCCCCTAATAACTTTTCATAGGCTTGTCCAAAGTGAATCAAACTTAGCACAGTGTCAGCACATTTTCTGTGACGCCATAAGTAGCTTAAAATTTGCTCAAAATGCCGCTATCTGCTTAAAATTCAATTACTTTAGTTCTAGAGAGAATTATTACATTCTGTTTTAAGTTTCTGAAAGCTAAATAAAAGTTATTTAACACATATTCCGGTTTTTATACAGATCGCATAAAAAACTGCCCAAAATTGTCCGGAATTTTTTTCGATCTTCGGGTAAAATCCGAAAAAATCGGGAAATCGGATTAATTACGTGTCCAAAACATGCAAAATCATTCTTCTTAATGAAACAAACTTGTGTTGTAAGGTTCAATTTCTCACGATAATTTTACCAAGAGTTATTATACTTTCCCCATTATAAGAGTTTCATAGAGATTTTTAGGGGTAGTTTCGAGTAATAGCCAATATCAAAGCCTCTGAACGGTATGGGACCTAAAAATTTGGCATGCATGTGTCTAATAAATTATTATTGAAACTCAGTAAGTATCGTAGCCATGCAACGTAGCATTAAGGAGTTATTAAAAAAAAACGTTAGAGCGGTGCAGAATCCGCCCACCCCCCCCCCTTCCTCCCCCCCGGACCGAATAGGGTTAAAGCCAAGTTAGCAGTTTTTAGCAAGATATGGTATTCCTGGTAGGAATTTTAATCTTAAAAATGCCCCTAATTATATAGACAACAAATTGCCCTTAATTATTTTTGCTTTAATTCGGCTAGTCTCTTTAATAATAGCCGTTTTTGTCGGATTGTCAACCAAAACCGGGCCGTGCTAAACCACACACGAATTCTTCAATATACAAATACCAAATGCGATATATGCGTATCAACATTGCTGAAAATTGCAGTGAATTTTACATAGTCGAATGTATACAAAGAAAGTACCCAGGGAGTAAACTCATTTCCCGAACGATTTTAAAAATGATTTTTTCAGCGCTAAAACCCATGAGACTTGTAGTTTTCAAAAATGTTATCATTTTTGATGAGACGCAGAATGAAAGCAGTTTAATCGCCGGAAACCGAAAAACCGCGATTTCCCGTAAATCACGTCTATAAACTTGTTCAGAAAATTATCATAGTGCGTATACTATACAGAAGCCCACTAATGCAAACAGCACTTACCGCGTTAAAACGAGTTACCAAAAACTGTTTTCGTTAGACAAAAATGGTATTGATTTATTAGAAGCGACGCTCCGTGAAATATCTAGTCTTAATCTTCTACGTGTAATTAAAACAATTGCCTTGCGATCAGAAAATAGCTTTCTTGCGCAACGCATAATAAAAAGACTTGTTGTCTTTAAAGGTAAAAGAAAATAATGTTGCAGAACTATAAAAACTGTATCATGAATACCTTACTCGAAATGAAAATGATAAAAAAAATTTAATGTGCTCATTATTATTGAGAGAATATTTATTTGTTGTTTACAAAAATGTACATCATCTTCCTTACTAATACTCATTTTTAAATTGCGCGTGTAATACTGGAAGAAAGGTTGGAACAATATTATTTCTGTGACGTATGACCTTTTAAAATTCAAAACAAACCGCGCACATGAAAAGATACTGGGTTTCATAATATCTTCCCCTGGTTTACTATATATATATGTGAGTTCTATATTATTTATAAGACGGTACGCATTTTCCTTTGATACAGAAAATGGATTGATTAAGTTTTTTTTTACACTTTTTTAATTTATTCGCCAGATTATTTTCACGTTAAAGCCACATTTAAAAGAAGCGCTCATCCACATAAGTTTCTTGAAATAAAAAGGGGGATATTTGTATTATGCTCTTCCTTTATAAACCGCTACCTATTCAAAAGGCTGTTTAAAATGACTTTTTATGTCCTCATGAGTTGCTCAAATACCATCAAAAACAATAAAAAAGATGAAAATGAAAACGTTGAAAATAAAAATGTTTCTTCACGTTAGCACGTTAAAGATCTGCATGGATAGTCTATTAATCTCACAAATTTGCCAAAATACGTTAGTGTTTGTCCCGATCATTATGGAGAAAGTTGTTTGATTCGTAGTAGGAACTACAAAATAAACTGCTTGATAAAAATAAATTTGATCCCAGGCTCTAAAGCCACTAAATTTCCTCAAAATGAACAGCCAAATGCAAGAGGGACTTCTAGGAGAAGAAGAATTGAAAGAGGTATGGTTAAGCTTATAGCGCTCTCGGGCTATAAAATTTCAAAAAAAATCAAACTCCTTACCAGGCGAAATTATGTTTGCAAATACGATCGGTAAATTTTCAACCACCGATATTATTTTATCTGCATTAAAGATCCCAAACGAGTGTCACAGATCAGGAAAGTAAACATGTCTTATGTATACTGTGTGACAAGTTTTTACTGTAATACACGTCATATAAACTGTGAAAGATACTTTTGTTCATAACAGTAATATGCGTTGATATTGTTGCCACCAGCGCCGCAACCCTTATAGTTTCTGCAACGGCGCTCAAAAAAATTTCAGGGTTGCATAAGGACTTTTTTGGAAGAATTCTGCGCTCCAGCTTTCCCAACAAAAAATAGTCACAAAGGAAACCGTATAAAACGACATTCGACGCTGCAGATAGCCGCTTTAAATCGTCCATTACAGGAGGAAAAGATACAAAAATCAACGTCTTTCAAACGAATAAACATTTGTTTAAACATTATACTATTTTGTTTTATTAGTTGCATTTCTAAGCCCTTTATAACAATCTCTAAGCCATCCTTGAATCTAACATTTATTTTATCAGCACTGGGATCTTATGGCGAATTTTTGAAACAATGCATGATGGAGTCGTACCTCTCACACGTCTTCCCAGTCAATTGTCAAGAAACCATGAAAAATACCTGTAAATACATCCATATTAGTTAGCAAACAGTTGTAAATTACGTGCATATATCAGTTATTCTTTTTCCATCTTACTAACAATAAATTAGAACAGAAACAACAGTATTGGAGTAATTTGATATATTGGTATGGAGAGTTAAAAGAGGACCAATTTTTGTTACAATCCTAACTCTTTGCTTACAGAAAGTCGTTGAGATTTGCTATCTTTTATGTATCAATCCCTACTAGAACTTGATGACCACCTGCCGTGTCGTAACACATGTGGCCTGTCTTTGTTTTCGCCAAACAACAAATTATTAAGAATCCAGCTGAAATTTCAAATTATTTATACACGAATACTTTCGTAACCAGGTTACGGGACATGTGGAATTACAAGTGTGAACTATGTACACAATTTGACCTTCTCTTAGCTGATCTATGTTTTAGATTTTTTAACACTAATTTCAAATGAATCTTGTTTATCTTCTAAGTCCTTAACTTTTAAGGCTAATAATTCGTCAATGCGAAAGAATCCTGCGAATCCTAACACGCATAACACTATAAATCTAATGTGCATTAAGTTTGAACTGTCTCCGTAACATGCAATTATCTCTTTAATTATGTCCACTGTGAACGGTTGTGTCTTATTCAACGTTTTACCGACCAATCGTTTTGGGCCTTCAAATGCTAATTTAACAATTAAGTGGTCTGTAGGCGACGAAAAACCTGCATTAATGTGTCCCCAGCGTAAACGACAGAGTGCTGAAATTGTTGTACTTATTAAACATCCTTCCATAACCAAGTAGTTAAAATAAATGCATACGAAAAAAGTGACAGCAGAACAATGTTGACTTCTTATTTAGAGCTCCAATCTACCCACTTTTGCCAAGCTCTTTTGTATTTAATAATAGTTTCCTTCGCATAAGCTGCTTCTAAAAGTTGATGTAAATTTGCTGCTTTCGACTTAGGTACAGTGTTTTCTTTCGTGTCTAGTATTTCCCAAATACCAACATTGATGTAATCTGTTAAGAATAAAGGAATGTAAATCAGCCTCCTATGTACGATTTATTTAGAAAATTTAATCCTTAGTGGTTCTGGGTAATTTAATGGACACGCCCGTCTGGAGATTTAAGGCGCCCGTCCAGCGGTTAAGTAATATACATACGCCTGTTAAGGGATTTTACACCCGTGCGGTATTTGTCCTTGTGTCAAATTCATTGCAAAGCACATAACAACAGTTAATTTTTTTACCAGTATCCACTAACAAATCTAAAAATTTAAAGTCCTCAAATACGGATTTACAAGCCGTATAATTATATAAATAAGGATCTAATAGCAAATAATCTGTTACAAATTCGTAAAATAAGTTCCATTGGGAGTTACAATGGCCAGAAATTTATTGATTGCCACATAGGGAAAAATAGTACGACTCGACTGTTGCAAATTTTTTAGGTGATTTAAAACATCACCCACTTAGGAAATAGGGGGGGGGGGACAACTAAATAACATCACCGAACCAATTGTAAGTAAATGCGTTAACAACAAGCGAATTCGGAAAAAAATAATTTGAGTTAAAGTTGTTAACTTTCTAATTTATATCGTCGGCGAAACGATCGATTATAAAAAAGCCAAACTTCTGTTGGAATCAATTGTTTTTGATAAAAATCTGCTTTGTTATTTGCCTCTCTCGGGATCCACGGCAATTGTAACTATCTCCCGCAAAAGTTTATTCGATAAAAGTGTAAAAGAAAATACTATATTTTGAACAAAATGGAAATGAAAATAAAACAAGAAGCCCTTAAAGATTTCCGCCATTAGCAATAATCTGAAAAGGTACTGAATTTTGAAGAGGACTGAGTAATATGGGGGAACAAATTCATTGAATAGACACAAGTAAAGTTTTGCAATCAAGTTTGGTTTACAATCAGAGCCGCAGTGCAAAAATAAAAAAATCGTTCAGAAGAAATGTTATGGTGATGTCTTGTGACTCTGCTTGTATTGACAAAGGAAGCTCAGGGCACGATAAAATGATCTAGTATCCTCACTATTGTACAATAAATCACCTTTCTCAAAACATGTTTTAGATCATCTTAATTCCAACGACTAATGGCTTTGAAAACCGAAAAGCATACATTAAAAAAAGATATGCAAGAACATTGAATACCTCTTGTAGGACCAAATTGAAGATCCCTTTGGTGAAATGAATTTTTAAATAATTTAAGGGACTAGGATTTGATTTAACATCACCTGCAGGTAACAGCAAAAAATAAAAATAAAAAAACAGGTTTGTACGCAACATATTACAAAATCGAACAATGCTGAACATGGCTGCATGGATGCTAGGCAAAATTTAATAGAACATATTCCACCATTGCATGAAAAAGCAGAATTATTTGATTTACCTCAACACAAGCAAACACACACAAAAGAGCACAACAGCACACGATGTTTCAAAATGACTGAGCTGACACAGCCACGAGTAAATCAAGAGCCACGATGTTGATACAGTCAGATCGACTGCGTATTGCAATAAATTGGGCCGCAGTGCGTTAGTATCAATCGTCAATCAATTGTTATGATTGAGCTATGAAAAAACTAGTCGTCAAAATGCCGACTGTGTGACCCAGTGTCGAACGCCACGTTGAGCGCTAATAAAGCTGTAAACTGTGCCACACATCCATGTGGAGCTCTTTAGTACAGGTATACAGTATGTCGTCAATCAAGTGAAGCGCACACACCATTATAGTGTTTCAGGTATTTTTAAAAAAAAATAACTTTCCTGCAACTTTAGCTGAAATAAAATCACTGTTTACAACTCGTCGTTATCCCGTCCTAACGAAGACGGTCGACCATCCTTTTTTTTTTCGAAATATGTTTCCGGCAAAAGTACAAAAATGAATTTTACTCCCGGGTAAACGCATTTGGTACTGGTAATGTCGCACGGCCACATCAGATTTGTGACATTATACTTTATTGCAACATTGGTTTAAATAAAAACACAGGAAACAGGCCGTTGTAACCCCGTCTAGCTAAAACAATCACTCTCCAATTTCATTTTGCAGAATAATTTTTTACGACTGTAAGAAAAGGTGTAGCTAACTTACTACATTTCACATAAGAATAACAGATTAAGAATTTTGGTGTAGTCAAAAGAGAAAGGTCAAGAAACAAACTTTCAAAATGGCCACCATTACATTGATCGTCCACCAAACACGACGTAATCGTTAAAACTTGTACTCAAAATATAATAAAAAAGGTAACCATGACAATTTCGTAAGAACGGCGTGAGTGATAGCAAGTATGTTGAACGCTGAATGGATTGGGAACAAGCTCACGAGCAGCGTTTCCAAAACGCAGCCGAAATTAGAAACTGGGTACCCCAGTTAACTAGTTATAAGAACACGAGCTTTCAGAGATCCAAAATTTAGAATATGTTAAGAACATTTAAGGCTTTGTCAATATCAAGAAGTACCGGAATGCTCTTTTTAATTTCAAATGGTTAAATGAGAAGGAAAATTAAGAACAACTTAAGAAGATGTTGAGTCTTCAAATTGGAAAATGTTAAGAACATTTTAAGGCTTCTTTCAAGATGATTGATCTTTATATAATAAAAACGCGTAATGTAAAAAAGACTGCTACTGTGGACGAGTAACTTGACTAGAGGATTAGCTTGTTAGTGTCGAACTGGAAGTCACAGTGAACAACAATCAAACTTTATTGTTGTTTTTCTACAAAACCATTAAATCTTGGGATAGGGATATATCTTTCGTAAATAAACCATTTATTTATACATCATGACTGTTTTTTAAACACCCGTGTCATCAGCACAAATATAATGACATCAAAATCCAATTTCTGATGCCAAATCAGTTGTTTTATTTTAGGTGGTTACTTTGAGTTGTTTTATAAGCATAGCATTTGTCCTTTGCTATATTATATGGGCCTAGAATTAACAAAAGTTAGTAGATGATAGTGTGTCATGGACATCCGGTAATTTTTTGTAAAAAACAAATAAACATTCCCTCATGATCATCACAACAAAAAAAATAGTTATTACAGTTCAGTTTTACAATAGTATTTTTTAACCGGACATTACACGTTTTTTTTTTATAAGAAATCTGGCGAATAAAGTTTCTTATTTGTATGCTGAAATGTTTTTAGTTCCAAAAGTTTCTTATTTAGTTTCTTAATTTTCCTAGCAAAATAAGGGTTTCATATATCAAATAAATAACTATTTCTAAAAGTTTCTTTAATTTTTGGACTAGTTGGTTTCAAAATAAAAATTTTCAGCATTTTTAGTTTCAAAGTCTCTTTTATTAAAAGTTCTCAACAACACAGCAGCACTCCCTAGTGATGATTGTGAATTAACGGAAAGGCAGACATTGCCCCATTTTTTAAAATTTTTTTTTGGACGCACGCACCGTGGGCTTGGCCAGATGCGCTTTAAGGGCCTTAAACAAATGCGTGCGTAGCGCGTGTAGTAAGAAAAACAGAAAAAGAAAGGAATTGGAATATTTTACAATAGAGTTAATTTTTTCTTCTTATAATAATAAGACGAATCTCTCTTTTCACCGCACTCCCATAGGTTTAGATATAAAAACAAAAAGCATTTTGTGTTATCTTGTGTTTTAAAAAGTTTAACTAGATAGTTGGTAGATCACTTTATTTTATTTTGATTTATTTCCAGTTAAGCAAAGTTATTTTTGCGTGTATAGTTTGCGTCGCATTCATCACATTGAAAGGTGGTTACATTTTCTTTGATGACCTTTTCAGGGAATTCCGTATTAATTCCATCACTTTGCTTTTCGGCAGGTGAATCTGAAAACATGAGTAAAAAGGTTAGAAAAAAAGGAAAATATTTATCATTTAAAACATTTATCTTTATCGTATTTTTTACTTACCCGATCTTTCATCATGGGTAATTATAACTTCATCTTGAAGTGCTTGAAGCTTCTTTTCTCTTCTGTGCTTGTATCTTTTAGTTTGCTCTAAAATAATAAAAACGTGCCTTGCCTAAAAACTCAGAATTTTTTACTTATTTTCTCGCAAGGACGTTACTTTCTAGACGTATTACAATTACGAAAGGTAGTTGGGAAGTGCATACATAACGTACTAGAAACTTCTTTTTCAACATCTGAAAATATTTTATCTAGCTCAGTGTTGCATTCATCTTCCGAAGAACTGTCAACTAAAAAAAAGTGTAATACTGTATGGAAACAGTTTGGCGATTACTTTTTAACATTGAGGATACTTTACTCATCTTTACTCACTCACCGATTATTGAGTACTTTGCTTTGTTTATATTTTGCTTCAAGCAACCTTGTGAAAAATATTTTTAAAAGACTAAAACATTTTGTGACAGTGTCTATGAAGTAAAAAATTACATTTTAGAGACCTTACCTAATTCTTCCCTAGTTTCCCTTATAATGGCTTTGTATAAAAGCTTTTCCCCGATAACGTTCGAACTTGATTCTTCTACAAACAAGAAAACACTCGTAGAAAAAAAGGTAAAACATTTGGTGAGACAACTTTCATAAAGAAAATACAGTTTTTCTCACCTGTTTTTTCTGTTTCCATAATTAATTCTTCCACAAAACTAACTACCTTAAGTGGATAAATTAGCTATAAAGAGGATTGTTACAGGTAAATCTTGTGTTTATATATACGTTTATTCTTATTTTTTATAAAACATTTCAAGACATAAAAATTCATTTCTTTGTGTCATTCCCAAATATAAATCCCCACCAAAATAAACATTTTTTTGTATTCGCCAAATTAAATCCTCGCCAACTTTTATAAAATTAATCATTCGCCAAATTAAATCCCCGCCAAATATTCCATTTTGGTCATTCGCCAAATTAAATACTCGCCAAAATTTATCCACTTAAGGTACAACAAATAGTTTAGCCGAGAACAAGCACCCAGCACAAAGTAAATAAACTCAATTTCCTTGATGATATGATTTTCCCGCGCGCACATGGGGTTTGTTTTGATGTTTAAGAAGTCCTTGATTCCATATTTGGTGTTCTGATAATAAACTTACCACGGAGTGTAGCGATATCTTCATCTGGGAGGTTGTTTACAAAATGGGGCAATGACTTCCTTTCCGTTAATTCGATGATTGTAACGTCTGCCATTTTTAACAGAAACATACATAAACCTTTATGCTTCAAAACAAATTGCTTATTTTCAGAACATTTTTTGTCGGCATCCTTTGGACACCTCCAGAGATCGATCGATTTTTTTCAGCGTTAACAGAGCGTTAACGCTACGTTAAATGAGCGCTAATCAGGTATTTTTTGACGTTTTCACTATGAAAATTTTCAAATATTGCTTAACACAAATATGCCCACCAAGATTATCGTTGCGTTAGCGCGCAATGAAAACCAGGCTTAAGTCTTCGTTTACAATTTCTAATTTATTTACCGGAATATTTTCAAAAATAATGTTGCGAATAACAAAAAAATGTTACGCGTATGAATATTCTACATTTTTTAAAATGGGGATCATATATTTCCAACAGGCGTTCCAGAACGCGCTGAGCGTGGGGGCTATTGTTCGTTCAGTCCCAAATCCGCTAAAAACGGTCCGCTCAGCGCCATTTCAAAAGTGGTCGACTCTACTTCGACTTTTACGCGCGTTTTCAAAGCGCTATCCAATTAAAATGCTCCAAGGCCACGTGATATAAACAACCTTTTGCGAAAGCCATTAAAACTATCATCTTCAATTCAAGGTTGTAATTAAAGGAGCAACCCAAGATAAGAGAGTTTCAAAGTTTAGTGGGTGACATACGAAAATACTAACCTTTTTGCATACTTCCCCAGTAAACACAGCAACGTTGTAACAGCGTTATAATAACGTCGCCCAGCGACGTCGCACTAACATTGCATCAAAGTTGCAAATGGGAATCGCGACAACGTTGTTTTGCGACGTTGTTACAACGTTACTTTCGCACCCTGTTTGCAACATCGCGAAGACGTTCGAACAACGTCGTAATACCCTCAAAGTAACTATTCACAGCATGCGGATGACGTTGCTACAACGTCATAATACCCTCAAAGTTACCATTTACAACAACGCGAGACGCGAACATGACGTTGCAACAACGTCAAAAAACCTTATATGTAATCCATACAGTGTTTATAGGTACTCTAAACGAATGAATGACGAAAAGCTTCGAAAAATATCAATCTTTGTAAAACTTTATAAAATGTACACATAAATATTATATACATATATATATACAGTAAATTGTTATATTATTATAGTAACTAGCTACATTGAAATATGTTGTGGAATCAAAGTAAGGACTTTATAACTCACAGGGTGACCACTAATATAATGAGAACAAAAGTAAGGATATTAAGGAGAATTAAGGAGACAAATTGACATTTTTTAAGTTTTTTAAATAATAAAAAAATAAGGAGAATTAAGGAGAAAACCAATTTTAGTTTAAAAAAAGAGGTAAACGCGAATCGATGTGCAAGTCAAGGCTGCACACATGGGTTCAACAACTTCTGACTATTTATAAATATATTGTTGTACATTCATTCATGGATTTAAGGTTATTAACATACCCCGTCCAATCCATGCTAGCATAAAAAGCGAGAATGATGACAATGACGTGTCACAGTGCTTATCTGCTTATAAGATTTTCGATAAAGAAGGTTGGACCTCAATGCATCCCTGATTAAAACATTTTTTAATTTTCACAAAATGTTAAAAAAACAATAAAAAAATCTACAAAAATTTTTATGAATGATAAAATCAAATCAGATTGGTAGGTTCATGACATCTTCTTGTGCAGTTCTTCCAAAGCCGCCATCCCGGTCTGATGGGGCATACTTCAGTATTGCTGTCATTTCTTTCTCTATTTCGGCGGTCAAAACACCATTCCTGCTGGACATTACACTCGCTGAAACGAAAAAATTTATTGACTGATAAGACATACACTGAAAAGGGGAAAATTTTACCCACTTATTATCTGTTTAACTAGCTTCTCAAAGCTTATCTTCCACACTTAACAGATCCATTAGTATAGATGAGTTTTAGTATGTCATAATGTTTTGATTTTGCAATGAGAACAAATGAACATGCATGTGCACAGGAAAAAAATATAAACAGATCACGACAATCTAAAATATTAAGTAAAAAACAACAACTGACACTAAAATTGTAAAGTCTGCTCTTAAAAAGATGAGATGAGTAAACAGAGACCCTGCATTGCAAGCTGTTTTCTTAGAGAAAATATGAAGGGGCTAATCTAAAGTCTAGCTAGCCTTTTTCATGAAAGTATCCTAGTACTCTCTTGTAAATGTAAACCAGGAAAAAATAATATTTTCCTAAATAATGCTATATATATAACAGTATTTTATAGATTAAGGCGCTTTGAAGTAAGAAAAGTGAAGTGAGGGTCAACCAGACGTGTTTATTTTAAAATATATACACATTATTATCCTATCACAATCTTGAAACAGAGAGCTAGCTTATATAGCAAAAAATAATATCCATACTTTCTTTCCAAAATAGAAACATTTCCCTCAAATTTCCAACGAAGTTTTCAGCCTTGTGGTGTACATTGTTGATGTCCAATTTCAAACTCAGTGCGCGGATTTATGTGGTCACACTTACCACACAATATGTCAAAATATAATTTTAACATTGCCTTAGGTAAGACTGACCACAATGAAATACTGTGCATGACAGTTATTCTCCTGATTTATAAAGATGGAAGTCTTACCGAGACGATTTTAAGGAGTAATTTTATTACCCAAATACACGTAATATTCTGGTCGTAATGTTACGTTGCAAAAACTACCGAAAAGCAACGTCGCAGTTAGCCCGGGTTCCTGACGCTCTCGGCATTACGGGGACTACACGGTACAGGGCCGCGAAAAGTAGAAAAAATCCAAAGTAGAAGTCAAACAGGAGAGCGTCAGGTGGACCCTCTTTGAATTTGAATTCACAATCTGAATTCACGCCGCTGATTGGCTAAAATTTTAATTGTCGGCGTGAAAAAAAATATAAAAATAAGTTGTCGGTGAGACACGTTCAACGAGCCTCACCGACAAAAGGAAAGCAAAACGAAAGCTTTTTAATCAACCTAGACCCCAACGTTAGTTAACTATGGAGTTATATGTGGGACAATATTCGTGTATGGTTTTCGTCGCGTCGTAATACTTTTCGTCGTGTCGTATCTTTCTTCGTGGCGTGGTTTTCTTCGACACGTAATAGTTTTCGTCGTGTCGGATCTTTCTTCGTGGTGTGGTTTTCTTCGCAGCGTAATGCTTTTCGTCGTGGCGTATTACTCTTGTTGGTGTAATCTCATGTTTCGTCGTGTCGTATGTCACTTCATGGGATATTTCACTTTGTGGCGAAATAGTTGTGCTTTTTTTACACGGAATTACTAATTTCGTGAAGCTTTTACACAATATATTTCACTTTCTTTCTAGAGTTGCTTTGGTCTTTCTACTGGGTAGAGCTAGCTATTATTTTTGTCATTTTCTTTTTATAAACGAAACATTCTTAGCTATAGATTTAGCTAGCTATACATTTTTAGCATGCTACACTGTATAATCTATTATCTATTTTGTAGTTTAAATGGATTCTGATGAAAATATCAAAAATCAAGTAAACTATAACTACATAAACATCGTAAATTATTACATAAAACTCTTACACAACACATAATATTTCTTCATAATCACAAATGTAAAACTAACTTGAAAATAGAATATAATTTTTAGCACTACACTAAAGGTTTTGTTTATTTTACCGCACTTTATTTATGTGACTTGGATTTTTTGTAAGCGCTACACGAATTTAGTAATTTCGTGTTAAAAAAGCATAAAAATTTTTCGCTACGAAGTAAAATACGCCACGAAGTGAATTACGCCGCGAAGTGAAATACGCCACGAAGTGAAATACGCCGCAAAGTGAAATACGCCGCGACGAACATAAATACGACTCGACGAAACCTAAAACCACCCCGCCAAGAAAGATACGACGCGACAAAAACCACACCACGAAGAAAGATACGACACGACGAAAAGCATTTACGACGCGACGAAAACCATACACGAATATTGTCCCATATATAACTCCATAGTTAACTTTATTTGTTTAAGTTGTCGAGAATTAGTAATAAGTTGTTCAGCCGGCGCCATCTAATTTACATATGAATAGACGGCAGCTGTTGGGGATGGTTTCCATGATCATTAGCTGTTAGGGTGGTTTGTTTTTGCTTTTTAATAAATAATTCTGCTTATTGTCATTTCTTTCATTTTATTCCATTTTATTGCTTATAAAATGTTCATAAACACCCTACCTCCTGTAAATGGCTCTCGCTAATTGAGCAGGACGTAGTGTACAACTGAAATAAGAAAAAGTACTGATGATAAACACCAGGCTTTTCCACAAGCTTTCTTTTTTACGTTCTTTGTGACCTCACATGCTCACATGTACTATGAAAAAACAACAAGAGTTTCTTCAAAGAAATGCACCTATAGCATGTCCACAGCGTTAAAAACAAAGTGCTCAACAAACAGAGCGGACGAAGTAGCGCAGTTAAAAAGTTGTTTTGAAAAGGAAAGATACATAGGAGATTTCTCAAAAAAAGAGAGAAAAAGTCGACACAAGCACACTCATTGAGGTAAATCTGTATAATCGTATCATGTTGCGGTGTATTCATATGCTTGCACTCGAAGCTTTGGTTCGTTAAACATGTGAATAACATTGCATTTGGTATAAAATTTCATTTCAAGCGCTGGAAGGCCTTTTTAGGGTAAAAGCTTCTTCGTTTTCTGATCACTGCTTCTATTACCCCTACCATTTTTAAAGTAACATTTAAATTCGCATAATTATGAGTAATTACGAAATTATGCGGGAAAATTTTTTTTTTTTAACTGTCAAAAATTGAAATCAGGGTCCACCTGACTCTTTTTTCTTCCCTCACTTAAAAACTGCAGAAGAAGAATTAGAAGAAAAAAAATCAGGTAGGCCGGGCTACGTCGCAGCAACGTAATATTTCCGTCGTGATATTACGTTGCAAAAACTACCGAAAAGCAACGTCGCAGCAACGTAATATTTTGGTCGTGATATTACGTTGCAAAAATTACCGAAAAGCAACGTCGCAGCAACGTAATATTTCGGTCGTGATATTACGTTGCAACAACTGCAGAAAAGCAACGTCGCCGCAACGTTGTTCTTACGTCGCAACCGCAACGTTGTTCTTACGTCGCAACAGCAACGTTGTATTTCCGAGGTTGCTGCAACGTTGCTTCTTGGTCAGCCGACATCGCGACTTAAAAGCAACGTAATAGCAACGTTATTTTAACGTCGCGTGTTTGCTGGGTCCTAGTTTTCTTTTGTTTTACTTTATTTAGCAACAACAATAGTTTGAGAAGACTTATTTTCTTAAACAGCAATAATTTTCTACGTCGAACGTTCATGTTTACATATTTTTGTCGTTTAAAAGTTTACGCGCTCTTTTTGCTGCTTTTAACCTTTCCTCCAAGTTTTAACAAAATGTCAATAAAACACCACTATTCCGCGTATGTTGGAGATATAAATTATTAACGATGTGAAGTCTCAAGCACTTTGCGTACAAAATTTTAAATAAAGGCGATGAATGCTTAAGCAGTGTGGAAAGAAAGGAAAGTGTGGGTTTTCGAGAGAAGCGACAAAGTTTTAAGAGAGAAGAAAGAAACCAGACGAATTTCAACGAAAGAAATTTTAAAGAGCGTAGTTTATGACAAGAACAAATAAATCTTATACATAACGTATTTTGTTTCATATAATTTAAGAGCAAGTCGAGAAAGCTTTTAACAAGCGACAGAAGTTGTTTTGAAAGGTTTTATGTTTGCACATACGATCGTATATCAGCAAACATAACTTTTAACCACCAAAAGGTTGTTTTATCTTTAGTATAGATCGCAAACGAGAGTCAAAGATCAGGAAAGTAAATGCATCTTATATATACTGTTCGACAAGCCTAAGTCGTTCAAATTGTGAAAGATACTTTTGTTCATAACTCATTCTGCGTTGATATTGATATTGTTGCCTTTGGCGCCGCTTAGTTTCTGCAACGGGGTCATCGTTTGGCAGTTTTCGTACTTGCAACAAGACTTTACATTAGAATTAATGTAGGAGCTTGTGCTGCAGGCAGATAATTATAATTTTCCTCACCGTTGTACGCTGGAGCTTGCCGTTCGTTAAAAGGAAGTTCTGGCTCCAATTGAAAGCCAAGTACGGTAGGACTATCTGTATTACAGGTCGTGACTACTTATGAATAAAAATATTTCTAAAAACTTTCTTCGAAAGACGTTTTTTTAACAAAGTCTTAACTAAGGAAAAATCTGGGGAGTTCACCTTGTACATAATGCACAACAAGAACAGTACTTACGTCACGCGCATAATTACGCATATTAATGTTTTTACCCAGTCCTTAAATAGCGCACGAGCACATGCAAACCTTAAAGTTTAACGTGGCAGACAAAAATAAACAAACACAAAGGAATATGTGTTGAACAATATTGAAAGTACTAGTTATTTAAAGCCGTGGAATAATCCACTTAAATTTATTTTATTCGTTCGTTTTAAACGAAATCTCGTGGAGATAACCACTCAAAAACATAATCTCGTGGAGATATCAACTCAAAAACATTTAAAATTTATTCTATGTTTCTGATCACAAAATCATTTATTGTCAGTTTCATTTTAAAGACGCAAACAATTAAAACTTTTGAACGAAATTGACAACTATAATAACAACGTTAATTGCCTGTGACTTTACTCGTATAACAATTTATAACAAAGCTCCCGTCACGGTAAATTTAAATTCGCAGGCAATAGAATTCCTAACTAATGAAATCACTTTATTTTATCACATGATTTGTTTTAGCCAAACAGCGAAATTCATTGTTCTTTTCGTCGAAACGTTTTGTTGTTAATTTCATTCAAGCGGGAATAAATAAAACCAAATGTTTTTTATATAACAGTAGACAACAGACACGTGCTTAAGAGAATAATAAAAATTAATTACCCGTGACTTTTGTGTAAAGTTTACATTATAACAAAAAGGTTTTTATGAGAACAATAAAATAAATTAACCGTGACTTTTTTAAAACAAGATTTTTAAATCAAATTGAAAAAGCACACAAAAGACAGAATAAGAAGAAAAGTTTAGCAAAAGTGACATGTTACCGCGGCTGTTTCCTTAGAAAAAACAACACATCCACTTTGCCTGTCACAGACACACGGAACTGGCGTATTATTATATAGACTAGTTATTTAAACCCGTGGAAGAATCCACTTGAATCTAATGTGCTTCTTATTACAAAAAGGTTTGTTGATAATTTAGTTAAAAAGGCTAAAAAAACATTTTAGCTAAACGAAATCCCGTGAAGATGTCCACTCAAAAACTTATAAAATTTAAAGCATGCTTCTTATCGCGAAATGATTTGCTGTCAATTTCATTAAAAAAGTCATAAACAATTAATTAAAACTGTTGAACGAAATGGACCACAACAATAACAACGTTGATGACCGTGACTTTCCTCGTACAATAATTGATAACAAAGCACTCGTCACGGTAAATTTAAATTAGCATGTGCAATAAAATTCCCAACTAATGAAATCACTTTATTTTATCACATGATTTGTTCTAGCCAATTAAAATCGTAAACAAAACTTTTTTAAAAGACAGAACATTTTTATAGTGGATGTATACACCAATCAACCCCGTAGCTCTCAACCGCGCATAAAGGAAACTGGGCTCTAGTTTAGAGGGGACAGACAAGAAGCGCCGGCGTTATTTCAAGAGGGTTTCAAGAGCAGAAAGACATATTTATTTTATAATACATAGCAAACTTATATTTTTAAACAGTTTTTATTAAAACTACAATGGGGCCAGTCAATTGCGCTGTTGTTGAATGCACTAACAACTCAAGGATGTTAGAAAAGTGGAAGAATAGTGAATGTGAAACTCACCATGGTGTGCTGAAAAAAAAATGTGGCTGTGAGCAACCCTTCAAATTATATTGCTTTCCTGGGCCTGTCAGATATTTGGAAAAAAGACAGAAGTGGATAAAATTTATTAAAAGAGTTAACCCAGATAAAAGTCAGTGGCAGCCAAAAAGCAGTGATCGCATTTGTAGTATTCATTTTGTTGACAATGTGCCAAGTGTGGAAAACCCTAATCCTACACTAAATATGGGTTATGAAATGCGTCAGAGTACTTCAAGAAGAACACTGTTTAAAAACCCATTACCGTCAGCAAAAAAGAAATCCAAGAAAATTGATGATCGAGAAACCCTTGGTGTAACTGAAGCAAATCCTTTCTTGTCACCGCCACGTTCTCCTGATCAACAATTGACTGTTGACATTTTTACACCACCTACGCAAGATCATCAGTACTGCCTGTCCGAAGGCACTAAGCAATGCCTTGTCTGTAAAGATAAGAAGAGCTTGATATTGTCGTTGACGAGAAAAATTGGGACATTATCACGTGAAAACAAAAGACTGAAAAAAGAAGCCCTATTGCAAAAAAATCAAAATACTCCATTTAGCTCACAAAAGATTAAAACTGACACCAAAATGAACTTTTATACTGGAATAATGACAATTGCAGCTTTTAATGCTATTTTTGCACTTCTGAAGCCTTACATTTCGTGTATGGTTTATTGGAAGGGATGTTCAAAAGCACGTAAAGCAACACACTCTAAAATAAAAAGGCGAAATAATTACTCCAATACCACCACGAGAAAGCTTTCTGCAAAAAATGAGTTTTTATTGACATTAATGAGACTGAGACTGAAGAATACACGTGGAAAGGTCAATACGGCGTATCAAAACTTATCGTATCTTGCAGACACCTCTACCAATTACAATGCTGCATCACGTTGATGATATTGTCCGTACATGTGCTGCATTTTGTAACTTGAAATCCATGTTAATTCAAAAAGCTAAAAAAAAGGACAGTTAATTTATTATATTTGATTAGGTATATTTATGTATATAGCTATAGCTGTTTTTTGTATAAATTTAATATTTTCACGCATTTGTAAAAAAAAAAGTCTTGA
Organism: Hydractinia echinata; assembly: GCA_030067915.1. Lineage (NCBI taxonomy): Eukaryota > Metazoa > Cnidaria > Hydrozoa > Anthoathecata > Hydractiniidae > Hydractinia > Hydractinia echinata. The sequence continues at coordinate 15,631 of JASGCC010000042.1, read as the reverse complement.
TCGTCTAATGTAAGACACCTACATTGTAGGAAATCCAGGTTCAAGTCCTGGTCAAGATGATTTTACGTTAGAATATAGCAGCAGAAACTGTATTTCAGACATAAAACATTTTAACAATGTTATGTATTTTTACATATTTGCAAAATATTATACCATTTTATCTCTAAATTACATCCATAATACCTTGACCAGGACTTGAACCTGGATTTCCTACAATGTAGGTGTCTTACATTAGACGATCAAGGCTTTACGCAATTTTTTTCTAAAATATATACACAAAAAATACAAATACATCAGTTAGTTTTAAACATTAAACTTAAAATCTATAAATTTTTCATAAAATAGCTTTACCATCTCAATTAAATTTTTACAAAAATCTTCATCATACAAAATGTCATCAATAACAAAGCCATGCGAAGTCCAAACCATAAAAAAACATTTTTTCAAATTTGTTGCATACATTTGCAATTGACACTGCGTGTAATATTTGTGTGATTTTTTTAACACCTTCTTTCCATTCCTTTCAACCAGAAAATCAAGTACCACATCTGTTCGGGACTTGTGGCTTATTGAAAAGGGGCACTTTATTTCCAGACAGCTAGGCGAACAGCAGCAACAAGTCACCAACCCATCAGGACTAGCACCAACAAACTTCACGTCACCATCAATAAATAAGCCACAAGACCGCACTTCTACATTTTTATGCTCTTTCTTTATTTCTTCTTTAAATGCGGCTAACGCAACAGGCTCCATTTCTCTTCCATATTTCAGTGCAGGTATATTTGGGTTGATAAACACAGACCCAGACACTTTCTGAAAAAGGGACCAGAGGTTAACATTAAGATTCCCTTTTTTAAACTTTTTCATTTTAGTTAATACCTCATGTGCTTTTGATGCAGTCACAATATCCTTCCGAAATAAATACCATGCCTGATTTTCTGATTGCCCACAAGTTATCTCTTCTATTTTTTTTCTGGCTTCTGGTGTCATTTGGCTATCTAGTTTACTGAGAAACGTGATCTTGTTATCACTAGATGAAATCATTTCATTAACAGATAATACATTTTTTTGTTCTGGAACAGTTTTAACAATCTCTCTCATAAAGTCTATCTTTGGTGTTGGAACAGATGTAAACAATACACTACATGGCAGAGTGTCTTTCAGCGCAGTTACAATGTTTTGAAGCTCTAAAGGCTTTATTTTACATGTAGCAAGAGGATTATAATTTCTTTTCGGAGTTGCTACCAGCGGTCTCTTTTGCTTTTTAGATTTTTTCATTTCATCTCTGTTTAAAACCAAATCTATCATTTTCTGTGGTCTGACTTCTTTTCGGTTAGGTAGCCATTCACAAGCTTTGGCTGTGCATGATGGATTTGTCAGCCCACATGTTACTGCAGCATCTACTCGAAACAAAAGTGCAGCAATATGGTTGCATGTCTCGGACATTCCTGCCATGCAGGTGCAGTGTGCTGACATAATCCGATTACTTTCTCCTTTCAGAACGCATACCCATAGTTTATGAGGTGGATCATTTAATCGTTCTGAAGGCCTACAATCTCCTTTTAAAAAGCAGTACTTTGAATCTTCGTCAATCGGATGGTACATTATTGGTCCTAGCCAACCATTTGTAAAATAGCTATATGCTTTGCTTGTTTTGTAATCGTTTAGGTCGTCACTCCCCAGTGTGCTAGGAGTAAAGGTTAAATAATTAAAAATATTTCCATATGTAATCATTGGCCAAAACGATACACCGTCTTCCTCCGCTAACCATCCAGAAGTAATGTCCATTGGGTCAGGTATAACACCATCTTCAACTAATAATTTGCTCACATACTCTTCGTTTAACTGCTCTTCTACCTGCGCTGCAGTTTTTACCAGCTTTACATTATTCTCACTAGCAGAAAATACCCTTGCCACCAACTCACATTTCCTTCCAGACACCTTTAAACCCCGCATTCTTAAATATTTTTTTAATTCTTCAACTTTCATCTTGCTTATCATATCAAACTCCATTGTAAATGAGCGTGTTTACTTCTTCTTGTCCCTCCTATACTAGTTACTAGTCTTTTCCTCCGACGCGGTTTCATAATGGTAGCCGGATGGGGTTGATTGGTGTATTATAGACGCTTTTAAAGAAAATTGTAAAAAAATATAATCCACTTTGCCTGTCACAGACACACTTAGCGTATTATTATATAGACTAGTTATTTAAACCCGTGGAATAATCCACTAATTGTCTTTTTAAAATTTATTGTGCTTCTTATCACAAAAATGTTTGTTAGCAATTTCATTAAGAAGGCTGAGAAAACGTTTTAAACGAAAACCCCTGGAGGAAAGTGCTTTGTTGTCAATTTCAATAAAAAAGTACGAACAATGAATTAAAACTTTTGAACGAAATTGACAACTATAATAACAACGTTAATTGCTTGTGACTTTACTCGTATAACAATTTATAACAAAGCTCCCGTCACGGTAAATTTAAATTCGCATGTAATAAAATTCCCAACTAATGAAGTCACTTTATTTTATCACATGATTTGTTTTGGCCAATCAAAATCGTCAACAAAACGTTTATAAAATACAGAACATTGTTATAGGGGATACATTATAGGCGCTTTTAAAGAAAATTGTAAAAAATATAATCCACTTTGCCTGTTACAGACACACAGACACACTTAGCGTATTATTATAGAGATATCGTTATTTTGACAACACAATGTAACGTATACTTTTATACTTTTATTTTCTACCGGACAGTAACTACAATTAAGTTTCTGTCTGTAATTACTTGTTGCTAGGACAATGCAAGTGGTTTCTATGAAATCAATTGTTAATAACAGCGATGTTATATTATAATTCAAAGTTTAACGATGTCTTTTCATAAGTGTTTTGTAGTGGTCAGTGCAAGTTTATTTTTGTATAGCTGACATTGTCATATATTAAACTTAGTACCGGCTAGTATAAATGCGTCTGCTATATTGAAACTCTGTGATCACGTTGTTCATGACATTAGCGTTAAAAACAGGTAATACTTGTAGTAACCTTGCGACTGTGATAAGATTTGCTTTCGTATATTTTTCAAACATTTTCATTTTTGTTAACTTTCTAAACACTTTTTTCCTTGCCTGTTAAATTGTCCGTTATAAACTTAGGCGAAGGTGACATGCATTACAGCATGCTACGTTATTTGCTTCTAAAGTAAAACAAAAGAAATGTTACTAAGGGCATTCTCAGGCATTCATCACGATAAATATGGCAAAATTTTGAAGTTGAACCTCGTTCAATGGGAAATTATTAACTGCCCTTGACTTAAAGAAAGAAAGAAAATGGGTGCCTGCTATGGCCTTGTTATTACCACTTTATTGCGTATAAAAACTGACAAGAACTTCTGTTTATCTACAACAATTGTAATTACCAAAGGGTGCAAATCTGCGAAAATTGATTATAAAGTTCGCATTCCTCAATCCGTTTAGATATAAGGATAATTACATACAACCATGGCTGAGTGTAATGGTGGGTATGATGCTAACTTTGTGACAGAGGTACATGATCTATTGAAATGTGCTGTGTGTCAGTTTGTGTTGAAAAATCCAGTAATTATTGTGGAGTGTGGACACAGACTTTGTAAAGAATGCTTTGAAAATACGAAAGATTATTCAATACTAAGGTACTTGTTTATTTTATATTGCTGTCCCGTTTCATCATTTCATTTTTTGTTTTGTTTATTACGCTTTTTAAAATGAATTTTAAGTGTGCTGACATTAAATTTAGAAGCGTCAGCTGACAGTTGACAGCTCGCTCTTGTTTCTCTTTTAGAGGATTTGATTTGTTGTGTCCACTCGACAGAACTTTGATAGATAAAGAAAAGGTACGATGACTTTTGGGTTATGTTTTTGCGCAGATTTCACTCCTGCGTCTTTTTTGCTTTATAAAAAAATTCAGTAAGTATCATAACCATGTGGCAATGATACTTACTGAGTTTTTAAATTTATCTGTCAGACACCTGAGTGCTAATTTTTTTTGTCCCATACCAGTAAGAGACTTACATAAATCAAAACAACTCCTTAAATTTTATGAAATCTTTATACTGGAAGAAATACAATTACTTTCGCTACAATAATCCAAATTTAAAGCTCACAACATAGCTTTATTTTGTCTAGGCGAATGATTACGAAAAACTTAAAAGAAAAATACTTCATTATTTCGATTTCCAGATTTTTTCTTATTTCACCCTAAAATAGCAAAAATCAGATACTGAAAATTTTGGAAATTTTTTATCCAAATTCTGTTAAATTCAAAACGCGATATTATCTTTTACTAGGTTGTCAGAACTTTAAATAGAATGTTAAAATTAGTTCTCGAACTGAAGCAAAAGCATTTTAAACAGATATTGGTATTTTATAATTCTAGACAAGAATAATGAGACAGCGGCAGTTTTTTCGTCATTTTGAAGTATGGACAAAAACTGAACATAATGAATAGTCTGCAGCCGGCAGGCTTCAAGGTCGCTACTTTTGCACACACTTAGAACAAGTAGAGAGCTTTTAAAATATGAAAGTCGCATGCTTTAGCACGCCCACACTAGGAAATAATTCACGTCGAAGTTTGTGAAAAATTGGAATGCTAATTTCAGCAACAGTTAGCACATTCCAAGAGTTTGGACTTAACCAAAAAACCAAAAGTCCTAAGTCCATCTCAAAAATTAACAAGTGAACTTTTAGACGTTCAAAATTGGTAAATCTCATATAGAAATGGCCTATCCAATTATTTGTGGTGGCGAAATTTAAAGTTAGCTGCCCTGTCTCCATTTATTTTGACTAGGATTGTGGCAACATATAGAACAAAATTATAAAATAACAAGGGTTATTTATTTTATCATTCAGAACAGGCTATGGGAAAATTAAAAAGGAATGCGCCTATATATTATGCCTTTAAGATATTAGTCAAGAAAGTCATACCCGGTGAATAATAACTACTAGTTACTCCTTTAAAAACATTTTCTTATTTAATCATGCTACAATGACATTTTAGGTATTTCCAGATAAAGGCATTGAAAGAAGGATCTTGGATTTACAAGTAAAATGTGATAACTTTGACAAGGGATGTACATGGATAAATGAATTACGACAGCTGCAGGTAGCATTCTAAATTCTCTTTCTCATGTTAACTTGCTTGTGTCAGGTACGAGATATTCCTGTGGGCAAGTGGAAAATAATAATAATAAAAAAATAATAAAAAAAACATTTCGAAGAACGTCGGATTATACTAGCATCCATGGACGTAGGTTATTACAGTATTTTCAGAAATACTACTATTTTCACCTATTAAAATCAGGAGAAAACTTTTGCTAGAAAATATGCGGGCATCTAAATTAACCGTCAACAAAGTATGATATGGCAAATATATTTTTTTATTATTTTGTGATTTGTTATCAGGAACATGTGAATATGGAATGTCCATTTGAAACAATCACTTGCCATCATGATGGCTGTGATGAAAGAACTATGAGATGTACGCTTTCACATCACGAGGAAAAGTGTCCCATGAAGGTATTTATATCTACATTATTATTATTATCATGATTTTACAAGGATGTATACATTTAAGATACAGATCTGCATATCTCCTGCGTGATTAAAGAGCTTCGAGATTTTAATTTTCGCAGACAAAAATTATATAAGTGGTTTTTCTTTTGCAAATTAGCAATCGTTAAGTGTTTCACAAGATTCTTAACTATTCGTTTTTGAAAAGAACTTTTTAGCTAAAAAAATAATTAAGTATCCGACGTTTGGATAGCTAATTGGACATTTTCAATTCGCGACTAAGAGAAAGATTGACGGCTAATGATTGACTTGGTTTGGTAGTCCAATTCATCCTCTTTTTAAGTATTCTCCACAACAACCTAGTCCTCCGGATTTTTGACGGTCTATCGATGGCGCTGTTTTTCGCGATTTTTTTTAATTTCACTAATTCTCATAAGGTGAAAATATGTCATTCTACTTGTGAAGGAATGTTTTGCTCAATTATATCGAAAATGAAATAAATTGGACAAGAATTTACTCGTCCCAATGGGTCAAACCACTACGGCATATTTTGTCTGCCATAGAAACGTGGAATCAGGTGTTAAATAAAATTTAACTAAAGGAACAAACACAGGAACGATTTGTTTAAAAGAGCGTGCGTTTGATTTTTATTTGCTATACTTTACGAGCCTATGAATCTACCAGTTTCTTTGATGGCGATTCCTTGTTTCTAAATAGGAGTTTAATCAGACCCGAAGAATCAAGCATTTAGAAACTACTGTTCTGCAAATCATGGAAAGACTGCAAGTATGTGAGAATCAGTTAAAATTGAATGATCAAGAAAAAAAAGATATATCAGCGTTATTAACATCTAAAGATGAGCAACTGTCTTTCATGGCAACAAACATAAAAGAAAAAGATTTGCAATTGAAAGCAATTGAACAAAAATTCATGGAAAAAGTTTTGGATGAAATGAGAAAAGGTGTGGAAGAAGTAAATAACAAAATAAATATCAACACAGAAGAAATCCACTGTCTTAAAAATAGCGTGCAGCAAAATGAAAGCTTTAGAGAAATTGAAAACCAGTTGAAAATTCACAGTAGAACTTTGGATGACATTAAAACAAATTTTTCTGAACTTGAAGATCAAGTAAATACCAATGAACAAGAAATTGGCGTTCTGAAAATAATCATTCAAGATAATAAACTCCATAAAGAAACCCTAAAAAAGCAAGAAATCCAAATTGCTGATCTTTGTGTAAAAAATGAAGAGATAAGGAATAATGCATTGAAGGAGAAGGAAGAATTAGATGATAATTTAAAAAAACTTGATAATCAAGCAAATGACTTAATTGATGGCTTAAAGAGTGAAATTAAATCGATACGTATTTTACAAGAAACTTTAATTGTTGGTTACTTCGAATGGCATATCACAGACTACAATAACAGCTGCTTAGGAAATAAAATACGTAGTTTACCTTTCTGGACGTTAAATGGTTATAAATGTAGTTTATCTGCTAGTCAGTCAAAGGATGAAGGAGTTCTTGCAATTTATTTTTATCTACTAGTAGGTGAGAGAGACCGCGATCTTGTTTGGCCTTTCAATTTGAAAGTTACCTTTGAGTGTTGTAGCGTGGACAATGTTAATCATAACAATTATCTTGAACTTGACGAGACAGAAGTGTTGTGGCTAGGAAAACCGACAAAAAAATCAGAAGAACAGGGTTTCGGGTATCCCGACTTTTTGCAAAAACCACACCTAGATAAATACATAATTGATGACAGCATTACAATTAAATGTTATATAGAAACAATGCATAATAATAAAAGCTATGTACCAAATGTTCCACTCTTGAAATAACTTGTAACTAAAAGAGTTACAATTTTTATTCTACTAATCTGTAGAAGCACAACACAATAAAATACGATTTATATTAAAATTTGTTATTATTTGTTAATAGTCTGTAGTCAAACGTAAAGAAATTATTTTTAGCAGTAATGAATACCAGCCGGTAGGCTGCAAAAGTTCCACTTTGAAGGGAAATTTAGACAGCAGGGTCAAAAATGCGCTGGCTGCAGTCTCTACAATGTTGCTTTATGAAACAATCCTTTCCATGGCCTTAAAATGTATGACAATATTGCTGTGTGCGCTAGACTTAGATAGAAGCGGCATTCTTTATTGCTTGTCCTTATTATCTTCCAAACCTGCCCTCATTTCTGATTGTCCAGAAATGTAGGTAGTCATATAAAAAGGTAATGGCAAGAAGTAGTGTAGTTAAAATAAGATAAAGCAAAAAAACATCGCCGGTTCTTAAAGTAAAATCTAAATATTCTGAAACGGTTAGAATGGGTTCAATACTGCACCTAACGTACGCAAGAATCTTTAAAGACTCTTTAAAATATACACTACCCGCATGTACCATATCTGGCTCACAAACGGAAAAGTCCAATATCAATTGTTTTATAACGTCATTATTTTTTTTAATTTAAGTTAATAAATTAAATAGATAAAACTGGTAAAATATTTCTACTATAGTCGCTCTGTTTACAATAAAGGATATTATTATGTTAAAAACCTAATAAGGGTAAAATATGTCTGGATCGGGCAATGCTTTAATCAGTTAATTTTTTACTTTAGTGCTTTGCATGATACTTGAGCTCCTTTATTAGCAATGAGCACAAAAAAATTTTCCTAAATCATCCTAAATCGTATATCATAATGGATACACAAATATAACAGAAATCGCCAAAAAATAACTTACAACTATTTGATATCCATTACTTTTACCTTACTTTTTACATATAGTTTTTGGATAAGAAAAAGGTTAAACTTTTTTGACCTATATCTGTACTTGCTATTTTCTTCCCTATTCTGCCAAATTATTTCTTATAAAACCAATTGAGGCACAAGAATGGCTTTAAGAATTTTATTACTTACCTTCTTAAAGCTATTTGTTCTTCCTTATCAAAATAACGTTTTTATTTTACTGTTTGCCATTATATACTGCAGCTTATTTTACCACTAAAAATACTGAATAATACTAAACAATAATGTAGCTTTTTCTGGAAAATACCACGAAACTAGAAACTCACAATAAAGTAATTACTCATTACCAGGTTGTCTGTGGTCTTTTAGGGCCTTTTAGGTCCTCTTCAATGCCGGGGGGAGCTGTTTCGACCCCCCCCCCCCCCGCCCTGTATAATTTCTACGGATTCACCCGTCCTTTATTGACCGTAATTCGTATGTGTCGCTACTGCGTTTACCATTTTGCGTGACAGACAGACGCATACAGGGAAAAATCCACGGGTTCGCCCGTCCCTTAAATTTACCCGTCGCAACAAAGTGAATAGAAATATATCGCATTTGATAGTCGTGTTTCCGTAGCACGATTTTCTAACTCAGCGGGGGGTCCGCGCAGAGACAGACAGACGACGGCTATTATTAAAGAGACTAGCCGGGAGATCCGGCGTCAAAACGCCGGGTTTAGCCACAAGTGAATGTGTGACCCGGCGTTGAACACTCTGTGGAGCGCTTAATAAAAGCCGTAAACTGTGCCACACGATCAGGTGGGGCGCTTTAGTAGTACAGGCATGCAGTATGTCGCGAATGGAGTAAAGCGCACACAGCATTATAGTGTTTCGGCTGTAATGTATTTTTGAAAATATATATAACTTTACTGCAACATTAGCTGAAATAAAAACACAATTTACAACCCTTTGTTACCCCAGCATAGCAAAAACAATTGGTCAATATTATTTTATTTTGTGAAATAAGTTTCAGTAAACGTTAACAAATTAACTGACACTGGACTGAGCGCTTAGTACAGGTAAACCGTGTTGCACATGCGTGTAGGCTTAATACGCTTTTCAAAAAAAACTATTGCAGCTTTGGTTAGCAAAACACAGGATACACTTTGTTAAAGCTTCGGGCTAAGCCACAAGTAGTTGTGTTACCCGGCATTAATCGCCCAGATGAGTGATTAATAAGAACCGTCAACTTTGCCACACATTCAGGCAAAGCGCTTTAGTACAGCTATATAGTATTGTAGAAAATCAAGTGAAGTGCGCACAACTTTATGGTGTTTCCGGTGTAATATATTATTCAAAAAATAACTTTCCACAACAAGCTAAAATAAAACCACAGATTATAATTCGTTGTTTCCCTGTCATAATAAAAGCAGCTGGCCAACCTTTTTTATTTTTCAGGGAATGTTCCCGGTGAAAATTAAAAAAAATGTTAAGCTGAGCGATTAGTACAGGTAAACAATGTGACACATCCATATAGGTGTAAAACCTTTTTCTGTAAAAAACGTTATTGCAACTTCGGTTAAACAGAAACACAGGAAACAGCCCGGTTGTTAACACTGGACTAAGCGCTTAGTACAGGTAAACCATGTGGCACATTAGTAAAGGCGTTCGTAACACCATTTTTCAAAAATGTTTATTGCAACTTCGGTTAAAAAAATTCAGGAAACAGCCTGTCATTATCATGTTCAGTTAAAAAAAAATACTCAGCAATTTTATTTTGCAGCATAAGTTTTTATAACAGTAATAAAATTGGTAGCTGCCTAACTGCATTTAGCATAAGAATTGTGCTGCAGCAAAACTGCATTTGGCTACTTTTACTTTTTAGCCAGAGGTACCTAAAAAAGGAGCTAGCTAGGTAGGCAACAACTTCCACATAAAAGTAATAACAATATATCAAATGAGTAAAAACTTTAAAAGTATAGGAATAAATAAAGCTAGCTATAGCTAGCTGCCTCAAAATCTACGTTTATAGCTAGCCAACAACTTAAAATTGGTTTGTTTAAGATTTATACATGGCTAAAAAACGTGATGAAATATTCACCTGAACATGTGAACACATACAGAAACTAAATAATCCTAGGAAAGAATAGGATACAAAGTACTCAGAAGAAAAAAGGATTAAAAGGAGACCTACAAATTTCAAACATCACTTCAAAACGAAAATACCCTTCGCAAGCATAGCATGTTTCCTCCGTCGGCATGTTGAGGCCGCGAAGAACTTGGATTGGTTATTAGTGAAAATAGAGCCTCGTGATTGGTCTATTACGCGTGAGCGGTCAAAAAAAGGTCGTTAAAAAAACGGGGTCTGGCGGGATCTGAAATAAAGCAGCATGGCCGCAGGCATTTTTCGCGGGTCTCGCTACTTGCGCCGCCATGTTGCGCAGAGATAGACAGAATACGGCTATTATAATAAGGACTAGCCGGGGTAAGCCACAAGTCAAGGTGTGACCCGGCGTTGAATCTTTTGTGGAGCGTTTTATAAGAGCCGTAAACTGGGCTACGCGATTAGGTGGAGCGCTTTAGTACAGGTATACAGCATAACGTAAATCAAGTGAAGTGCATACAACATTATAGTGTTGCGACTGTAACATATTTTTCAAAAAAATACTTTCCTGCAACAATAGCTGAAATAAAAACGGATCTTACAAACTGTTGTTACTCCATTATAGCAAAAACAATTTGACGGAATAAGTTTTTGTTAAAGTTAAAAAAATAATTGTGACATCGGGCTGAGCACTAAGTACAGTTAAACGGTGTTACACAGGCGTATAGGGATAGTATACTTTTGAAGAAAACTTTCTCGCAGACTGTGTAAATAAAAACAGGAGAAAAAGTCCATTGCTAACATCGGGCTGAGCGGTTAGTTCAGGTAAACAGTGTTGCACATCTGTACAGGTGTGATTCCCGAGAGAGTTCAAAATTTGTCACAGTGTCACAGTACAGGTAAACTACGCCGCACACAACAAAACAGTCTGTTGTTAACACTGGGCTAACCGCTTAGTACAGTTAAACAGAGTTGAACAGACGCATAGATGTAATACCCTTTTCCAAAAAAACTTCATTGCAATTGCAGTTTAAATAAGGAAATACAGGGAACAGCCTGTCGTTTCCCGTCCAGCTAAAACAATCGCTCAGCCATTATATTTGCAGAAAAGGTTTTCAGGATAATAATAAAAGATGTAGCTACCTAGCTAAAACTGCATTTAGCATACTTTTTAGCCATAGATAGGAGCTAGCTAAATGGCTACAGCCTTAACATAAAAATAAATATTGGCTAGCATAAAAAGCTCTTATACCATACAGAATAGTAATAAGTAAGGCTCTAGTAGTTGGCTAGCTAGCTAGCAAAATCTTCGTTCCTAGCCAAAAATCCTAAAAATGGTGCGTTTAAGATTTGTACGTGGCTAAAAAATATGGCAATATATTTATCCCAACATGTGAGAACATACAGAAAACACATATTACAAAAATAAAACGCTTTTAGAAGACAAAAAAGGTCAAACAGATCAACAAACCTAACACTACTGACCACGAGCACTTTCAAAACCAAAATGGCCTTCGTCGTCATGTTTCTTCGTTGGCATGTCCAGGCCGCGAAAGTCTTAGATTGGTTTTTTAAAGAATCAGGCGTTTTGATTGGTATATACGTGCGAGCGGTCAAAACAAAGTCAGTTAAACTGTCACTAAAACTGTCATATTTGTTTTTTATGGCTCCTGAGCGGAATCAGCGGTTGACATCACGGGGGCAATTATTATTAAAAATGGTGTATTAAAATAATGCATTCGTTTTAATCACTTATTTTATTTATTTAATTAGAGGTTAATAAATTGAAGTAATTAAATTATTTAGGGAAATAAATTAATTTCTGGAATTTATTTTAATTAATAATACGATTTGCGATTAAACAACCCCCTGGTTGCTAAACACTCGCGGAAAGATCAAAGGAATATCGTTAACCCTTTTGAACACACAAAATACGGCTATTATTATAGAGATTTGTTAAAAAAAATTAATGACGTCAGCATTTTTGATGATAACGTCATCAAATTCCGGTGACATATAGAAAAGAAGCACGAACTTTGAATTTTGTTAATTGTTGTATAATTGCGATGAATTTAGCAACAATTATAAAGAAAACACAAAATAATATAACAATATAAACTAAAAAGTCACATAAAGCTTTTAAAAACGTAAACAAAATTTCAGTAAAATTTTTTTTTTGCAGACATTTACTCAACATAAAAAAGGGTTGCCATGGCAACACTTCGGCATAATTCTAAAAACATTTTTTTTGGAAAACTAGCCGGGGGAACCGGCGTCGCACGTCGGGGTAAGCGCCACAAGTAAAAGTGTTACCCAGCATTGAAAAGCCTGTGGAGCAATTAATAAGAACCGTAAACTGTGCCACACATTCAGGTATGTCGTAAACCTGGTGAAGCGCACAGAGTGTTTCAGGTATATATAATATATTTTTCAAAAAAAAACTTTCCTGCACAATTAGCTTAGTCTACAACGCGTTGTTACCGTGGCATAGTAAAAACACCTGACCAAACATTGTTATTGTTTAGAAAATGTTCGCGGTGAAAGTTCAAAAATAAATGTTACTTTGGGCTATGGGCTTAGTACAGTTACAATTTCGCACATTCATGTAGGTACAATACCTTTTTATAAAAAAACCTTATCGCAACTTCGGTTAAGCAGAAACACAGGAAACACCACGTCGTTAACACTGGACTGAGCGCTTAGTACAGATAAACCGTGTTGCACATGCGTTTATGCTTAATACCCTTTTAGCACAGTTTATTCATGGTGTTAACTCCGTCATAGCAAAAAATTAGTCAATATCATTTTATTTTGCAGAATAAGTTTCAGTAAACATTAACATATTAATCATGACACTGGAATGAGCCTTTAGTAAGGTAAACTGTGTTACACGTCTATAGGCGTAATAGCCTTTTCCCAAAATAACTTATCACAACTTCAATTTAAATAAAAATACACAAAACAGCCCGTTGTTAACATCAGGTTGAACATTTATTACAGGCGAACCGTGTCACACATGAGTTATAGCTAGGCGTAATAGCATTTTTCAAAAAAAACTTTATCACAACGGTTTAAATAAAAACAGAGGAAACAGCCCATCGTTACTCTGTCCAGCTAAAAAAATGTACTTTGCGGATTAAGTTTTCATGACTGTAATAAAATGTGTAGTTACCTAACTATATATACATCATAAAAATTATTGAATAAGAAATTTGTTGTAGCTAGCTAAAACCTGCATTTGGCTACTTTCACTTTTAAGCCAGAGGTAGGTCAAGAGCTAGCTAGCTAGCTAATAGCCACAACCCCAACATAAAATTAAATATTGATATACCAAAGTGAATAAAAACTTTAAAAGAATGGGAATAAATACGGCTAGGTATAGCTAGCTAGCTAGCTTCAGCAGAATGCTATACCTCAAAATCTACGTTCCTAGCTAAAATCTTAAAATTGGTTTGTTTAAAGATTTATACATGGCTAGAGAACGTGAGAAATAGAAAGGGGTGAAACGTTAAGGTGTAAGCTAAGTGCTTCAAAGAAAATGGGAAAAGATTGGGAAAAGATAAAGTGTGTAAAAGCAATGTAAAACCAATCCGTCCTCATGGCCTCGTGGTTGCGATATTCTGATGAACTCGTGAAAGCCCCGGCCTAAAATTAAACGCCAGGTTGCGCAAACACGTGAAACAAATAAGGTTTTTGATTGGTTAATGAAGTTAAAGTCCGGCGCAAAAGTGTTGACAGGCTTATTACTCCGAATTAATAGTCCGGATTAATGGTCCGGATTAATGGTCGGGGTGGCTAGGTCGAAAATGTGGATTTTTTGCAGTGGCGAAGATCGTGGTATAAAGGGACGTGACTTTAAAAAGATGTATAAAAAGGTTGGTAGGACGAAGAAGAGGATACAAAAAAAACAAATACTATGGTTGTTTCAGCATTGTTGAGGCGTGATAAGAGGAAAGCAGCGATGCGCAGCTAAGCTACCATTTTGCGTGACAGACAGACAGACGTATACGGGCATTATAATGTAGACTAGCCGTTAACCCGTGGAAAAATCAACGGGATCGCCCGTCCTTTTTATATCGCATTTCGTGTTTCCGTAACAGGACGCGGCTTTCGCGGACAGACAGACAAAATACGGCTATTATTAAAGAGAAGTCGTTACCCCGTGGAAAAATCCACGGGGTCGCCCGTCTTCAAATTACATGCTATTTCGTGTGCCCGTTGCACGACACTTTTCTTGCGGACAGACAGACAAAATACGGTTATTATTATATAGACTAGCCGGGGTAAGCCACAAGTCAAGGTGTGACCCGGCGTTGAACACTCTGTGGAGCGCTTAATAAGAGCCGTAAACTGTGCCAAATGATCAGGTGGAGCACTTTAGTACAGGTACCAGTATGTTGTAATCAAGTTAAGCGCATACACCATTATAGCCTTGCGACTGTAACATATTTTTCAAAAAACAACTTTCCCGCAACGAAAGCTGAAATAAAAACAGAGTTTACAAACCGTTGTTACTCCATCATAGCAAAAACAATCGGTCAATATTTTTTTACTTTGCAGAATAAGTTTTTGTGAAAGTTAAAAATTTTATCGTGGCACCGGACTGAGCGCTTAGTACAGTTAAACGGTGTTGCACAGGCGTATAGGGATAATACCCTGTTTAAAAAAACTTTCTCGCAGACTCTGTTTTAATAAAAATGCAAGAAACAGTCCATTGCTAACACAGGGCTGAACGGTTAGTCCAGGTAAACAGAGTTGCACATTCGTACAGGCGTGATTCCCGAGAAAGTTTAAAAATTAATTGTCACAGTGGGTTGACCCCTTAGCAGATGTAAACCACGTTGCACCAGGCGCATAGGCGTAATAGCCTTTTCCAAAAAAACAGTCTGTTGTTAACACTGGGCTAAGCGCTTAGTACAGTTGAACAGGCGTATAGGCGTAATACCTTTTCCTGAAAAACTTCATTGCACCTTCGGTTTAAATAAAAACACAGGGAACAGCCTGTCGTTACCGTCCAGCTAAAACAATTGCTTCAGCCATTTTATTTGCAGAAAAAGTTTTTAGGAAAATAATAAAAGATGTAGATAGCTACCTAGCTAACTGCATTTAGCATAAGAATAATTACTTAAGAATATTGTTGTAGCCAAACAGCATTTTTATACTTTTACTTTTTAGCCAAAGATATAGCTATAGGAGCTAGCTAAACAGCCACAACCTCAACATAAAATAAATGTTGGCTAGGATAAAAGCTCTTATAA